>JACSYO010000729.1:507500-952025 GCA_016806645.1 Ophiodon elongatus
TTTTGTATTGGCCATTTCAGTGGCAAAAGATCTGTAACCCCAAATTGCAGTGGGAAGGCTGTGCTATTGGTGTTTGAATGGGTGTGAAGGCTTAGTTAGTCCTGATGGTACATGTTAGCCCCTCCCATCAGTGTATGAATGGGTGAATGATGACAAGTAGTGTTAAAGCGCTTTGAGTGGTCAGAAGACTAGAAAAGTGATTTACCACTTCTATTTAACACACCAGACTATCAAAGTAAATGCTGGTCTCAAAATCAACTGTTTGTGCAGGTGGCTCTGACAGTGCTGAGAGGCGTTGAGGAGAGATGGCATAACGTACAGCTCCAAATGGAAAAAAAGATATATTTTTGTCGAGAAATAAGTTTAGCCTAAAATATGAATTCGGCTAGGAGCAGCCGGATCTTTGTTCTGTACAGCTTTGCTATAGCCGGCCCTCAAAGTTTGCTCAAATGCTGTTGGCTCCTGTACTCTTTGTGCAATTGCAACCACATTTGGTGGACATATGTAGATATGATGTCTGAATGACCATGACAAATTGCGTGCCATTTGTTCAATAGATGGCGCTGTAGCAGGATCATATAACTATATAGCAATCTGTGTCCCAAATCTAATCAACTTTTATTATCGAACATGTACACAGCACAGTACGTACAGGTCTCTGCATTAAACCCATCTTAGTAGCAGGAGCACTGGGCAGCTATTTATACAGTGCCTGGGGGGCAGTTTGGGGGTCCGGTGCCTTGCTCAAGGGCACCTTGGATGTGCCCAGGAGGCACCTCTCCAGCCTCTCCACCTCCCAACTCAAGTCCCCACGGACTGAGCTACTGCTGCCCCTTATCTGTTTACGTGTGTGGGGACAGCTCCTTCATTAATCAATATACCATTACTGTGATTACTTTTATACTTTTATCATTACCTGACTACTGTTCAACATCTTCTATCTTCCAGCGCCACACTGAAAATAACTGATTTTACATTGAAAAATGTCCAATATAGTGTAATAAAATAATGGGAGTTTTACCTGATCTTCCATCACTTCTCAGACAAACTGATGCACATGGCTAATTATTGATTATGGAGCAAATTTGCATTAATTAATTAAGGTTATCTTGACCATACGTAGGAGATAATCTCGTACTTATGACATAATAACGTCACATAATAAAGACAATATAATCGTACAGAGGAGATAAACATAGGTTTTTTGCCATCATTGCTCACAAAAAAAAAACCAGCTTCATGGCTTCCGTAAGAATGTTATGAATGTTCAGTTTTTACAAAATAGCCTTAATAAACCTAAATAAACTTAATTCTCTTTTCAATAAAATAAAAACAACTCGTGCATGTACACAAAGAACAATGGCATTTTTAAATCATTATTTGTCATTACAATGGGCCAACAAACATTCCAATAAGCTCCTGTGGTGACTACAGTGGAAATGTTGGGCACATTTAACCTGTCAACCCTCTTCCCCAATACATCGCGTTTTTTGTTTTCTTTTTCAATTCCTCCTTGAAACAAAGCATAATGTATGCCTGTTCTACCTGTGTAGTAATATGTTGAACTTGCAGAAAGACTGATTTCAACAGTTATTGCATGGTTATTGCACCTCCTTGCTCCCTCACCTCGGAGGTCCCTGTTGAAGTCGTGCAGCCGGCGCACCTCCAGCTCCAGTTTATTCCTCATGGTTTTCTCCAGGGCTTCCCTCTTGGAGGAAGACTTGGCAAGGTTTTCATATGCCTCTGATACCAGCTGGATCTCTGTTTCCAACTGCCCACAGACACAGGAGAAATGAAAGAAACAGAGCGAAGACAGGGAGATGTATAGAACTTTTATCCAAATGTATAATTAATTTCTATAAAACTGCTTTGGTCTTAACAAACTAAGAATCTAAAGTCAAACAGAATTCTATCGAAGCACAAAATAATGATCATGTTTATCCAAAGAAAAAGGGTTGAAATAATTATTTGAAAAAGGAGTTAACTCAGGTCACCACAACTTCAACTGTTAGCCTTTTGCACTGTACATTGTCATCAAATTTGCATGATGAACACCAGCTGCAAACACAATAACAATTTAATTAGCATGATAGTTGTAGTGCTGAAATATTTGATCTGTGAAGGACACAGATCCAATGTCTCTTATGCAGCTTTTTTTCCCACTCTACTTTGAAAGCTCAAAAATGTGTCCAGTTTCCCCTTTTAAATTAGAGTTTCATTGCCCTTGATATCATACATGTGTTTGATTAACATCACATTCATTTAGCAGTACATTTATTTTAAAGCAACTTCAGCACTACTGCTAAAGTCTCATATTTAACCATAGAATACATTTTTACACAGATCACATATATTGAAACTGCTTTTAGCTCTTTACTCTTTGTGGTCACTATGGACAGATGTAACAACTACAGCAATTTAATATTCGTACAGGGTATATTTCAGCATGTCAGTATTGTTTTATGATAGACTTAAACCAATATCAACCAATCATTTAAAGCTTACCTTGTGCAATTTGGTGACTTTCTCACGGCAGGCCTCCATCTCCTGCCTCAGCATCCTGTTCTCCTCCTTTAGCACATCTACCATCTGGTGGGCGCGCACCATCATGCTGAAAGGCTCCCCTTGCAGGTGGTAGTAGGAGTACGGGTGAGGGAAATGTCCGGCCTGGACTGGTGTCTGGGGCTGGGGAGGTGGAGGTCCCTGGAACTGCTGCTGCTGCTGCTGCTGCTGCTGCTGCTGCTGCTGCTGTTGTTGATGTTGATGTTGATGTTGATGTTGTTGATACTGATGGTGCATCCTCGGGGTGGAGCCGTAAGGGTCATGAGGTAAACCGAGAGTTCTTGGATGTGTCGGGTGACTGGGCCCCAGGGTGAAGGGCTCGCCTGCTTGGTGGGAGCTGGGACTCTGCGAACTATGGAGCCCCATGCTAGGGAAGGGCTCTCCCTGGCTCTGGGGGTGCTGGTGAGGGAAGGAGGAATGGGAGGAGTGGGTGGCACTGAGCATGCTGTTTAGGGTGGAGGACTGGGTGCGGGACAAGGAGCCCACAGAGGTGACAGAGGAGGTGGGACTGTGCTGATGAAGGGGCCTCTGGATGTAAAGCGAACCCTCCTTACTGGACCTGAGGAGAGATCAGCTGTGTGGTTACACTGTTCTCAACCTAAGCTGGTTCTTATGTTGATGGAAGTGTTATAGGTTGACTATAGCTGTTAGAGGCTCATTTCATTCAAATTTGACTCAAAAAAAAAACAGCTAGCATAAATGTTATCAAACCATGTCAGTGGGCATTAGTATAAATTATCTTTCGAAGCATTACTACATGAGATTCAGGTTAAATGTTGCAATGAATGATCAACACTACAATCTGAAAATACAGAAAAGGCTAAAAGCGTAAAACGTATTCACAGTACCGTTCTCTCACCCACTGTATTCCCTGCATGTCCTATTTTCTGTGACTTCAAATGTGTTTTCAATCATTTATGTATACAAACATGTTATTACATTATTAGTATCCTAGGTGACTGATGTTTATCTGACAGATGATGATGTCTTATAAAAGAGTAAACAACTCAGCAGTACGTGAAGAAATTAAGATTAATTAGACCTTTATCAGCTGCAAAATTAGAGTGACTAACACATTACTGCATCAATACATATATCACAATAACATAATATATAGTGTTCTGGATAATAAGTACTTTGCTTTTGTTTCATTTATTCGGGCGTTTTACTTGTAACAGAGTAAAGCGTAACGACGATCCCATAGTCGGTGGTTTGATCCCCCAAGTTGCTCTTGATGGTGTGTGTTCGGATGTTTAAATGGGTGAATTGAGGGCATATTTTGAAGCAGTCTGAATAAAAACCCTATATCAATGCTACAGATGGAAAGTGATGGACTGACTTTGGGAATTTGTTGTTAACATTGCGAAGATCAACTGATAGGCAAAAAAAAAGACCGTTAAAGTGATCCACAGTCCTGAAAGGCAAATTGTAATTAGTTAAATGTACACACAATATCGTGCAGTAACATGGCTCAACTCCTTTATATTAATTTGATTGAGCTGCATATGATGTAAAAGCACAGTGTTCTTGTTGTGTGTTTCAGCAGCTAGGATCTTGTATCGTTTAGCTGTCAGAGCACAAATTCCTCAAGCAGAGCTGTGTCATTAACCTCTGGGTTTAGAACTTTGTGTGACGACGTTCATATTACATGCAGATCTTTGATTCACTGTTATTTAGTATATTACAAATATTTATTATAAAGCATCTTTAGGTGCATATATTTGTATGTAGGTGAAGGGCTGGGTGTCTGTATGTATGTATGATCCTTACCTAAACGAGCCATACTCAGGCGGAGGCTGGTATCTGACGTGGGGCACTTCCCTCGAGTGATCCCTCCCTTTCTGCTCCTGGTAAAAATGGCCTCCAGACTCCTGCTGCTTGGTAGGAGAGCCTATTTCTTTGATGGGGTAATCTGGAGGCGGACCACGGTGCTGCGGCTTGTAGTAGTCGCCTGGTGGCCCTGGCCGGGACAGCTGGGGGGAGAGCGGGGCGCTGGTGACGGGAGCGTGGGCCTTTACGCCGCTGGTGGCCAGGGACAGCTGCATAAGTCTTTCGCTGAGGGACCGAACATGTCCTTGCTTCAGATCCTTCAGACCATCATCCTGGTGCACCCTCCCTATTCCACTCACTCGCTGCACCATGGGGCGACCTTCAGTGCGCACCTTGGCACTGGTCAGCCCGGTGACGTAGAAGGCGGTGCCCACTGAAGCAGTGTGAGGAGGCTGCTGGGACTGATTGTTCTGCTGCTGAGGAGGAGGACCATGCCCACGGAAGTATTGTGACTGCACTTTGGCTTCTTCATACGTAGGGAGGTCCTCGAGGTTTGGGCACTGCCCTTGCACACTCCCACCACCTCCACTGCTGCCACCTCCTGCTCCTCCACTTCCAGTCCCTAAACCTCCTCCCCCTCCACTGCTCCCGCCCTCTCCTACTTGGGTTGAGCCCAGTTTCTCCAGGCAGTTGTCCGCCTGAAGCTCCTGTCCCTGGGGCTCCTGACGAGCAATGTGCGGGGTCATGGAGTGCTCATCAGAGGGGCCTATCTGTCCCTGCCCCGAGTAACCTCCCCCGATCCCAGCCCCTCCGTGTTGTTGTTTCTGCTGTTGCAGCACGTAATTCCGGTTCATCTGCTCCTGCAGGAGGCGCTGCAGGACGGTGCTGCCACAACCTCCTACACTGTTGTTGGACGACTCCTCGGCTGCGGCCCTCATCTCTGCCTGACGCTGTCCACGCACCTCATGGAAGGACAAGCTCCGCCCACGATCAATACTCCCTGAGAAGAGGAGAAAGTGGAAAGAGAGACAAAAAGAGGAAAGGGAAGCAGTGTGACAAAGGGATGATAATTAGATTTTTTCAAGGGTAAAGAATGTGAAGGAATGGAAAGAGAAACTATCTAAGAGAGGGACAGAAAAGACAGAGTGAATTTATTGCAAAGAATAGCAGGGAAAAAGAGAGGACATTAAACTAAAGGGACAGAAGGCATTAAGGTTGAAGATGCATGTGGACCATCCACCACCACCCCTGTCCCCCTTGCAGAACGAGACTGGAGGAAGAACAATTTCTGAAAACCGTAAGAACCAAACCAAATCAAAACCCCAAAGCTCGAACCCATACTACTAAAAAATAACAAAACAACAAATATCAAAGCTTACATTTTAACCAAAGAATGAAGACTGTGACAGCTGTGTTATGTCAGTTGATCCTAAGAGATTAACATAATACGGAAGTATTGTTTACTTGGTTTTGTGAGACTGAAAAGAAAAGGTCCTAGTGCAGCCACTCAAAGTAGCACAACATATGTTAGCATTGATTGCGCTAAAACTACTGTGATTTGATGACTAAACAATGATGCTTGCAGTGTAAAGAAAATGTTTGTTCTTGAAGCACAAACGTAAAAACATATTGTACATAAATGCAATACCTTTGAGTGTCACAGGATTGAAGGAAATGTTTGAGCATTCCTGAAGTGCCTCGACAATGTGACCTCTGAAAAATCTTTACTAAGCTCCAAGTAATGATTATTTGATTTTTTTTTTATTTATCAGTTTAGTATTTCATCTGTTAAATGGCAAGAACGAGAGAGAAAAATGCCAATAAATAAGCACATGGCGAAATCCAAATGTGATATTATTTTAGTTTTGTTGAACCAAGAGTCCAAAACCAAAAGTTTACAATTAGGCCTATATAAAATCAGAAAAAAGTAGCAAACCTCATCATTGGAGAAGCTGGGAGCAAAGAACAATTTGCAATTTGGCTTAAATTAAATGAAACAGCACGTCAGTCACAAAACAAGCAATGTGTTCTCAGTTGCATATCCCATGTTGTCAAAGCTGAAACCACCTGGGATGTATTTGCTGTGAAGGTGCAAATCAAAGAGGATAATTTCCTCTTTTAAAGGAGCCTGTATTTAACATATTCTTTCCAATCTTGAGAAGTACGTGAAAAAAGTGATTTTACCTATTCACATACATTTAAATTGTTTTCACATTTGTCTTTGTTTGCCTTTTTTTATGTTTTTATCTTTATTTATTTTTATTTTTTTTGTTAGGGGGCGCTGCATTGACATTCGTCTGGTTTCTTCTGACAACACTGAATGTTAACAACTACATCGTTTACAGTTTTTTCTACAGATCAAAGAAAGAAATTAGTATATCTAGCACCTTTCTCATCTAGCATTCTTCTCATTCTCAAGGAGGAAGATGCTTTTTTCCGAAACATCTGTAAATAAAAAAAAAAGAAAGTCAGACAAAAGAAAACAGGTTAGCTTTGAAGAGATATCAGCAACTGGTCAATTATCTTTCAGCTGAAGGACAAAAAAGTATTTACAGAATAAAATGCGCTGTGTAGTGGAAGTTTAGATTCCCAAAAAGCTTTTTATTAAACTCAAGGACTTCCGCAAAATTAAAAATAAGAAAACTAAACCAACAATCCGAGGTTACAAACATTTCCATTAAACATAGATACACTTTGACATTCTTAAAGATACAATAAGAAACTTTCATTTTGAGATTTTCACAAGCTTTCATCTAAGTCGCCGCATCTGTTCAGTCAGACGCACTATTGGGATAGTTCTACAATTTTTAGGCTTGCAAATTGTCAGTGACCAACAAGGAAACAAGAGTTGTGAAAGAAACCGTGTTTTTATTTACCCAAAAAATACAAAAACAACAAAGAATTTTATAACTAGGCCTATAAAAGTGGTCAACTCAACGTAACTATACCTAATATCACAGCAACTTAATGAGGCGTTAACCGCAAAAACTCAAATCACACATAAGGGAATATATTGGCTTAGCCAAACCAAATAACTCCAAAGGGGTAACAAAGATGGACACCAACTAATCGTCGTCAGGTAATTTTGCTAGGGCTTAATCCTCTAATGTTTTCAGTGTAGCTACGAATACAAGCCTGTAAAGATTGTAAAAAAATGTAATGTGTGTGAATGCGCAATATAGTTTGTAACATTAGTTTGTAACAACAGTGAAAGTATATGCAGGTCTCTAAACCCACTGTGTTTGAGCTGAGGGTCTCAAAGCAGGAAGAGTCAAAGAGAAATGGCAGAGCGGAAAGTTCCACACCGAAAAAGTTTAGGCTAAGAAGTGAGTCTATGTAGTATACTTTAGTAGTCGAGGTGTTGTTGGATTTTACTTAATAAATTTAATAAATACATAATTACACAAATTCTAGTTTAATAACATGATGTTTTTAGATACATACATTTTTTGTTTGTTTTTGTTGAAATTATTTTTGGGACAGTGGCAAAAACCTTATTGTCTGGAGCCTTGTAGAGCAGCAGCTATAAATCAAACAAAGGGATCTGTATTTGTCAATATGGATCATCAATGATCGGAAATTAGTATTGATGGAAAACAATGTGATCAGGGAATCGATCCATGACTCTGATCCGTGATACCCTTCCCTTCCTCTCTAAGATCTGTGAGAAAGTAGTCGCAAATCAGTTGTGTGACTTTCTACAGAACAATAGTTTATTTGAGGATTTTCAGTGAGGATTTAGAAAACACCACAGCACAGAGACAGCACTGGTGAAAATTACTAATGACCTTCCAATTGCATCAGATAAAGGACTTGTCTCTGTTCTTGTCTTGTTAGACCTTAGTGCTGCGTTCGACACCATTGACCATCACATCCTATTACAGAGATTAGAACATTTGACTGACATTAAAAGGAACCGCAAGCTGGTTTAAGTCCTATCAATCAGATTGATCCCAGTTTGTAAATGATAAAACCTCCATGCACACCAAAGTTAATCACAGAGTTCCACAAGCTTGGACCAATTCAATTCACCTTATATATGCTTCCTATATTATCAGAAAACCCTCCATAAACTTTCATTGTTATGCAGATGATACTCAATCATATCTCTCGATCAAGCCAGAAGAAACCAACCAGTTTGCTAAACTTCAAGCATGTCTTAAAGATATAAAAACATGGATGACCTGCAACTTCCTGATGTTAAACTCAGACAAAACTGAAGTTATTTTACTAGGCCCAGAACACCTCCAAAATCAACTATCTAATGATATAGTTTCTCTTGATGGCATTGCCCTGGCATCCAGCACCACCGTAAATAATCTCAGTGTTATCTTTGATCAGGACTGGCTTCTCTGCACTGGCTCCCTGTAAAATCAAGAATATAATAAAAAATCCTTCTCACCTACAAAGCCTTAATTGGTGAGGCACCATCATATCTTAAGGAGCGTGTAGTACCATATTACCCCACTAGAGAGCTTATAGCACCATATTAACCCGCTAGAGAGCTATGCTCACTGAATGTGGGGCTACTTGTGATTCCTAGAGTCTTTAAAAGTAGGATGGGAGCCAGAGCCTTCAGTTATCAAGCTCCTCTTCTGTGGAACCAGCTTCCACTTTCAGTCAAGGGGTCAGACACCGTTACCACATTTAAGAGTAGACTTAAGACTTTCCTCTTTGACAGTGCTTATAGTTAGGGCTGGCTCAGGTTTATATTTAGGGCTGGCTCAGGCTTATATTTAGGGCTGGCTCAGGCTTATATTTAGGGGCTGGCTCAGGCTTATATTTAGGGGCTGGCTCAGGCTTATATTTAGGGGCTGGCTCAGGCTTATATTTAGGGGCTGGCTCAGGCTTATATTTAGGGGCTGGCTCAGGCTTATAGTTAGGGGCTGGCTCAGGCTTATAGTTAGGGGCTGGCTCAGGCTTATAGTTAGGGGCTGGCTCAGGTTTATAGTTAGGGGCTGGTTCAGGTTTATACTTAGGGGCTGGCTCAGGTTTATACTTAGGGGCTGGCTCAGGTTTGTAGTTAGGGGCTGACTCAGGTTTATAGTTAGGGGCTAGCTCAGGTTTATAGTTAGGGGCTGGCTCGGGCTTATAGTTAGGGCTGGCTAAGGCTTATAGTTAGGGCTGGCTCAGGTTTGCCCTGGTCCAGCCCCTAGATATGCTGCTGTAGGCCTAGACTGCTGGGGGACATCTTAGGATACACTGAGCTCCTCTCTTCTCTCTCATTCTGTATGAATTCATGTCCCATTAATGCACATTACTAACTCTACTTCTTCCCCCGGAGTCTTTGTGCTTTCTCGCCTAACAGGTTTCTATGGATCGCGGTTGCATCTGGACCCTGGTCCTGCATCCTGTTCTGGTCCTCCCCGACACCTACTGTTATCATCATTATTTCTAGTTGCATTGCAATTAGTATTTGCAATACTAGTAACTAACTGAATCATTTCTGTGATATGCATTGAATGTGTTGTAACTCTGTTATGCTGTTCATTCTGTACACATGACATCTATTGTACTTCTGTCCATCCTGATAGAGGATCCTCCTCTGTTGCTCTCCTGAAGGTTTCTTCCCTTTTTTTCCCCTAAAGGGTTTTTTGGGGGGAGTTTTTCCTGAACCGATGAGAGGTCCCGGAACAGAGGATGTCGTATGTGTACAGATTGTAAAGCCCTCTGAGGCAAATTTGTAATTGTGATTTTGGGCTATACAAAATAAATTTAATTAAAAATTGAAAAATTTAACCCACCTCAGGAGCTGCTGATCCAACGCAACACTGCAATCATCCAGTAGTTTGGAATGGCCACCAAACAGAACAGGACAGCAGAAAAAAAGAGTCACTGGTACCAAGCTGCTCTCTATTAAAGACCTATTCAGAGTCAGGTAATAGCAGGAAACATCATTGCATGTCCTCATACCCTTCACACCCTTCACACAACCTGTTCCAACTTCTCCCCTCTAATAGGCGTAAAAGAGCACTGAACTAGACACAAGAACAATTTCTTCCCGCAGGCCATCACTATAATCATAAGTCATATAGTGTCAGAAGAAATCCACATGCGAGAACCCCGGAACACTTAAAACATCCACTTACTTCCATTATAGATTATAATTTTACAGTTGAAATGCAGGGTGCTTTTAACATGTGCACTGTCACTTTCTGTATCAGCCCTATTTGCTGTATGTATCCATCCATTCAATACGTCAATACACAAGTTTAGAACTTACAGAAACACAAACACTTAACTTTGACAAACACTGGGACCTAACTTGCAACTTATTCAGAATCTAAAACGTAAACCCAAAGTCAGTTGTCTATTATAGCAAGTATGCACATGCTTTTCCACACTACCACATTCTTTGGTCATCACTCATTTAATCTTAGGCTTATTGTTTGGTTGTTATTGTTTCTGTTCAAAACTTTTTAGTAAACTTTTACCAGACATTCTTGTTCAGACATATTGCCGACTGCTCTGGAAAAAGATTCAATTAAAAATAATTAAATAGCGAAAGTGGGAATGTAAGAATGAATACCCCAATGACAACAGATAAAACAAGATAAAGTAAACATACTGACTAGCGACTGATACTGTCTGTGCTGGAAAAGAAAACATTTTTCAGGAAGCATTGAATTTCATCTTTTATTCACATGTCTTTGAAATGCATTTAGTGTTTTAATCTCCTATTCACACCGTAACAATTTAATTCATGGCTTTTTCATTTTCTTTGAACACCTTAAAGCCCGAACTAAATTACACATCCTCCCCCGTTTTCACCTCCACAGCATAAACTTGTATTCAGCTCTTATCCTGATGCTATGTATTTTAGAATCGCTGGCAAAAACGGGCTGAGAAGTTTTAAAAACTGTCCTACCTTTGTGTCTTCCTCAAGCAATCCCTGTATATTCTTACAAGTGAAAAATAAGGTGGCAATCCAATGCTTGTCTGTTTCACCAAGTGTCTCTCATTAACATCTACCATGTGCAGGTTTGAGGCAGCACACCTATCTTTCCATTTCCAACCCCCGTCTTTCCCTCATTCCAACAGGTGGGGCTGGGAGGTAGAGACAGGTGGATCTGGCAACCATCCCGCACTGAGCCACTCCTTCATACCTGTGCACCAGTGGAACTGCTTTACTAGCGTTTACTCTGCCAACCGTCAATGACATATACACTTGAGACTAAAACGTCCCCTTTTCACTGCTATAACTTATACAACAACCACGTGGACTGCTGGGTAATGTTTCCTTCATATTCTCTGTGATTATTAAAAGATATGTCTAAGGCAGAATTTGACGTTCCACTCAGCTATTGTATTACGCAGATACTCTTTTGGTTGTTTTCATTTCAGAAGGAAGACAGTTCAGTTCAAGAAAATAAAGCATCAGGTCTCTTTTTGGTCTCATATCTCCCGTGTTTTAATCTGATGCAGCAAACAGTGTCTCGACATGTGCTTGATATGTGGGCGACTGTGGCTCAGTGGTAAAGCAGGGTCGTCCTTCAATAAGCGGATCGGCAGTTTGATCCCCGGTCCCACTAGTCCATGGCCATGTGTCCTTGTGCTTAACCCCACTCAACCCGAATTGCTCCCGCAGGTAGCCCCTTCCATCAGTGTGTGAATGGGTGAATGATGACAAGTAGTCTTAAAGTGCTTTGAGTGGTCGGAAGACTAGAAAAGATCTATATAAGTACAGTCCATTTACCAAATCTTAACATGATGACATAGACAGCTGATTCAGACATGACAGGAAAACATGGATATAAGTATATGGATTTTTCAAATGATTGGTTTAATAATTATTGTGGAGCAGAAAATTACTGATAACCCTAAAAAATGAGTTGTTTGATGTTCACAGTGACTAGATTTAAATCCTTATTACGTCCTTATTACATAATCCTTATTACACACCATCATGGCCGCCTTGTCTTGTTCGCGTAACTGGCACAGTTCTTCTCTGTTTGTCAGTAGGACAGTAACAGAAGACACCTGGCTCAGCTTCAATACATGTTGAAGGTTTGGCCAAATTGTAAAAGAATTCTGCAGCCCTTTGTTGAAACACTCCACCTCTGCACCTTTTCTTCTTTATGTTCACAAACCAAAGCCAAACTGCAGACCTCTGCATGGTGCTCCATTTTATTTTGACAGCTGCGTAAAGTATTTTTTATTGTACCGGCCTCATGACTTCAGCATTGATGAGGCTATAAGATAAGATAAGATAAGATACGATAATCCTTTATTAGTCCCGCATAATGGACATCATATGTAAATCTATTTATGAATAGACTTTATCAAGTAAACTTTTGGGAGATTTAGCTCTTATCATTGGTATTGTAAACATTGTCATAGCAATGCTTGGTTAGACACAATAACAAACAGACCACAGCAAGTGAAAGGTAAAGAAAAACGGACGTATAACAACAATCTGAGCCCGTCAGTGGCAAAACCAAGCACTTTTAGTAGATGTACATTGACCGTGCGTAATTTCACCGAGGGACTATATTGCAGCCCGTTTTGAGGCTGCCGGCTACCACCCTCTAACTCAATACTGGACCAATTTCAAAGATTGTTGTCCCCACTCTGAAATTAGCTTTTAAGTAAGAAAGTTTTCAGGATGTAAGATGAAACTTGACGTCAAGATGAGTGCATCTAAAGTGACAGAAGCCAGTAGAAACAAAGACATGAGTCAAGCTGGGTGGCGTAATTACAAAATGACAGAGATGGGAACCCAACCTCAGGTATTTGAACTGACAGGTAGACAAAACCGATACAGGTTCAACAAGAAAGCTCCCAAAATTCACACACTGGGTAGGATGAAGATCGTGGCTTTACATATTCAATTAATGATGCTGCTCAGATAACAAAAACATCTTTATCTGGGAAAAGTTCAGTTACTTTACTTGCTTTCTCTTTCAGGAAACTCCCTCGGGGTGCTGCCCATTACTACCACAGTTTTCTACTTCTTCACTGAGCACTTTTGGCTGAACTGCTGGTGGTCACTGCTAATGCAATTCAATTTATATTCAAACCAGCAAACCCTGATATATGTATTTATCAGTGAACTATTTGTGACATTCATGTCTGAAAAGATCACATAGTTAAACAATTCTTTGGTTGCATAACCAAACGCTGCAACAGTTTTCGGCGCCTTCATGCAAGACCCGAAAGCCATGAAGCACAAAGACCTTGCACCGGCTTCATATGGCAAATATAAACCAAGTGTAACTTCTTAACATTTCTTTGAAAAGTCCACCAAAACGTTGTTTTTTCACAATCCCTTACAGGTTGAAACTGTACGTATGAGGCAAACACGAAATTATAGAACAAGAATAAAGACAAATTCTTGACATTGTATTACTATTTTACCTGTTATAACAATGTAAGAGCCATTTTTGTTATCGTTTTGTTTTGTTCAACCTCCCACCACTTGGGGGCGTAGGGCCGCTGTCAATTAGGCAGAAGGTCAATATAATCAGGAGGATCACTCGGAACAGGGGTTGCTGAGTTGGCAGGAGCACACCGTTTTTGACCGTGTGGAAACCTGTGATAATGAACGTAATGAACGTTACGATTTATTTTAGTCTATGGTTTAGAAAAGTGGATTATGACAGAGAACGTGGCTGTCTTCTGTTCAAGGTGTTGGAAAATATACAATTGTAAAGAATAAATTACCTCTATGTTGGAAACTAGACATTGCATCGCTATTCGCACGCGTCTAAATTAAGCAAACAGCAACCGTAGTGGCCTTTTTTTGATAGGCAACGGAGTCACTACAAACAATATCGGGGTCACTACAAACAATATCAAACTCTTATGAAGAGAAATAAAATACACTGGTATGTGTCGGCCTACATAGGAGGTCAATAAAAGACCTCCTATGTAGAACTATGCAGGCCTCGGGTCCTCCCCATATTTGTGGCTCATGGGGTAGAGTGGTCGTCCTGTAACCACAAGGTAACAGGTTCGATCCCTGGCCTCCCCATAATTTGCATGTCAAAGTGGCCTTTTTCAAGACACTGAACCCCCAGATGCTCCCCAGGCGCTTCACAGCAGCCCACTGCTCCTAGAATGCTACGGATGGGTTAAATTCAATAACTTATTATTTAAATAAAATAACGTTGGAATAAATAGGCCATGTCCACACTACTATGTTTCCATTTTAAAACGTATATTTTTGCTGTGTTTACACTGAGAATCCACACTCACCTGTGTGCTTATTCTGGAAGTGTCTTTCAACATTACATTTTTTGTTGTTTGTTAATTTCTTGCCACATATCAAGCAGACAGGTTAGCCAGCATTGGTGGCAGTGAAGGCAAATTAATACGTCCACGCAGAGTAAAAAATATATATTTTTTTGTATTTATCCGTTGATAGTTTAACAGAGGGCAGGGGTCTGCAAATCATGATTAGCCACCTGCAGGGAAAGGCGCTTGACAGCGACCTAATAGGATGTGACGCACATTTTAGTAGTACACTATTATTATACATTTTTTTATTTTCAGTGACACAGTATCACCTCAAATTCGAAGATAAGAGATGTTCCCTTTGAAAGATTGTCTACTGTGCAAAATTTTATTTATTTATTTATTTATATATATATATATAAATAAATAAATAAATAAAATTTTGCACAGTAGACAATCTTTCAAAGGGAACATCTCTATATATATTTATTATTTATTATTTATTTTTAAATATTATTTATTTATTTATATATATATATATATATATATATATATATAAATAAATAAATAAAAAATAATAAATATATATAATAAATAAATAATAAATATATATATATAAATAAATAAATAAATAAATATTTAAAAAAAAATCTTTTTTTGTCAAAGCCTCAGGGAGCCGCAACAGAGGGGCTGAAGAGCCGCGTGCGTCTCCGGAGCCGAGGGTTGCCGACCCCTGCCCTAAACCCTGAGAAACTTATGGGAGATCACCTGGTAAATGGTTGAGTGTGAGAAGCTGCAAGGGCTTGAAATTTGATAAATAAGAATAAGATTCGGTGGCATATTACGTTTGATGAAACCAAAACATGTTATGTATGTTTTTACTCCCTGATTTGAACGAGGATCTTGCCTTAGGAGACAAAAGGTAATCGTCAAAAACAGCCTAAATAAGCTAAATTAAAAGAAATGGTTGAATAAACCAGGTGTGAGTCTCTGCTTGCATTCATCTGATTTAATGTGTTTTTATGTAATAATATTAATAATAAGGTTATTTACACCTTTAAAAACAGACAAAACAAGGCCATAAAACAACAGAAATCCCAACAGTGAGGCCCAACAAAGCAGACAAAACAGTACAATAGATTAAGTATAAAATCAATTGGAAAGAACAAACCAAGAGATTAATTAAAATAAATTAATTTAGTAAAGTAAAATAATCAATAATAAAACAAAGTAGTAAAGCGGCAACATCACATAAAAGCCAGTCTGTAAAAATGTTTTTAAGAAGTGATTTAAAAAGAGATGATTCTGCAAGCCTTATCTCCTCAGGCATGTCGTTCCAAAGCCGAGGGGTCCTGATGGCAAAAGCATGATCACCTTTAGTGTAAGCCTCGATTTTGGAACAGCCAGAAGGGCCCCACCTGAGGATCTAAGGCTGCAAGCTGGCTTGCAATGGGTCAACAGTTCTATATATTTTAGGGCCAGAGCCATAATGTACCTCATTAAATCTTTAATGTTAAGACAATGTCTGCAGAATGCGGACTTTCAGAAAGTGTGCAAAAAAAGACTCAGAATATCTGCGAGAGAGCCCTCAAGCCCTCTATGATTTGACAGTGGACAGCCCTAAACCATCACACACTTTTCAGGAATGCTCCTCAAAGTCTGGTTAGTGTTGAAATGGAAATTGGGCTATTGACAGATTTATTGACAAAATGTTTGCAGATGCAGCCAGAAGTAAAACACACAGTGTGAAATAAATTCAGGATTAAAGGTCATGCATGGCTTTTAAACATAAATATGTCCCTAGTGTGTCTACAGACCCCAGAGTGTCAGAAAAGAACACCCTCTCTCTTTTTCTCCTGCTCCATCCATCTGAAAACCTGTATAAAAAAGAGCTGATTAAACGTGATGCTCAGTGGATTAACTTTATTTATAGGTGTTTTAGGATTTTTTACTGAAATGTCCTCGCAACAACAGAAAAACTCTTTCTCAACGAGGGTCAGTAACATCTTCAAAACTGAAGCTCTGGATGGATCTGTACCGGCTGTCTGTGACCCAACTTCAAACTTGGAAGCTGTAAGTTTAGTTATTTCCTGTTATTTTAGTTCCTGTGTATTTAGCAGGTTGTTAACGTCTATTGCGGCTAGCTTCAATCGTAGGTCCACAGGCTGTACTACAGAGAGAGAGAGGACATTAAGTCTCAAATGAAGCTAGTTTAATAACAATGGTAGTAGATTGGATGTTTTTTTCCTTGTTGCCTTTTGTGAAACTGAGTATTGCAATGCAGCGAAGTTGATTTGTTAGCATGAAGGTCCGTCTGCTCCATGATCCACACCGTTGTGTGTGTGTGTGTGTGTGTGTACCTTGCTGCAGTGTTGTGTGTGTGTGTGTGTGTGTGTGTAGATTTACTCGACAGACCACCCTGAAGGCACAGATGTGAACCACAAATGGTCAAACTATGAAATATAAAGAATAGTTATTCCTTTGATTGGTTGAGTAACGTTAGCTTTGATTGGTTAGCATCAATCACTGACTTGCAAAGACCAGAGGTACAGGGAAGCTCTGCTTCCTTGAAAGAGACAAGCCAAAATAACCTAATTTATATTATGTCTTTAGACTTTTACACTGTGTTTATTGTAATGCAGCAATTCACCAAGACATATTCCTTGTATATGCAAACGTCTTTTGGCTATAAAACGATTACTGCAGCGAGTGAGCCAGAAGGGTGGGACGGGGGGAGAGAGAGAGCGACAGAAATTATTAGTCAAGTCTGTAAATGTCGAACTTGAACTTTTCAGACAGAGGGTAAATACAGGCATATGCAGGCAGACTGTAAGAGTCGAATAAAGTGTTCCAGCATGCCAACGTGTGTTAGTAGAAAATCTAAATTCAAGTATGACCTGAAACTTTGTATAATAGGTCCCCTTTAAGAAAACAATCCCATCTGCATGACTGGATCCCTGAAGGTAAACAATGCCAGCTATTGGAAATAACTGGTACAGTGTTTGATTGTAGTGTATTAATGAAACTGGCAGCCTAGTTAAGTCATTTTGTTTACTTCTCTATACTAGAATATATTGTTTATATATATATTAACCCCAATGGATCTGATTATGACAGATATGACGTACTTGTCAACAGACAGACCACCATCTTAGCAACTCTATATAAGTACAGTCCATTTACCTCAGACCCTATACGGGAGTTTGGAGACATGCTACCCCCAGAAGAGTTTTTTTTTTACATTTTAAAGTTAAAAACAACTCTGGTGAACTTTGAGCCAAATTAAGAAGTCTCTCTCTCTCCCACACCACCAACTCCAGAGCCCGGGAGGCTGTCCCATCATGAGGTTATAACACAATAGTAGCAGAGCTTTACAACAACGGCACAACGTTTCTCTCTCTCTCTCTCTCTCTCTCTCTCTCTCTCTCTCTCTCTCTCTCTCTCTCTCTCTCTCTCTCTCTCTCTCTCTCTCTCTCTCTCTCTCTCTCTCTCTCTCTCTCTCTCTCTCTCTCTCTCTCTCTCTCTCTCTCTCTCATATATTTAAGTAACATTGAATACAGAGTTCTGTAAAGCTAACGGGGTCGGAGCCGCGAGCCACTGTCACTTTTACTCTCCAGGCCGAACTACAGCTGGACTCTATGCATCGCTGTGCAGGAAATGCGCATGGAGAGAGCCAGTCAGCCAACCAGTTGAGTAGATAGCCTAGTAAATTAATGGGAAACACTGACTATACTGTTCTACAAAATAATGAGTTGAATCAATAGTGTAATGTCGTATGCAGGTTGGAGAAATTCATATGCAGGTGATGAACACAAACCCAATCCCTGAGAGGAGACTTGGTCTCGGCACTGAAATTAAACTGTTAATAACTTTCCCGTCAGTGTCCTGTAGCCGACCATCCTTCTGGCAAAAGACTGAGCTGCTGCATCACACCTGCCTAATGCTGCGTTCACACCAAACGCGAAGCCATTTTTTCGCACGAGTAGATTATATACAAAGTCAATGCAAAGACGCGAAATAAACGTGAGTAACGCAAATTTCCGCCAGACGTCATCACTGACGTCCTGCCATTGTTGAATCAGAAACTATGGAGGATAAGATGATAGTCGTTGTTTGTGGGCACCCCGAGCTCTACAATACGTCGTCCTACAAATATAGAAATAGGATCAATAAAGATCTTGCTTGGAGAACAGTGAGTGAGGACGTTGGACTACCTGGTAAGTTTGATGTTACACAACATCTACAAAGCAGAAATAGTGGTTATTTCTTCCATGGTGGATGGCGGAAATTAACCGTTTACATGGAGATAAGCCACTCCTCCTCTCCGGGACATCTAGCGCGAATGAAGCAAATAACCACAAATAGTCCAGCGAGTAAACTCACGCGAGTAACGCAACGCTAAAATTCGCTTCGCTTTTGGTGTGAACGCAGCATAAGTAGATGAGCCTAGACAATTGGACTGTGCCATTCTACTACAGCCAGAGGGGTATCCTCAGGAGCCACCACATCTGCATCACAGAGGAGAGAGGTCCTCTCTCACCTCCAATCGACTATGGACTGGCCAGCATAGTATATATCCTACAGTTTGAAGATGGAGGGGAAGCAGTGTCTCTTGTTCAGAAGAGCACCTCACTATGTTGTTTTATACTAAAGTTCTATTTAGTAAGTTTTGCTTAGAATTTAGAGCAATTTTGTTAAACGTATAGTTATTCTAATTTGTCACTTTGGTTTAATTTTGATCCCCATCTTAATTATTGTAAATATTTTTGGGTAAATAAAATCCCTATTTTCCCCACATTTACCTGCTCTCCTAGCTTTCTGCGTACCCTGGTCCCTCACAGTCATATTGTGCAATTGTGTCATCTAAACTACCGATGCAAGAATATTTCTCAAAATTTAAATAATTTCTGCAATTGAAATTTCTTTCTCTCACAACTAGTGTTGGATGTTGCATTAACAAACCCCAACATGTTGCAGCGTGCACAATGCAAACCCTTGTTACTACCTCAGGGGTGAAAGTAGGCTGGTACGTTCCGGTACTCTGTACCACTAAAAAATTCGATGCCAGTACACAGTACCGGGAAGACATACGTACAACACATCACGAGCACATTTCCACCAAGAAAGAACATCTGCTAACATCAACATAAACAACAGTTACTGTTGGTTTCCTTATAAATTGCTCCAGTGCTAATGCGTTTGTGCCCCAGCACAGACAGCGGTGTGGCAGGATGTGTGTGTGTGTGTGTGTGTGTATATATGTATATGTATGTATATATATATATATATATATATGATGCCTCGCCCCCCCCTGTAGTTTCAGCATAAGGCGCCGCGCCCCCCCCCCTCCCCCCCTGCAGTTTCAGCTGGGAGATCAGCAGTTTGAGTAGAGGAGCATCGTTAAACATACTTCATTCAAATTCGACAGAAACAATATAAAACTCACAGGGGTGGCGGGTGTGATCTCTAAATAATAATTTAATAGTTTCCGGTTATTATCAATTAGTATTTTTTAATTGAAATGACCAGTACAGTTTCCAAAGCCGTTTAGGTGACCTAGACCTATTTCGGCCTGTAGCTAACATCAACTTCTGTTGCAACTGACTAACTGATATCAAGTGCTGTGGTTTTCTTGCAAAAATACACAAGTAAAATTAAATTTAAAATAACTTGTGATGTTTCATGATGTTAAGTTTTATTCCAAAAGCACAGCCAGCAAGTCAAAACAAGCGGCGATTTCTGTAACTCCGGCAATAATGGTGTGTGCGCATCGTTACTTAAAAAATAGATATTTTCAATGAACACATAGTGCTCGGCTGTATATACTCGTAGACTGTATATAAGAAGTGGACATAGTCATCGTGATGTCACCCATTGGTTTGTGGACTGCCGTTATGAAACCTGGAAATCTGCGATTTTGCCGTCGCCATGTTTTTTTGCAATTTGCAATTTGCAATTTCAATGAACGGAAGTTACTGTATTTGGAATGCGAAGGAGTGACATAGAGACGCCAGATACGACTCTGGAAGTGAGCCGCAATATTGAGGAACTGGAAATTGCTGTGGACCAGGCACTGGATGTGACAGGGGGAACGAAAGACTTCCAGGCCTTCCTTGACAGCCTATTATATGTCACCAGAAAACCTGAGAAAAACTATGAGCTGAGTGGATGTGCTCACAACTTACACATCACCCTCAGGAGGATAGGGAGAGTGTTCAGTGTATGCTGGGTCTTTATGCAAGGCGGTCACTGCAGTTTGGCACTCTTATCCAGCCTTGGGGCAGCATTTCCGTGAGGCATCAGAAGATGATACAAGGGACAGCAGAGAAAGGGCCAAATTAAAAAGTCTGCTTCCTAAGTTGTGCTCCATCAACTTCCTGCAAAGTCTTGGACTAATGACAGATGTTCTGACAGAACTCAGGAACTTGTCAGAAATTCTTCAGAACCGGAAGACCACACTCCCAAAGGCACATGACATCATGACAATGTAGGTCAAACGCATAGAACGCCTCCAGTCTACAGTTGAAGCCAGGCAAGCAGGGGAAGTGATGGAAGGCGAGCATTTAATAGCAGGCAAGAGTCCCATCATTAACTCTGCTTAGTTCATCCAAGCAGTGGCAGATAATATGAAAGAAAGACTCTTCACTACCACAGAAAAACAGAGCACAGGCCAGTGTCACGGCCAGCCAAAAAGAGGCTTACAATAGCCTGATCAATAAATGGCAGACCACAACCCTGACAACTGGGACCATGACAATCCTCAACTTGGAGAAGATGAGGTGAGGGCTTTGTCTTGTGTCCTTCATCTGAATGAACAAGAGGCTTACCTTGGGTTCACTGAATACAAGGCAAGTGGAGGAAGAAACAATCCTAACAAGATGAAGACGCTGCTAATGGCAGTGGACACACTATCCGCTTCAGCGCAATGAACAATATAACAAAGTATAGGAGCAAACTGACAACAACAAATGCAGTAAATCTCCTCTTCAACAGCTCTGTGGGACCACGATGAATGCAGTGGGATCCAATGCCTTATGTGAAGACTTGGTGGGGCAAAAAAAGAAGAGCAGCCCACTCAAGAAGTGGCTCGCCACTACTCAGAAGAGGATAACTAGGCCTATGTCTAAAACGTTTTCAGTGTTTTGCTTTAATGGAAAGAAAAAATGCTTAGTTATCTGCCATTTTAATGGGCACATTGTGAAGAGACATTTGAGACATTTTACTCATCATAAACTCTTCTTTCAACTGTTGTCATGAATTTATTTGTAATTTTCTTCTAATTTAAAACTAAATGTTCTTTATTTAGGAATTTGAAGGTTATGAATTATTTTAAATAAATAATTTGCAAGACATGATGTCAAGTGTTTCTAACTTCTTTCTACACCATAGGCTTTTTAAGAAATCAAATAGGTGTGTTCAGGGATGCATGAAGCCATGAAGGTTGGGGTAGTAGTACCAGGAAGAACCTCTGTCTACTGTGGTTCCTATGAACTGTGAACAACACTGGGATAGACTGTGGCAACTAAAACAACTCCAAGGCTTTTCCGTCTCCCTGAGAACCCCCTGGAACCACTTATGTGGCACTCACACTGGAAAATCAAATCTCGACGCAAACATAAGCAGCTAACAGAAAAGCCCCTCTGGTAACAAAGCCAAGGATGCAGTGAAGGATACACTCACCTACACTTCACACAATCCTAGCTTTAGTTACCGGTATTCTCAGTAAATACTCGAGTCATTTCTAGCACCCATCACTGAATGAAGTCTGAACCCTGTGAGACTGACATGGAGATTAGACAGGCCTGTCGTTAAAACAAGTCGAAAAAGCACACAGCGTGTTTGTTCGGATAGCCTTGCTGATACGAAAGAAAAAGTGCTCGAACAACATTGCTACCGAAACAATTTTTTTTTCTACGTGAAAACCGTCTTTCATAGTTTTCCCTTACGGTATACGCATGGGGGAAAACTTGTTTAACTTCCTAACAATATGCCAGTGACCGCATTACCTTTCAGTTGAGTTCTTCCGTTCACTTTCGCGGTCCTTCATCTCAGCGAAACATCACTCTGTTCATTTTCTCCTTTCCTGAAGGACTGGAGCAGATAATCTCCCTCTACAACGATACAACTCGCTGCCGTCGTTCAATGGTGGGTGTCGCCGCACATATGAGTCTTTGCTTCGGTAAAAAGGACCGTGTTCGCGGCCACAAAGTGTTCGTCTTTCCCAGTAAATCTCATGTTTTACCGTAAAAAGAAAATGAGAACAGGAAGCGCCCCCCCCTGCTGGTCTGCAGTATGAGAAGAATGTCCAGCCCCGCCTCCTCGTCGCATTTCTCCAACTAATGGAATCTGGAGGAAAAGTTAGTTTTTTTGGAGTACTAGCCTCCTCCTCCGATCTTCTCTGGTGTTGTTTTTTTTATTTATCAAATAGATCTAATTATTATAAAACATATGTTTAATGTACCAGCTTATTGAAGTAACAGAGTAGGTTGAGTTCAAGTGCTGAGTGGGTTTAAAGCGCAAAAATGCCGCCTAAATATCAAATCAAATAAAATGTTTACTCTCAACACAGGAATGCTAACTTTGGATGCAAATTTTTTTTACGTAATCTTTTTAAGAATAAAGAGATCTGACAAATATCACGTGAGTCCGTTTATATAGTTAAGTGAGCTATTATGTCCTTTTTGACGCTCATCTTGAACTAGAAAAAATATGAAAATGGAATATTCAATTTAATTCAATTCAATTATTTTGTAGAGCCCAAAATGACAAATTACAAATTTGCCTCAGAGGGCTTTACAATCTGTACACATACGACATCCTCTTTCCCAAGACGTCTCAAGGGAGAAAAAGGGAAGAAACCTTCAGGAGAGCAACAGAGGAGGATCCTCTATCTATCAGGATGGACAGAAGTACAATAGATGTCATGAATTAACAACATAACAGAGTTACAACACATTCAATGCATATGACAGAAATGATAGTGAGAGTAGTAGGCATGATGAAATATAGAGGAGTAAAAAGGAAAAATGACAAAGGGGCTTTTGTGAGTTTGAGCCCAGACTGTCAGCCCCTCTGCGTCAGGCTCATGTGCTGTCGGAAATTATGTAATTTCAAATGGTGAAAAGTATGTGGACACCATTAATTCAGAGCAATTTTAAAGCCAGAACCATCTGGTCATTTTGTTGCCTGCAATACATTTCCCATAATCTCCGGAGCAACACAAAAATTGTTGTTAACTTTGTCAGGGTATCTTCAGTCAGCAGAGCTACGAAGGATGAGCTGAATTGTGACAGAATGGTAATATGCATCGCTGACCATGATTTTTATTAAATGTGGCAGCGACTTGACACTGCGAGCTGATTAATTCCCCACAATGGTAAGGCAGGGGCAGCAGGGGCAGCAGGGGCAGCAGGGGCAGCAGGGGCAGCAGGGGCAGCTGTGGCAGCAGGGGCATCAGGGGCAGCTGGGGCAGCAGGGACAGCAGGAGCAGCTGGGGCAGCTGGACAATAGAAACAACATTACTACAATACTAGTAATGCCCCCATGGTGCTATATGTGGAAATCAGTTGCAATGGTTTATCTATTCATCAGGTAGAGCAGTAATTATGGTGATTATTATATTAGCCTACTTTTAATGATTATTATCATATCATGATCATATCATGATCAGGTCATGAAAATATTATGCTGAAGCTTTTTGTAAAACACAGATACAGACTGTGGTTTTATGCATAAAATAGCGAGACGGCTGACCAATGCCTTGCTCCACTAGTCCATGTCGACTTGTCCTTGAGCAAGACACTGAACCGCAAATTGCTCCCGTAGCTGTGCCTGTGGTGTATAGATGGGTATGTATAGTTTGATAGTCCTGATGGGCAGGTGGCACCTTGCATGGTAGCTCCTGTCGTCAATGTATGAATGTGTGTGAATAGGTGAATGATGACGTAGTGTAAACGCTTTGAGTTGTTGGAGGACTAGAAAAGTACAGTCCATTTACCATTTATCTATTATAAAGTAGTACTAATCATTATTATTATTACAGTTTCCTATTAAATTACATTTAATTGATTCAGTGTAGGCTTCACAGAGACACTGCACACATGAAAAGCAAAATTAAGTTGGGCAATAACTTTATGAGAGAAAAATTGGATCTGCTGGTTCCATGACCTCAGTATTTGTCCCCAAATGCAGATGTCAAAGCACAACAAGAGTAATGCTATATAGTCATTTAAAATGGTCAATACACTGTAGTTAATAAACAGGTTCTGGGCTTCATACTAATACCACACTGTGAACAAATTCTGTTACAAGTAAAAGTCCTGTATTGGAAATGTTACTTACATAAAAAAAAGTATAATCAGGAAACTTTTCAGGAAAATTTTAGAGTATTAAAAGTAAAAGTACATACAAAAAAAGTCAAACTCTTCATGTCTTCTGTGCAGATTTTTCCCTCTGGGTAGAAGTAGGAAGTGCATGAAAAGACAAAAGACTAAAGTAACTAAACATTTTTACTTGAGTACTGTACTTGAGTAAATGTACTTAGTTACATTGAAGATCTGTCAGGGTTGTTTGAGAACATGGTCATAAAACAATCCTGGGCAGTTGTGGTAAAAAGTGGTGGCCTTTTTTGATGAGTTAGAGATGAAAAACTGGTCAGATAACTGGAAATAGGACTGTTACTTTGCACCCACAGTGTGTAGGTCAGATTTAGTTTAAATGTTATGGTGAAATCCCTTTATTCACAGTATTGCCTCCGTAATTATATATATTATATATAACACAGGCCAAGCATTAACCACCTTGAGGCGGCATCAACTATCGAAGAACGAACTCACACGTAACAGAATACATTTTCATTTCCACAAGTAGGCCAATGGAATTAGGCAATACCCCTAAACTGACTTTTTTCATTGTACAGAGTGACCAATGGTAGATAAATTATACTTCGTACACGGACTGCTATTGAGACATTTTATCAAACCTGAGCTCAATGCCCATATCAAATGGCTATTTCGCCAAGACCGACTTTTAAAAATCTCAAGAGTTTTCCAGTAGTCCAAGCACTTTGTTTTTGTGTTCAAAGCTATAAGAGAACACTAATAATAACCCTGAGAAAAACCACAGGTCCTCCGCTATGTCTTTGTCGGAGCTAAGGCCCTAATAATAATCTTTACAGTTTCAATAGGACCTTCGCAGCCTGACCATTGGTCGCTGCTTGGGCCCTAATAATAATCCTAGCGATTTCATTAGGGCCTTCGCGGACCGCTGGTTAGTGCTATAATAATCAGAGCAATATCAATAGGTCCTTTGCCAATGTAGTTGGTGCTTGGGCCTGCTTTGTTGATTATTCATATCTATCAAGGCCGTCTTAAATTGGACATGCCAGAAACCCATATCAAATAAATATTTGCATCACTTCTGAGGTATTATTTTGAGCTGAAAACCCAGAGTTTCCCTCATCTCAGGGTTTACTAACTCAGAGTTTTCTTACAAACCTGCTTTTATAAACAGGGCCCAGTACTGCTGCCGTGTTAGCACTTAAGACACAGAATACATTATTAGTCTACAGGTAAGTAAAGGTTAAGACGTGTAACCAGCCTAAATAATTATAACTTATTTTGCTTTGTGTTTATGTAACTGTCGTTTTGCACAAGACAACAGTTATGTGCTTGTTTATGTTTTTTATGTATTTAAATCATCTGTTTGAAATGTCCAGTAATATACACATTGCACACTGCACTAATGTGTTGTGTTGTATATGTAAACAAAAATGATTCATTGATGTAAGTGTGATGTAAGCTTATTACCACTCAATCTGAAAGATGTAACATTAGAGCAAGGAGGAAGAGCCGTCGTAGACCCTCTGCCATGAAAGCACAGCACTCATCAGCATCATTCAGTCTGCACCCGGCCGATCTGCTCCCACAAGGGATACAGGATATTATTACAATTACTATGATAGATTTCTGTCACATGATCTAATAGGGAAGCAGATGTAAACAAAACAGAGACTGACGTGGTTCTACAACTTGCTGTAGTGATTTTTTGCGGTGAGAAAAAAACAAATCGTAGTATGCTACTACGATTGTTTACCCACAATTGTAATCATCCTACATATCAAACATAATGGAATTATAGTAGAATTATTAGAATTATAAAAGGTATTATCGGTATTGACCGAGTTGCTGCAAAAGTTGTCAAGTGAAGGATATTGTAATATTTATTGAAATAGTTCTTCAAAACTGAAATATTATTTGATTTATGTGTATAGAGTGCGATTTAAATGTTTAAATTTTTTTAAATTGCTGTTTTTGAAACTCAAATACTTTGCAATCCTCAAGGGGTATGCGGTTGGTATTAGCAGAAATACTTTGCTGCCTATTTATTTTGATTGTCGCGGTCGACTGCTGTCGTTAGTAGGGATGGGTATTGTTAGAATTTTATCAATACTAGTACTCTTATCGAGACTGCTTATTGGTTCTGTATATTTTTTATTGTTTTGTGAAAGAGAAAGACAATTAATTAGAAAATAATCGACATTGCTTTATTATTCCTATGTAAACAAATAGTCATTCTTGAACAGCAACAGCAGCAAAGTTTAAATAACTCACTTTTGTAGACTAGACTATTTCAATGCCAACAACAAACTAGATCCCTTTGACTCAACTGTTAAGAAGGGGTCATTTGTTGCCTATTGTTAAAGGCAATAAGCTGTTACCCAGTTTATTGCCTTTAACAATAAACTGGGTAACAGCCCTCTGGCACTCGTTCTCTCTCCTGTGTCATCTTGTCCCTGTCGCTGCGCGAGTGAAAGGCCTTGGGCTGGGACCGGCGGTCTTAGAGGGAGGCCTCCGTCCGACTATCTACAAGAAGTTCCCAAACCCTTAAAATACAGCCACAGCACATGTATGCATGTTCGCTAAATGTTTTTGATACATTTCTGTCTGACTTGTTAGAGTTTTATTGCATTTGAGACAACGAGAGTTCTCAGGATATCCTGGAGTAAAATGTAGCCACACTTTAGATCTTTTTCCTCTCTCTGCCATGATGTGTGTCTCACGCTCAGATTAAATTAATTATATTCACATTAAGTATAAAACATGTGACCTGCATCTAGTGAGATAAAGGGAAAATACAGTGAAGCGCCTTTATTCTTTGATTTGAGGGTTCATGGAAAGATAATAAATTGAATTATATCTGACTGACTGATATGTATGTGTTCAGGACATCTCTGACTCCTCCCATACTGAAAATCAAACATTTGTATTGTACAAATTCAGAGATTTTCCAAAGTATATGTCCTACATTTGTACATTTAAAAAGTTATGTCTCAACATTTGAGGTCCTATGAAAATAGATTTCTGAATAATTCCTGATCATGGCTGATGCATATGTGTTCAGGACATCTCTGACTCCACCCATACTAAAAATCAAACATTTTCACTTTACCAATTATAAGACTTTTCAAAGTAAAAGTCTAACATTTTTGTAAGTCTTTTAGGTGCTATAAAAACCTAATAACATATAATCACACAATTAGTTTCTGACAAAAAATGTAAGATGTAAAAGATGAAAAAACATTTTTGAAAAAGACTCAAAATTGAATCGCCTCAACCATTGGATCAAACTATAAAATGTCCGCCATTTTCTTCATGGTCATATATATATATACATATATATATATATATATATATATAACTCTGTGCTGTTCCTAGGCATACTCTTCGTGTGGCTGCTATAACCTTTGCAACATTTGCAACGTCTTTGTTGCTTTTTTCCTTTTCGAGTGTTTAACTTTGTCATAGTGAGACTATGCCTTGAATTTTGGAGAGTCGGGCCATCAGTGCTCCTTCGATCAAAATGCCAGCACGCCGAGGGTAAGTATGCAAAGATTTGATAGAGAAACTGCTCAATAGCGTTACCACAGTATCACTGTATCGTTGTATTTGTAGACGACTTGAATACTATCAGTTTAAGTGTGGAAAACACAACTGTCTACTCAAATAAGTAGACTAATTAGCTCATGTCCGAATATGGTTGTGATTGGCCAGTGTGTTAATGTGAAAAGAGTAGGAGTGTGTGTGGTTAGGGTGGAAACTGTATACCCTAGTTATTACAGAAATTCCACTTGTATGCAATAAATACATTTAAAATTGATCTCACATGACTATCTTACATAAATAGCCAGCCACACATCATTATCACCATATGTTTGATGTTAATTGGTGCTGTTGTAATCATTCAACAAGGGAGCTTATAAAAATATATAAATATACTGCTGTGGTGTTTCCTCTTACTGCAAATTCTTATTGCCGTTGAATATCAGTTTTTTTCTTGTCTGGCCTTTTGTTGCAGGGCTTAGATGTTACAGCTGCTTTGCTAAGAAAAAAATTTAATAATGTAATAAATTCAGTGTAAAGTACACAGGAACCCTTCTAGTTTTAGTCTTTATTTTTATTTATTTTTTCTTCTAATTTGTGCATTATAAAATGTTTGAGCTTCATAATTGAGTTGTTTTTAAATAATCTGTAATGTACATAATTCACGGTTCTAATGCATAACTTTAACGTTCTAAAATCTTTTAACTTGAAAAATAAAATGTTTGATTTTCACTATGGTTAGAGTTGAATGTACAAATGTAGGACTTCATTTTTAAAAATCTCTTAACTGGTACAGTAAAAAACAAATACATTTCAGAATGGGTGGAGTCAGAGTCAAAGTATTACTTTATTAACGACATAAACAACCCGGTTTAAAGTATTACTTTATTAACGACATAAACAACCCAGTTCAAAGTATTACTTTATTAACAACATGAACAACCCAGTTCAAAGTATTACTTTATTAACGATATAAACAACCCGGTTTAAAGTATTACTTCATTAACGACATAAACAACCCGGTTCAAGGTATTACTTTATTAACGACATAAACAACCCGATTCATAGTATTACTTTTTTAACAAGGTTGGAATAGAAGTGAAAGAATGAATATAAAAGTGAAACTAAGGGATTGTCACAGAGAGAACAAAGCTACTAAACTGTCTCATTGTTCAGTTTCAAACATGCTGAATAAATACGTTATCTCACTAACAATGTCTCATATCCCTCTTTGTTGTTATGGTTTATATGCAGATTAGGACTGTGTATGGAAATAAGATGGGTTGAGTGACGAGCAAACTGTCATGTCCGTATAACTAACATGTCAGTATAGCACATTGCAAATGTATCTAAATGGCCATTTCTTAAAAAGTAATTGTGTCCGACTTTACTCCCATGTTTAACTCAACTGCAACTTCACATGTAGAGCCTAGTTTAACCGTCAGCTCTTTGACGAGCAGCTCAATCATTTAGATAATGAAATGATCTTCTGGATAATATATCGGGGCGACTGTGGCTTAGTGTTAGAGCAGGGTCGTCCTTCAATCAGAGGATCGGTGGTTCGATCCCCAGCTCCACTAGCCCATGTCCATGTGTCCTTGGGCAAGACACTTAACCCCAAATGTCTCCCGTAGCTGTGCCTACGGTGTGTGAATGTTAGCTACTGACTGATGGACAGGTGGCACCTTAGCCCCTCCCATCAGTGTGTGAATGATGTCATGTAGTGTTAAAGCGCTTTGAGTGGTCGGAAGACTAGAAAAGATCTATACAGGTTCATTTACCATTACTTGATAGTATTTTTAAATTGTAATGTGACAAAATAGTTGATTAAAAAGATGATAATCTCGTCCAGTTTAACCCTTTTATTAAAGATTCTGTAACTGAAGTCAAATCAAAGAATGAGTGATGAGGCTGCAGTACGACACCAGAGAGAGCAGATCAATACGTCACTTTGATCACTTTACAGCAGTTTGTTCAGTTCACAGAAGTTTTCAGCAATAGCAATGTAACGTTGGTAGTTTGTCAGCAGTTTTAACAGATTATTGAAAGTTCACAACATCTAAGCATTTCCAAGTTATGGCAGCGGTTACTTATATGATCTGTGTTTGTCGGGCATAGATAGATAGATAGATACTTTATTAAATTAAATTGTTTTGTTACAGCAGCATTACATATAAGTAAAGCAAGCATTTATACATACAAGTAAAGCAATATTAAATATAAAAATGCACAATATATACAAAAAATAAAATAGAATAATAAATTAAATAAATTAAATTAAATGAACTAACAAAGCAAACAAAACAAAAGTGTAAAGATGTAGCCAAACAAACAACAGTGTAACGGTGTTATAGTTGACTGATTGATTTGGCCAGAGGTGATTTATTATAAAGTCTTAACAGTGAATGATCTCCTGTATCTGTTCTTGTGACTTGGATGAGTCTGTTGGAAAATGTGCTCCGCTGTCCCTGCAGTAGGTGGTGGAGAGGGTGGTCCGGGTTATCCAGAATGAATAATAATTTCTTCAGTAACCTCCTCTTCACCACATTCTCCAGACTGTCCAGTTTGCAGCCAATGATGGAGCCGGCCTTCTTAACCAGTTTGTTAAGTCTGTTGGTGTCTCCGGGTCCAATGCTGCTCCCCCAGCAGACTACGGAGAAGAACAGTGCACTTGCCACAACAGACTGGTGGAACGTCTCCAACATCTTGCTGCACACATTGAAGGATCGAAGTTTCCTCAAGAAAAAGAGTTGACTCATCCCCTTCTTGTATACAGTGTTGATGTCTTCCAGTTCAGTCTGTTGTCGACAGAGACACCCAGGAACTTGTACTCCTCCACCATATCCACATCCTCGCCCAGAACTCTCAGCGGCTGTGGAGCAGTCGTCTTCCTCCTAAAGTTGACCACCATCTCTCTGGTCTTGGCCACGTTCAGAAGCAGGTGATTTCTACCCATCATACATTACTGCCCTGTTCTCCTCCTCCCATCCATCCCTTATACACCCGACCACTGCAGAGTCATCAGAGAACTTCTGCAGATGGCATGACTCCGAGTTGTACTGGAAGTCAGTGGTGTACAGGGTGAACAAGAAGGGTCCGGGTCCCTGAGCGGATTGGAGGGAAATTGGTGGCAATTAATCCTCCGGGATGAGAGATGGAGGGTGCATGCGCACACAGCGACCGGCAGTGACAGTTTGGCATCCTCGTGTTCTTGTTTGTTTTGAATGTTACGTGTTTTACCTGTCCCTTATCTAATCTACAATAGATCTTCTATATCCTGCCGCTTTGTGGATCTTGTTATATCTACTGCTTGCCTGCAACGTCAACGGGGCTGTCCACGGGGAAAGGACACAGTACACCAGAGATGTGCTGCTGCAACTGAACTTTGTGAGTTCAGCTCTTGTGACAGAAGTCAAGTTACAGTTACCAGATTTTATTCTGAGAGATTCTCATGAAACCTGTGGTGCGAGGGATAAGAAGAGGAAGCGGGGTAAACGAGGAGGCGTCAAACTACGCTTGAGGAAACAGCAGCTCACCCGGATTCATCTGCCCTCGGTGATCATGGGGAACGTCCAGTCCCTGAGGAACAAAGTGGACGAACTCCGGGGAAATGTTCGTTTCCAGAAGGACTTCAAAGACTGCTGCGTAATGGCCTTCACTGAGACATGGCTCACTGAGACATGGCTCACTGAGCGCACCAAGACACCGACCTGTTCATCGACGGTTTTGGAACTCCATTTTCGTTTGTATCGGAAGGCTGAAGTGACGAGGAAAACTCTAGGTGGTGGGGTATGTTTATATTTTAACCAACGATATTGCAGCTCTGTGACTGTCAGAGAACGCATTTGTATGCCAGATGTCGAACATTTATCTGTATCGTTGCGCCCTTTCTACCTGCCCCGCGAGTTTCCACAACTTTTTATAACAACAGTGTACATCCACCTGAAGGCAGATGCTCTGCCTCCAGCACTATCTTTGATGTAGTGCAAAAACTGCAGTCGACTTCACCTGATGCACCAAACTTCATTTTGGGTGATTTTAACCATGTCTCCCTGAAAAAGACACTTCCAAACTTGTATCAATATGTCTCCCGTCCAACCAGGCGGGATAAGACATTAGACCTTTGTTATGGGTCAGTAAAGAACGCGTATAAATCACTCCCACTAGGATCATAACTGTGTGCATCTACTGCCCATATATAAAACGGTGTTAAAGAGAGAGAAAGCATGGACAAAGGACATAAAAGACTGGACAGAAGAATCTGTGCTCTGCCTGCAGGAATGTTATGACTGCACTGACTGGGACATGTTTCACCAGTCTTGTGGTGATGATTTGGATGAACTTGTTGATGTAACATGCTCACATGCTACCTTTTGCAGGGACATGATCATTCCTTGTAAACGAGTTCAAAGTTTACCCTAATAACAAACCATGGGTGACCAAATCTGTTAAATCCAGCATAGAGAAAAGAGACACAAATTAGAAGACAATTAGCACTTTGACATAGACCAAAAGGATGTGGAAAAGGCCTTCCTTTCGATAAAAGTAAATAAGAGTCATGGACCCGACAACATTTGTGGTCGTTTACTTAAAACTTGTGCAAAAGAACATTTTTAATAAGTCCTTACAGGCACAGCGTGTACCTAAGGTCTGAAAGGATGCTGTGGTCGTCCCTGTTCCCAAATCCAGTTGCCCCAAAAGTCTGAATGATTTTAGACCGGTTGCTCTCACATCAATTTTAATGAAAACTTTTGAAAGACTGGTAAGGTCAGAAATTTTAAGAAAAACTGAGCAAGCACTTGATCCCATGCAGTTTGCTTATAGGCCACACAGAGGAGTAGAAGATGCCACAGTCACTTTGTTTAATTTACTTTTTAAACACCTGGAGGGAAATGGATCTCATGTTAGACTTTTATTTGTTGATTTCTCCTCTGCTTTTAACACAATCCAACCCCATATTTTAACCAGTAGGCTTTTAGAACAATTTTACTTAAGTCATAATCTTGTGGGTTGGATTCTTGACTTTTTAACTAATAGGACACAAATAGTGAGGGTAAATGGAATTCTGTTTGACCAAGTTTGCTCCTCCACTGGCTCCCCACAAGGATGTGTGCTTTCGCCCCTATTATTCATCCTCTACACAAATATGTGTCAGAGCAGGTATGGAAATAGGACCATCTTAAAATATGCATATGATTCTATTATTGTTAGTCGGCTCCAATATAATGAGACCAACCACAGCCCAGTCATCGATGACTTTGGGAAGTGGTGTGAGGAGTCTTATCTCCAATTAAACATATCTAAAACCAAAGACATGATCATTGATTTTAGAAGACACGCCCACACACATGAAGTCATATCCATTAAGGGTCAGACAGTGGAATGTGTGCAATCATACAAATATTTTGGGACAATTATAGATTCAAAACTGAACTCTGAAGCTCACTGTGTAGCCGTGTGCAAAAAGGGGCACCAGCGTTTGTTTTGTTTGAGGAAACTGTTTTATTTCCACATCGACAAAACAATGATGACCTTATTTTATCGCGCTTTTATTGAATCGATTTTATCTTTTTCTTTGGTGCCATGGTTTGGTGACCTACCTTTAAAGAACAGAAACTCTCTGCATCAGATTGTCAAATGGTCGAGCAGGCTGATTGGTGAGTCACAGCTCAACCCAGAGACCCTGTACACCAGACAGTTACAGCGGTTAACCGGCTCAATTTTAAAGGACGACTCCCACCCTTTGCACAGGGAATTTCATCTTCTTCCTTCTGGATGGAGGTATTTAGTCCTACGGTGCAGATCAAAGCGGTATAAAAACAGCTTTGTTCCAGCAGCCATCACTCAGGCAAACAAACTGAAATTGTAACGGTGCACTGATCTGTAGTTTTATGTACTTTTATCTATTTATTTATTTATTGTTGTCTGTGTCGATTGTAATGTAATGTGTGTCAAGATGGATGCCTCGCTTTCTTTGCAAAACAAGTCTACCTACGGGTACAAATAAAGTAACCTGAAGGGAGACAGAACAGTTCCCTGTGGAGCTCCAGTATCACTGACCACCGTATCAGACAGCACATTGCCCAGTCGGACAAACTGAGCCCTCTGAAGTTGAGGGCTCTGTGTCCATGCAGCTCACCAGGGGGGACAGAGGGGGAGGGGGACGCAGCAGAGGTGTTTGGGAGGTGTGGGGTGTGGAGGAGACAGATGAGGTCTGTGAACCAAACCTGTTGAAGAAACAGTTTAGCTCATTGGCCCCCTCCAGGGAGCCCCCTGGTTGTCTCCCTCCAACCTTAAGGATTGTTTGTTCTCGTGAATGGCTGAATGGTGCGTCATTTTAAATGTTGCCGCAGCAAGGAATTGTGGGGCGGAATGATCTAGTTTCCTTTTGTAAAGGAAAGTCCAGTGTTTCCTATGCTAAAGGAGATAATAAAGGAAGCATTGAAGCACCTTTTCACTCAGTTAGGAACCTTCCTAAGCAAAGGGGCCCAGTCTCAATCTCCACCCTCATGGACTCACAGACTTTGAGGTGCGCTCCCGCAAAGTCTGTGAGGGTTTAGGAGTGTTTGAGTCTCTGACTGACATTTTGAGCCCTTTATAAACCCTTTCCGTAAGTCAGCATTAGATGCAGACTTTGCCCAAGGGAATTACCCACAATTCTTTGCAATGTGACTTAAACATGGGGTAACCAAAGCATGGAGACATAAAAAAAGGTAAACAAAGAGGACGGCACATGGGTGTTCAGCCTGGAAAATTACATTTACTCAGAAACATTAAGGATTCGAGATGGAACATAAAAACACATTAAATCAGAGGATATTTATTCATCAAATATTTAATTTGAAGCTGTTTTGACAAAAACAAGTAAATGGATGATTTGAAATGACCTCTCATCTTGTAAGGAAAGAGCCTGGAAGACGTTCAAATCAGGGAGTAAAAGGTATAACATAAGTGCTGTCCCATTCGTATCGCATTTCAAGCCCTCAGTCTCTCACACTCAACCGACCAGGTGACGTCTCTAAATCGTTGAGGGTTCAGGGTTTAAGGCCTTAGGGGGGATTGGGACACGACTCCGCCCCTCCCTCGTGCAAAGACAGACACAGACACGGAGTGAGGAAGTTTGAGACGCTGCTGCATTCTGTAACCTTTAAAGTACCGACAGCACAACCCCGGACCTTATCGACACTCCGGGTCTCATCGGTTCCCGTTTTGAACCGAGTTCCGGGGCATCCCTCGTCGTTAGTAGTTCCAGACCAAAAGCAGCAGCACGAGAGTCGGCAGCGGAACGAAGGCACCCATTATGAATTGAATTGAATTGAATTGAATTGAATTGAATTGAATGTAAGTAAGAGTATATTGCTTTTAAAGTATTTTTTTAATCATGTTTGTTGTTTAGAAAGAATAGTCATTGTGTTTTCCCAATTTGTGTGACTGCAAATTTCAGGAATGCATCAGTTAATTTTCCATGCGTATTCTCTCGTTCTCAGTTTCCTCCATGTGTCGTTCAATGTTTACATTTTATTTATTTGCATTTATGTATTATACTTGCATCATATCATATGTATTTTAAATATTGTGTTTGTGTACTACTCTATGTGCTTTTGCAAATGATTTAGGGTTTTGAATTGAATTTGTAGTTCACGTTAGCTAACGTTAGCTAATCCTAAAAGTGCACTATCGTCCCGTTCATTTCATTGGAAGTAATTAAAGTCAACGCATATTTTTGGTGAAGAATTGTAATGCAATTTTGCGTGCGAGCTGTGTGATAAGTATTTGCGTGAATATTGTGTGTAGTTGATTTATTTTTACTGTGTTGTCCGTCAGACCATGGGTACTTGTCCAGATAATTGTACAGCCATAGCTGAGGAGCAAGAGGAGGAGGATGATGAGGATGAGAAGGCTTTTCGGAAGTCATGCCAACTTCTATGTGTAAGTATTAACGTTACATGTGGGAGTGATTATATGCTTTGACCTTTTTCATCAGAAAAGTCTAATCATTGATGGGGGCCACAAATTAGCTTGAGCTAGAAATCTTACAGTATGCAACACATCTGTATCATGCTATTGTAATCTGTTACTATATTGTTTGCTTTAAATGTTGAGTAGTAGATAACAATTAAGTAGAAGTGGATAATGATGTTGAATACATTGTATAATAATTGCAAATATTTGCATTTTTAAACCTAATGGCTGTTTCAGTTGCTGGATGGGTTTTTGTCCCATGTCTCAAGATCAATAACTTGTCTAAAGTGCTCCTTCATGTTCTATGATTTTATATTTATTTATATTGGCTGTTTTGTACTTGCAGAATGCATGCATTGATCCAGCGGTGTCGCGCTGGGACCTCTCCCAGCAGATCATGCAGCTCAGTGCACAGTTTATGGAGATCATGGAGCGGAAAATCCACATGACGGAAGCGAAGGAGAAGGAGGGGGCTTTGCTACAGAGGGAGCTGGTGGTGTTGCAGGCTGCATTACAGGCCAAAGCTGCATTACAGGCCATCAAACCATCAGCTGGTAAGAGTTTGTGTTTTTTTGTAGTTTGAATGTTGTCAAAGATATGACTGTGATGGTATTGTTGTAAGAGCTGTACAGTGTGCTAGGAAGAAATAGCTCCCCCTCAACATAATATAATAATATATTACAGTGTTTAATCAAATTAGATTTTTGGACTGCAGGAAAGCGGCGACTAGCCCTATATAAGCAAAAGTCTGTCTCTGATTGAGGGACTAATGAAGTTCCACCAGTGGTTGGCTAGAGTTTGCCCACTGGCCAGTACTTTTTCAAAATGAGTAGAATATTTAAATTAAAGCATTTCCTCAATTATTGTACTCAAACATAGCTTAATATGATATGCTTCTTCCTCACAATGTAAGAACAAAGAAGTATGGGAGCAGTAAAGAAAAGTGAAAATTTGCATTATAGACACAACTAAATATCTAATAATTTGGTCTCAATTTAGCCCATTGGGTGTGTGAAATGGGGTCGGGGGGTTAGGTTGTTGGGTTGGGTTAAGATTGATAGTGTCAACATATTTTTTTTTTATTGCATTATCAAATAACTAGCATGAAACAAGCAATGTCAAATTGAATGTGTTTGTTTTTGTGTACATGTGTACAGATAAGTGTGATTCTGGCAGCCAAACGGAGATGGAGGATAAAGTGGAAGTCTGAGAGGCGCAAATGAGAAGTTGGAGGATGTTGAATAATTTGTGTTCTTGCCTTGCCTTGCCTTGCCTTTTGGTAGTTAGTGTTTGTTGTTTGAGTTCTTTTTATCAATAAAAGTTGTATTGCTAATTTGTTTCATGTGATTGTTTGTTGTTTATTGGAGGTTCATTTTGAGGTTATGTGTTTATTGACATTTAGATAGACACGGTAGGGAGGAAGAGAGAAAGGTTTTTGTGTACTATGCACATTAAACATTCTAAATAAAAAAAGCCAGCATCATACCATTTGTCCAGAAATCCTTTACAACACAATTCATATGCAGTTTCCTTGAGTATTATCAGCAAAAAATATGTTATCACATTACATGTTGTTGGCCATACATCTTAAGTTAATACTTCATGATCACTATCATTGGTACACCAAAGGGACTAAACTTACATAATATCAGTAATTTTATCCAGTATGATTCCCACACAAAGGGATTTTTAATATCATCTTAGTGGCAGGGTTCAGGCAGTCCATTTTAAATGATACAACACAGCTTGTCAGTTTATTCGGAAATTAATTTGTATCAGGCAGTTCTGTTCAGGACAATTGGAATGTATGTCCCATTATGTTTTTGTGATGTCACTAGGTGGCATTATTTAGTTGTGATTCCTTTGGGGTCTGGACTTTAAGGTTACGGGTTCCATTTTGACTTTCTTCTCTTTTGGGCGCCGTTCTGACCAGGCGGCATCTTCCGGTTTCCAATCACCAGAACTTAATTTCTGAAAGACACACACACACACACACACACACACACACACACACACACACACACACACACACACACAATGTGTCAGTAAAGAGAGAGATATCTCAAGAAAGAAAGAAAAGACAAAAAAATCCACTCTATATACTGATATAAATGATCATGTAAAGTTTTCAATTGATTTAATGGTGTTAAACTAAAGTTTTACTTCTTACCTCTCTAACTGAATATCGTTTTAATTATCAGCAAAAGAACGCTAACGCTGGTGAATCAGCCGTGTGCTGCTCATGTCCCAGTTCGGACTACCTTATATCCTCGTGGTAAACACTTAGCACTGCTGGTTTTTCGGGGGTTTTAAGTTGTTCCTGGGTCGCCAAAATGAACATCAATGCTGTCAACACATCTGTCCTGTTCTTCTGTTCTTCACAATAAGATAACATGCTTCAACAACTCCAAAAATGCATTTAAATTTCAACTTTAAGTGTATACTACCACTTGCTGGATGTTTTGTAAACTCTTCTCAATTTAATCACTTGCAGCTGAAATTTAAGTTATTTCAGTTATTGAAAAGATGAATATTTAAATACAAATGAGACAAATGTAAAAATATAAATATAAATAACATTTAATATCATCATCCAGCTCCTCGTCCCAGATGAGAAGAAAGCATTTTATACAGTAAGCCAAAGCAATGATTAGACTGTATGTAAATAGTAGAGAACAAAAGTTAAGGGAAGACCATGACCAGACATAATGTAATTACAAGTAGTAACAAAAGGCAGGACGGGGTCATTTGCACTCAGACCTCAATTCAATTCAATTCAATTCAATTTATTTTTGTATAGCCCAAAATCATAAATTACAAATTTGCCTCAGAGGGCTTTACAATCTGCACACAATGACATCCTCTGTCCCAGAACCTCTCATCGACTCAGGAAAAACTCCCCCAAAAAAACCCTTTCAACAGGGAGAAAAATGGAAGAAACCTTCAGGAGAGCAGCAGAGGAGGATCTCTTTCCCAGGATTGTCAGAGTACGAAAATAGATGTCATGTGTACAGAATGAACAGCATAACAGAGTTACAACACGTTCAATTCACATGACAGAAATGATTCATGTAATAGTAGTAGTAGGTGACGGGGAGGACCACAGCAGGACGTAGGACCAGGGTCCAGATTTAACCACGATCCACAGAAACCTGCGAGGCGAGAAGGCATAAAGACTTCGGGGATGGAGCAGAGTTAGTAATGTGCATTAATGGTGCATGAATTCATACAGAAGGTAAAATAGAAAAGAATGTGCGTCAGCAGGGCCACGGAAGGAACCAGGAGGCAGGACCAGGGTCCAGATGCAACCACGATTCGTGGAAACCTGCGAGGCAAAAAAGCACAAAGACTCCGAGGGAAGAAGTAGAGTTAGTAATGTGCATTGATAGAACATGAATTCATACAGAAGGAGAGAGAGAAAAGGACAGAGGAGCTCAGTGTATCCTAAGTTGTCCCCCAGCAGTCTAGGCCTATAGCAGCATATCAAGGGGCTGGAAAGAATGGACCAGGGCAAACCTGAGCCAGCCCTAACTATAAGCGCTATCAAAGAGGAAAGTCTTAAGTCTACTCTTAAATGTGGTCACTGTCTGCCCCCCGGACTGAAAGTGGAAGCTGGTTCCATAGAAGAGGAGCTTGAGACCTGCAGGAAGGACACACAGTAGGGGCTGGACATAGCACCCAGGCACTATTTGGTTAGTAAGTCTGCACTGCCCAAATGTGTATTCTTCATCAGTGTCAAGTTTGGTTATGTTTAGAGCATTTTTAGCCTCTCAAAAGCATCTTCGTTTTTCATGGCGAGGAATGCAACGCCACGGCTTTTGACCCTGCCTGAACTTAAGTAAACCAAACTGTCCTGATCAAAATGTCTCTGTGTCGTGCTTTTGGGTTCCTGTGCTCTGGTACTAGTAACCGTTACATGGAACAACTTCATCGGTGCTCAGGCCCTAATAATAATATTATTTAGAAGAACAATAGGTTCTACGCTTCGACTTCATCAGTGCTCGGGCCCTAATAATAATAATCTTTAGAAGAACAATAGGTTCTACGCTCCGACTTCATCGGTGCTCGGGCCCTAATAATAATAATAATAATAATAATCTTTAGAAGAACAATAGGATCTACGCTCCGACTTCATCGGTGCTCGGGCCCTAATAATAATAATAATAATAATGATCTTTAGAAGAACAATAGGTTCTACGCTTCGACTTCATCGATGCTCGGGCCCTAATAATAATAATCTTTAGAAGAACAATAGGTTCTACACTCCGACTTCATCGGTGCTCGGGCCCTAATAATAATAATAATTAAAAGAACAATAGGTTCTACGCTCCGACTTCATCGGTGCTTGGGTCCGAATTCATCGTTGCTCGGGCCCTAATAATAATAATAATAATAATAATCTTTAGAAGAACAATAGGTTCTACGCTTCGACTTCATCGGTGCTCGGGCCCTATTAATAATAATATTTAGAAGAACAATAGGTTATACGCTCCGAATTCATGGGTGCTCGGGCCCTAATAATAATAATAATAATAATAATAATCTTTAGATGAACAATAGGTCCTCCGCTCCGACTTTGTCGCTGCTCGGACCCTAATAATAATAAACATTAGAAGAACAATAGATCCTTTGCTCCGACTTCATCGGTGCTCGGGCCCTAATAATAATAATAATAATAATAATCTTTAGAAGAACAATAGGATCTACGCTCCGACTTCATCGGTGCTCGGGCCCTAATAATAATAATAATAATAATGATCTTTAGAAGAACAATAGGTTCTACGCTTCGACTTCATCGATGCTCGGGCCCTAATAATAATAATCTTTAGAAGAACAATAGGTTCTACACTCCGACTTCATCGGTGCTCGGGCCCTAATAATAATAATAATTAAAAGAACAATAGGTTCTACGCTCCGACTTCATCGGTGCTTGGGTCCGAATTCATCGTTGCTCGGGCCCTAATAATAATAATAATAATAATAATCTTTAGAAGAACAATAGGTTCTACGCTTCGACTTCATCGGTGCTCGGGCCCTATTAATAATAATATTTAGAAGAACAATAGGTTATACGCTCCGAATTCATGGGTGCTCGGGCCCTAATAATAATAATAATAATAATAATAATCTTTAGATGAACAATAGGTCCTCCGCTCCGACTTTGTCGCTGCTCGGACCCTAATAATAATAAACATTAGAAGAACAATAGATCCTTTGCTCCGACTTCATCGGTGCTCGGGCCCTAATAATAATAATAATAATAATAATCTTTAGAAGAACAATAGGATCTACGCTCCGACTTCATCGGTGCTCGGGCCCTAATAATAATAATAATAATAATGATCTTTAGAAGAACAATAGGTTCTACGCTTCGACTTCATCGATGCTCGGGCCCTAATAATAATAATCTTTAGAAGAACAATAGGTTCTACACTCCGACTTCATCGGTGCTCGGGCCCTAATAATAATAATAATTAAAAGAACAATAGGTTCTACGCTCCGACTTCATCGGTGCTTGGGTCCGAATTCATCGTTGCTCGGGCCCTAATAATAATAATAATAATAATAATCTTTAGAAGAACAATAGGTTCTACGCTTCGACTTCATCGGTGCTCGGGCCCTATTAATAATAATATTTAGAAGAACAATAGGTTATACGCTCCGAATTCATGGGTGCTCGGGCCCTAATAATAATAATAATAATAATAATAATCTTTAGATGAACAATAGGTCCTCCGCTCCGACTTTGTCGCTGCTCGGACCCTAATAATAATAAACATTAGAAGAACAATAGATCCTTTGCTCCGACTTTGCTGCTGCTCGGGCCCTAATAAATTATTAATATTGCAAATAGGGATGTCGGGATTAATAGATTTGGCCATTACTGCGGTTATACAAGTCACGGTTTCATAACCATAAGAACTGAAGAAGCTAGATATCGATGGTCTCTGGATGCCTGCATTGAGACACCTTGTTTGTGTATGCCGAGAAATCTCCTCTTGCGTGAGTCACGTTACACGTGTGTGAACGCAGGTTTGCTATGTGTGTGAGAGAGACCTGAAGCGTTGGTAGAAAGAACTATAATAATATCAGAGGGAAACTCTACCCTCATATCTGCCAAAAAAGTGCCTTAAATTGGCAGTGTGTGAGCATTTTCAATATAAAAAATTACCATCTTATGTGAACATGTCATGTGAACTGGGGATTAATTACACAGTTTAACCATCAAAGTGTGAGATAAAGTTTTACTGCCCATCGTTATCTGCCCATAATCAGGATGAAAAATGCAACCTAAAGATTAGCATTAGTGCTTTCAGTACCCTATATACATTATTCTTATATAATAAAAGACCTTACTTTTAAGTGTGTATGGATACAATATCAAGATTTTGCGATACTATGCTGATACCCCTAGTATTTAGTAGCGTTGTTGATGGATTTGGCTCCAAGACTTGACATTTGACTGCAAAGTATTTGAATTTCTTCATATTGTGTTATGAACTGCACTATGACCGGAGGACAACAGGACAGAGCACAACAGTGTGGTGTTGTTGTTGGCCCCCAGCAGGACAGAGAAGGAGCTGATGCTGCCAGGCACTGACCTCGTCAAAAAGAACATTTCAGATTTCCCCCATGACATTTTTCCCTGGAACAATGATGTCAAATTTGCCATTTATGGGTATTGGGCTTTCAATTTCAGATAACCACAATTGCATTTTTGATATCTGAAAGAGTGTCAATGTCTGACTCCTACAAAACTCTTCACTTTAAATATACACTTGACATTTCTATAACATAATAATAATATTTTAACATACTCTGAATTTGTTTGTTTGTTTATTCTATTGTACATTTTCATATTTTTGTTTTGAACTCATGTCTTATATATTATGTTTATTATTATACACCAATCACCAAGCCAAATTCCATGTATGTGCAAACGTACTTGGTAATAAACCGATTCTGATTCTGAACCTAATGGGGATATCTAAAATGTTAAATTAAATTGTTCAGAGAAATTGAATTGCGGATATCTGCAATACATATCCAGTCGAGCTAATACATGTTTAAACGGCTTGCCAAAGCGTTCGGTTATTTAGAGCGCCACGCTCTTGGAGCGGCAGAGCATATCACACGGTAGGTCCATCATTTTTATTTATTCACCAAAAAGCACCCTTTCTAGTAGGCCAAACCCAAACTTCATTTGTAAATTATGATCCGAGCCATCCACACTCTAGTCCAGTCAGGATAGTCTCCACCAGCTATCCTGACTTGTGAACACTGAGCACTGAGCAGCATCCACTTGTGGAGGCAGTATTCCGATATATACAAGTATATTGCATTACTACTGTGAAAAAGGGTAAGAACACTCATAATTCTGAAATTATTACTGATGCAAGAATATGTAATTAGCAGTTCACTGTCGAAGATGGTTGCGTTGTAGCTAATTTGATTCACTTTACATACCGTATGATAGTTTAATAATCAACAACAATGCATCATATTCCATAAAAGCATATCATTTCTATATACAATTTTTATCTATAAAGTAATTAGTAACTAAAGCTATCAAATAAATGTAGTATAATGTATAATGACAAAATAAACAAATTTTCATGTAACAATTTATGAACTAAATCCTATTTGACTTCACTTTTTAGGTCTAAAATGTGCCCAGCAGAGGGTGGATTACCCCAATAGAAAAGCAAACTGCTGAAGTTACAACATTAATACAGTAGGTCAAAGAAAGAATGTGATTGCACTGTTCTTATAGTTTTTGTTCACATGTTCTGTAGAGATGTCTTTCACTGACATGGTAAAATGGACCTGTACTTGTATATAGCTTTTCTAGTCTTCCAACCATTCAAAGCGCTTTAACACTTCATGACATCATTCACCCATTCACCCATTCACACACTGATGGGAGGAGCTAAGGTGCCACCTGTCCATCGGTCAGTAGTAGATAACATTCTGACACATCCACACACCGTAGACACAGCTACATTTTGGGGTTAAGTGTCTTGCCCAAGGACACATCAACATGGACTAGTGGAGCCGGGGATCGAAACCGCCGCTCCTCTGATTGAAGGACGACCCTGCTCTACCACGAAGCCACAGTCGCCCCGATATATTATCCAGAAGATCATTTCATTATCTAAATGATTGAGCTGCTCGTCAAAGAGCTGACGGTTAAACTAGGCTCTACATGTGAAATTGCAGTTGAGTTAAACATGGGAGTAAAGTCGGACACAATTACTTTTTAAGAAATGGCCATTTAGATACATTTGCAATGTGCTATACTGACATGTTAGTTATACGGACATAACAGTTTGCTCGTCACTCAACCCATCTTATTTCCATATACAGTCCCCAAAAAGTGAGGTTCAGTCCAATGTTACACCTCCCACATTTTCACAGATTACCATCTTTTCATGACGTACATGTAGTCATGTTTTTGAGTAATTCTGATGCATGATTACTTCTAAAACCAAAACTGTTGCATATTATTAGCCAGACGTTTGATGGAAACCATTTCAATAATGCCATTTTCTACCATATTTACATTTGCTATAAAATCAAGTAATAATGCCACCTTTTTGTACTAATATATAATACATGTACAGGTATGGGAGCTGCTGCCTGATCACACGTGATGATTCAGTAACTCCTTTTCAGTAGAGCTGAGGGAAACACACCAAGCCAAAAAAAAATGAACCCCAACCTTATCAGCTGATGCCAGACTCAGAGCATGATGTTGCACCACCCATCCATCGAATAATAAACAACTTTCTGGGTGTCACATCTATCTGACAACCCGACCTGGTGGTCACTAAATGTCTGGAGAGAAGAGATATACAATGTTTTGAAGATAATAGCACAAGACTGCCCTATCCACACAGATATGTAGAGTTTAACACCGAAGCAAACAAGCACAAATGACAAACCTCAAATGACTAGCTCAGATGTGCCTAGGACTTTGAGCCTTACGTTGTTTACTTTGTGTTTTTGTACAGAACTCAAGACAAAAGGCAGATGAGGTAAGAAAAAAATAATATGAATATTATAACTCTGCAATGCAATGCACGTTTTCTACAACTTTCTAAATTCAAATTTTATTCCTACACAAACTTGTAATAAATTTGTAATATGGAAGCATATCCATCAAGAGACCATAATAAGTTTATTTTATTCCTCAACATTATTGTGTTTGGTTCTCAACCATACACATGCATGTGTTCTTACCTACGAATGATCATTACACAGTAAACATACAATACAAACAACATACAAATTTTACTATAAACTTCCACTGCAACTCTTTGATGCATCTACTTCCGCATGTTTAAAAGAATAGGTTTTAGCATTTTACATGTTTGATTGAGTGAAAACCTACCTTGAAAACTGAAGGAACATTTAACAGATAGCACCAAATTCTCTAATTCATTTATAGTGGAAAACATCCTGGAGGAGTTCAGGGAGCAGATCATTGCTGGGGTGAAATCAACTGCAGCCATCATAAAGGCCGGGATCTCACAGCAGCCAACAACCATCACTGACGCTCTGACACCACAGGAACAAATCAGGTTGCTGTTTCAAGTTGTGGAAGAAGGAACATCACAATCCAAAGTAAACTTCCATCAGATACTTTCACAGGAGGAACCTGAGCTTATAGCCCATTTAGGTAAGACAAACCTGTAAATATGCATTTTAAACATCTGCATAGAAGATAATATATAGAAGGTATAGTAAGTACACTGGTAGGAATTTTCCATATGGTATGTATGCTGATTGGTCCATGTCTGATTGAGATCCATCTGCTGCTGATCAAGATGATCAAGTTTTTCAGATGATTATATCATGTTTCATATTTTTATTTTTTGCATGTCATATTTACACAGGTGTCTCAGCCACACACACACACACACACACACACACACACACACACACACACACACACACACACACACACACACACTTCAATTTATTTTTGTATAGCCCAAAATCACAAATTACAAATTTGCCTGAGAGGGCTTTACAATCTGCACACAACAACATCCTCTGTCCCAGGACCTCTCATCGGATCAGGAAAAACTCCACCAAAAAACCCAGAGGAGAATCCCTCTCCCAGGATGGACAGAGTACAAATATATGTCATGTGTACAGAATAAACAGCATAACAGGGTTACAACACATTGAATTCACATGACAGAAATGATTCATGTAATAATAGCAGTAGGTGTCGGGGAGGACCACAGCAGGACCACAGCGTACACACCACATATGTGAGGGGGTAAAGAAGACACAAAGCTCACAATTTGTCACAACTGCAAGTCCAAAATAAGCCATGTAGGAACAACCTTAAAATCATTTTTAACAACTAACTTTATCAGACACTTATTATATTGTAATTCATTACAATGCAAGAGTAATCACAGTCACAGCACGGTGTGTTTAAGCTCTACTCAGTAAATATTTCTATTAGGTAAAGCTTAATTATAAGATATAATTAATATATATTATATTATATATATGATAACATATCATGATATGTTCAAATGTAATCTTGTAAAATTTTGTTTTTGCTGAGAAATGTGAATAAATCCAGTTGTTTTTAAGGAGATATGATTATTTCCTATTTTGTATTGCATTTATTCTGCAAACAACCACTAAAGATAAAAATAACAAAGTGAAAAGATAACATTGAGAGTTGTTGTCGGTTTACATTGATTTCAAGATGATTGAAATTATGCCATGCAATTGCAATACCAGTGCTCTACCCCTTCAGGAGCATTTTATATTGACATTTTAGGAAAATATTTATATCCTGCTACCATCCGTGCTTCAAAATTATACCGCAATATTAATTTTAGGTCATAATGCCCCGCCCTACATCAGCATAATGTTTATTTAAATTAAATTTGTTACCTAGGGATGTGGAGAACAAGTAGACTGGTCGATGAAGCATTGCTACCCTCGTTAGATGGCACCAAAAATACGAGTCGGTTAAACTTAATTATTTTGTTAATGTACACATTGAAATTGCATAATGACATTGCAGTCTCAGTTGTTGCTGTAGAGAGCCGACGTTCCTCTGCTTTGATCAAAACCTCCTCTTTCAGAAACACAGGTTGGGTTCAGCAGTCAGTCTGGTTCCCTCCTGATTGACTCAATTGCCAGTAGAGAGGCTATATCAAATGTCGTTTGTATTTTACACACAAAGCTTTGATTGAGGTTCTCGAATTAGGCTTTGAATGTCTGTCATCATATTTTATGACATTATCATCCTAAAAATATAGAATTCTGTGTTATTGTGTTTATATAGATATCATTTAAGATGCTGTTAGATTGCTGCTAGACTCAAAAAGTGCGTGCGTGAGAGTAAAACGCTTTTTGACCGCAGTGAAAATGAAAGTTTTGAAAGGCTAAATGCCACGAAAATATGAATTGAAGCAGACTATTCTTTAGATAACAATATTTTGTGAATTTTGCAAATTATTATATCCATCTTTTGACAATAGATTTGGACTTTTAGACTGAGTACTGCGACAATTAACGTTACAAAGATGAAGGCTGAGCACCACGTTGTGTGTATTTTTGTTTGAGAGATGGGAAGAGAAGGTGGAAGGTAACAAAACTTGCATGCTAAGATACTAGTTAATGGTATATGCAATGCCAAGCCATGAATCTTCTTTGTCCACATTCCCCGCTGTTTTATTATCAAATATTTTGGTTTGTTAGGCGCATGCCTAATCTAGCGGCCGGAGTGAACACTGGGGATATATTGATTTCAGTGGCATTTAAAATACAATTTAGTTATTGAAATATGTGATCAACAATTTCAAATAGCTCTCATACGCAATGCTTAACCTTCTGAACTAAACTGCTCAATTTTGACTTTGTGTTTGATTACTTTTAGGCTAGCCGACTAGTCTAAGTTTAAACTTCCATTTTAACATCAGGGAAATTAGTTGTTAGGAACATACCTAGTGTGGAGAAGAAAGAAAAGAGGTGATGGAGTAGGAGAGAGAACGACTCGGGGAGTGGAGAGATCAGGAGAAGAGAGGTTAGCGAGGTGAAGAGAATGGAGGTTGCAGCAAGGAGAGATAGAGTGGGTTAGGGTGGGATGTGATTGGACAAAGTAGAGAGCGTTAGAGAAGGACAACAAGTAGTGATCAGAAACATGTAGTGGGGAAAGCATGATATATTCTTGCTTGAAGCTTGCGGGTCGAGAGTGTCTGCACGGCCTAAGACATCTCACCAACAGACACAGCTCTTCGCAGGGCTTCACTGTGGCAGGGTTTTGTCTGTCCGTGCATTTCAAACAGAGAAAATGAAGAACTTAGAGGAGCTACGAGAATGTAGGTTTGGCGTGAGGAGAAACCTGCACAGAGTTTAGAAGATCCAAATGTTGCCTCTTCATGATTCCGCATCAGCTCATGTCCATGAAAGTGTAACTGAGGCTTAGAAGTGAGGTCTGCAGTAGAGCAGTGTCTGGTGAAGACAAAGTGGTTGGAGGCAGAGGGGGTTAGAGAAAGATCAAAAGAAGGGAGCAGAGAAAGAAGAAATGTAAACTTCTCTTACTGCACCAGTGAGTGAGGAGTATCTCCAACTGGCGGAGGGGGGCTAGTGGACAATACAATATATTGTTGTACTTTCTTTTCTTTGTGTTTTCTTCCTGTGTTTTTGGTTTCACTAAAGAGGATTAACATGCTAGACATTTGTTTTTTAAGTTGGCTCTGTACTTGTTCCACAATCAAGTTTTTTTCTGGCCTGGTTTAACATATTATCGGATGCAGTGTGGACTGGCAAGTGATATTCTGTTCCTTTTTTATGACCAACAGAGCAAAGAACAGCAGAATGACCCAAACCGAACATAAGTGGACAATGGAGAACAGCAAGCAAATAGAAGACAAACAAACACAAACCGTCATAAAAACCAAGAGGGAAACCATTAAAAAAGTATTGGGAGAGCTTGAAAAACTTTTGGAAGAGACACAAAGACAGAGAGATGAAATTGACTACCTGAAGATAAATACAGAGCAACAACAGGAGGACATTGATAGACTGACATCTGAAAAACATGAGCAGCACTTATTGATAAAAAGACTGAGATTACAGATAGAAAATGTTATTGAGAAAATCGAAGAGAATAAAAATGAAGCTACTCAGGAAAAAATGCAACTTCTGAAAATGCAAACTGAAATATACCAAGAGAGGGAAACTCTGGAAAAACGACGTAATGAACTCATCAATGAGCGACACAAGTTGGAAATGATCAAATATGATCAGACAAAATCGAAAGAAAGTAAGGGACCCATGGATCAGATAAAGAGAGAGCAGGAGATAACAGAGAAGATGATGGCTGACAGTCTGCTGAGTCTAATTAAAGAAAATAAGAAAATAATGCTTGCAGCGAAGCAGGGAAACGAACAAATGAAGAAAAACACGGAAGACGTAAAACAAGAGATAAAGATAAATAAAAAGGTTATTTCACAACATCAAGATCAAATTTACCACATCAAACATAATATGAATGTAAATATCAACAAGATAAAGCAAGGGTGGACCAAAATCCAAAGCAGGGAAAGGCAGAAAGAAGAAAAAGACACCTCTGAAACTGTCCAAATTGATCTCAGCAGAATCCAGGAAGAGATGGAGAAACTTTGGGAGATGCTAGAAGAGGGTGAACTACAACTGGAAGTGACTGTGCCAGAGAAGCAGGAGCTAAAGACAGAGAGTGGTCGAATGGAAAATATTAAATCTGATTCTCAAAAGCAAAGAGAAAACACGGATGAAAGCATGAAGACAACACACTGGGAAACGGAGATGGAGGCTGATATGCAGAAGCAAAATCAAAACCTAGAAAACAAGTTGGAACAGGTCCAATCTGAAGAAGATGACATAGAAAACATCAAGACTAAAATACTGACTGACAGTGAAAACAGAGAGAGAGACAGGCTGGTAGCTCAAGCAGAAATGAATGCAGTGAAGTCTGTACAGGGGAGTTCTGAAATGCAAAAACAGAGGCCGGACGACAAGTTACAAAGGACAAAGACAGAGATAAGAGAGATGGAAGTGAAAAAGGACTTGGTAAAAATGATAAGAACGAGCAAGAGAACAAAGGAAGAGTTCAGCAGGACGATGGAAGAGACTGAACCTGCTAAACAAGACATGGACGGAAGACAAGCTAAGACTAAGGAGCAGAGGTCAGAACACATAGAGGACAGTTTTGATGAGCAGAAAATAATAATTCAACAGGTGGACAGAACCAGAGACATAATACAACATAAAGAAAATCAGTTTGAGGAAGACAACATAGACCCAAGCAACAAAAATGAAGTGAACACTGACATGAAGAGAGGGACTGTTGAAGTAGAAGAAATCAGAAAGATGTTGTGTAGGGTGAGAGAAGATGCAGAGCAAAGCAGGAAAGACTTTATAGAAGAAAAGAGCCAAATCCAGTGGATGAATTTTCGAGTAAAAAAAAAGAGACGAGAGCTTGACCAACGGCTGGAGAGGACCATGAGAGAGAGGGATGAGGTAGAAATCATGAAGGTAAAGATACAACAACACAGGAAGGAGGTGGAACAAAAGCTGGAAGACACAATAACTACCATTCGGACTATGAGTGAGATAAAAGCCAGCATAGAAAAAGCTGCTGCAGAAATGAACATCACCAGGGAGGATATGCTCAAAGTCCAAAGAAAGATGGATCAGAACAAGGAAGAGGTCAAAAAGAACATGGTAAGTAAATGCTTCTCTTTTTTTCTTTTTTAATCTTGGTCCCGTAATCATCCATTTCCATATTTTAAATCCTCACAGTTGTATTTAATGTATAGATTCATTCATTTGAGCATAGCCAGCTCAAAAGTATCTCAATATTGTTCCATTTCATTAATCATAAAATAAAAACCCCAGAAAGAATCAAAAAGAAAACAGAGATTCTAATGCCCTAGCCCCAACTAAGGATATTAAAGAAGCATTACATATTACAAATATATTGTTTAATTACTTTATGCAATAGTTTCCTTTTTGTACATTTACAGAATAGGTATAGTAGAAAAACAGACATTAAAATGTAAGATGTTGTTGTCACAGTATTTGTACAATGGCTGCTTACATTTCAGCAACATTTTTAATGCAAATCTTTACTTAGACAGATGATAGATAGACATAACTTATTCAAGTCTGGTATTGTTACTTTTACTTAAGTCAAATATGTGAGTACTTCATCCAACACTGCTGCCTGCCACAGCAACATAGCAGTGAGTTTAATGATTTGTAGGATGCATAACTGTAACGCCCGCTTGTAAATACAAAATTTAAGTGTGAGTGTCTATTAAAAACATAGTTGTTTTTACTCAATTAATACAATGAATACAAGGATAATACTAATAAATAAAACTAATGTCATGATGAAATTAAAACAAGGGACGTTCTTTGGTTGGTTGACCTTCAAACTACAAGAAAAACTATGACAATTTTTTTTTTTTTTGTGAAGGATAAGATGACTTCCATGAAAGCCCTGGTCAGCAAATGGATATTGACTGAATCTGCAATCAAAAATACTTTTTCAGGGAATAGATCTAAACATCAGGAACCACAGAAAGAAACAGAAAGAGACCCTGTCAAAGATCAAGCATTTGAAATTCCAACAGACATAGACGATGTAGAAGATGAAATGACTAAAGACACCATGTCTTTGCAACAGTCCATAACATTAGAAGACTGGCATCAAAGTGAAGAAGTAAAAGAACAGGAAGATATGCATTCAGAGCACGAACAGAGACAAGAACTCCATTATATTGCCGTGGACATGAAGGAAGAGCATAATGTTTTCTTACAGATGCAGACAATAACTCATGAAGAAACATTAATGGATGATGATCAGAGAACATTTGTTATACATGTAAGAGAAATGGAAGAAGTCGAAAAGCAGATGTCCAAACTCAAAGAGAGAGAGGAGAAAATAAGGGAGCAAATAAAGTATGCAACAGAGAACATGGAGCAAAAGAATCAAGAGATGAAAAGGCTCATTATGGATATAAATGTCCTGCAAAGTCAAAAACCAAAGATTGAAAATGGGTTGCAAATTAGAGTGAGGGAAAGCACAAATGTTTGCAAATATGAAATAGTTAAATATGAAGTGAAGGTGCAAAAACAGGAGAAAAGCAGGAAGCTGAATGAAGAAGTTATTGATGTTCAGAAGCAAAAACAAGGTCAGGAGTCAAGAGAAAATATACAGACACATACTGAGGAGATCGATGGATTTTCTGGTAAAAAAGACTCAAAAAGTACTGATATACAAAGGCTTCGGGCAGAGATTTATAGAACACAAGAAATCATAAGACTAGTAAATCTAGAATTTGAAGACCCCACTCAAGTAAGTTATATCAACAGACATGATAAGGATGAAGAGAGTGAAATTGAAGGATTGCTACATGACATGAAACTATTCCAAGAGCTTTTGAAACTTGTAAAAAATGCAATAAGGCAAAGTGAAGTGTATCTGAAAGAAGAAATGAGCAACATGAAATTGATAAAAACCGCCACAAAAAAACAGAAAATAAAACTGGATCAGAGGTCAGAGAAAACCTTGAGAGAGAGAGATGAATTTGATATTTTGAAAATAAAACTGCAAAGACAAACTGATGTGACTGAGCAGAAGTTGGAGAAAATGGCAAAAGTCATGAGCACCATAGAGAAAATTGCTGCCAAGACTAGACTGAAAAGTGAAGACATAAAGATTGTTATGAAGGAGACTGAAGTACAACTGAGACAGTTGGAAGACCTGAACTATAAGATTGAGGCTACAAAACAAGAACTGGAAAACAGACATCATTTAATATCCCAAGGAAGAACTGACCTAATCAAATTCAATACTGAAATCTGTCAGAATAAAGATAGAGAACATGCCTGCGAAAGCACTGAAACAGAGGAGGGAGACATAAAGAAACATGACAGAGCTGAAACTGATACAGAAAGGGACAACATGACAAAGAACAGAATGGGAAAAGAAATGGAAGAAATGGAAAATGAAATCTTCCAACTGAGATCAGAAAAGGACAAACTGGAGAAGGATATTTTACTGACAGAGCACAGTTTGAATCAGAAAAACTGTGAAATTGAACAACTGAAAAAGTCTATAAGTGAGCAGGTGATTGAGAGAAAAGATATTGAGATGCTGAATCAACATATTCAAATAGAGAGGGAAAATGTGAGAGAAGAAATACACAAGATGAACCGTTTAAGGGAGAGCATGGAAAGACAGAAACAAGAACTTGATGACAAAGTGCAAATGACCAAAAGAGAAATAAGAGAAATGGAGCTGCTGAAGTCTCAGCTGGAAATTAAAAAAAGAGAAAGTAAACAGATATTTAGAAAAAGCATGCAAAAAAAGGAGGAGAGTGAAATAAATTGGAATGACATACAAAGAGAAAAGAAAGTGCTGAGGAGAGAGACCAAAAAGAGAAGAAGAGAATTGGAGAAAAGACTTGAAGAAACCATGAGAGAGATGGATGAGTCAAAAATATTGAGGATACAATTGCAACAGCAGAAAGAGGCGCTGGATGAGGAGAAGCAGAAATTCAAAGACCAGACTACTCTTATCCAAGTTTCCAAAGAAGAGGATGAACAAAGTCTGGAAAAGCATCAGTTGAAAAACATCAGAGAGGAAGTTAAAACAATACACCAAAGCTCAAAAGCCACAGATTCCATTATTGACCTCCCAAACATGAAACAAAAGATTCATGTAAATTTGGGAATGATTAGGAAAGAAATGATGATTCTGGAAAATGTAAATGTTTATTTAGGGGAACAAAGAGAAGGACTCAAAACATTAAAAAGTGACAACAGGACTGTAAGAGACAACATAAGCCAAATAAAATATCAGATAAAGATGGACTTCAAAAAAAGGATAATACAAGCAAAGGTCAAGATGGATGAAATGATCCATATGCAAAATAATATCCAAAAACAAAAACAGGGGCTTGAAATCAGACTAGAAGAAGTTAAAAGAGAAAGAAGAGAGATGGAAGTGTTGAAGTCTGAGTTGGAGATCGAAAAAAGAGAAAATCAACAGATGATCCGAAAAGGCATTCAAAAAGAGCAGGAGGGTAAAAAGATGTGGGCTGAGGTAAGAGTTGAAAAATATGCACTCAAGAGAGAGACACAGAAAAGAAAGAAGGAGCTCGACCAGCGACTGGAGAGGATCAACAGAGAGAGGGATGAACTGGAGATCATGAAACTGAAGATGCAGAGAGAAAAAGACGGGAGCAAAGGTGGAATGGGAGAGTGGTTAATTCAGTTCCAAAATCTTGTTCAAAAGCACTGGAAAATAATTCAGACATGTATGGAGAAGTATAAAGTCATGAAAAACCACAGTGAAGATGTGAATGAATACTTTAAAGACCTAAAACGGCACATGGAGGCCCAGGCAAAAAATATAACCCAGGGAAGAGAAGAGGTGGAAAATATCAAGATGGATATTCAAAGACAAAAGGAAAATATGACATGTGCTTTAAAGAACATACAACAGAGAGAGAGAGAGAAAGAGCTGGGCAATGAAAAGGAGTTACTCAAAAACAAGGTAATGATGCTCAAACACGAACAACAGAAAGAAAAGAAAGAACACAACGAAATGAAGAGACGAATTAATGAAACGGCAAGTGAAAAAAAAATAAAAGTCCCCAGAACTAAAAGGAAACTAATGCAGAAGAAGGGAGGTGTAAAAAAAGAAATATTAGCGGAAGTCCAAAGTGGAAAAGGGCATCATGATCTCCATAACAAGAAAGAAGAAGTTGAAGCTGCCATAAACACCATCGGTAGAGGGAGAGAACAACTCAGTCAGATGAAGAGTAGTACTGTCATGGACAGACACAAGTTGGACACTGAAAAGGACAGAATGGAAGGAGAAAGGTCTGAACTGAAAATAAGAGAAGATCAACTCTTGAATGAAATGAAATCAATAGAAACGCTGAAAGACAAACTTCAGAACGACATGAACATGATTATCTTAAAACAAAAAGAACAAGAAGTCAAGGAAGACGAATTCAAAAGACATATACAAGAACTGGAAACCAGTAAGAACAGTGTCCTCGCTGAAAGAAAGGAACTGGAACTTTGGAGGAAGGATCTCAATAACAAGAAAGAAGAGGTCGAAGCTGCCATGAACACTATCAGTGGAGAGAAAGAACAACTCAGTCAGATGAGGAGTAGTACTGTTATGGACAGAAATAAGTTGGACACTGAAAAGGACAGAATGGAAGGAGAAAGGTCTGAACTGAAAATAAGAGAAGATCAACTCTTGAATGAAATGAAATCAATAGAAACTCTGAGAGAAAAACTTCAAACGCTGAATGAAAGGATTAGTGAAGATATGAAAAAGAAGATAGAAAAATTACAACAAAACAATGAAGATGTTGTAATGCTGTACTCTGTATTGGAACAAAAGCACAAAGCTCTAGATGAACAGAAAGAAAAGATGGCTTGTTACACTGAGCTGATAGAGAGAGAAAAGGAAAGTCTGATAAGTATACTGTCAGACATGGCCATCCAGAGAGAACATATGGAAAACCAATGGAAGCAGAAGTTTGATTTGGACGAACAAGATGTTAACAAAATGAAGGCAGAGCTGAAGCAAGACAGAGATTATCTGGTTAGAGAGAGTGAGACGATAGATAAAGAGAAACTGGACTTGGTGCTGATGAGTTCTGAATTCCTGAAACAAAGAGACATATTAGAACAAGAGATACAAGATATGAAAGGGGAAAGATTCAAGCTGGAAATCACAAAGACTGAGCTACAAAAGAAGAAAGAACTTGCACACAGTCAGCTTGATGAGATAAATAGAGAGAAAAGAAATATTAAAGATATGACCCTTGAACTTCAGAAAGAAAGAGACGAACTTCAGAACGACATGACCATGATTATCTTAAAACAAAAAGAACAAGACCTCAAGGAAGACGAGTTCAAAAGACAAATACAAGAACTGGAAACCAATAAGAAAGGTGTACTGGCTGAAAGAAAGGAACTGGAACTTTGGAGGAAGGATCTCAATAACAAGAAAGAAGAGGTTGAAGCTGCCATGAACACTATCAGTGGAGAGAGAGAACAACTCAGTCAGATGAAGAGTAGTACTGACATGGACAGACACAAGTTGGACACTGAAAAGGACAGAATGGAAGGGGAAAGGTCAGAACTGAAAATAAAAGAAGATCAACTCTTGAATGAAATGAAATCAATAGAAACTCTGAGAGAAAAACTTCAGAACGACATGACCATGATTATCTTAAAACAAAAAGAACAAGAACTCAAGGAAGACGAGTTCAAAAGACAAATACAAGAACTGGAAACCAGTAAGAAAGGTGTACTGGCTGAAAGAAAGGAACTGGAACTTTGGAGGAAGGATCTCAATAACAAGAAAGAAGAGGTTGAAGCTGACATGAACACCATCAGTGGAGAGAGAGAACAACTCAGTCAGATGAAGAGTAGTACTGACATGGACAGACACAAGTTGGACACTGAAAAGGACAGAATGGAAGGAGAAAGGTCTGAACTGAAAATAAGAGAAGATCAACTCTTGAATGAAATGAAATCAATAGAAACGCTGAAAGACAAACTTCAGAACGACATGAACATGATTATCTTAAAACAAAAAGAACAAGAAGTCAAGGAAGACGAATTCAAAAGACATATACAAGAACTGGAAACCAGTAAGAACAGTGTCCTCGCTGAAAGAAAGGAACTGGAACTTTGGAGGAAGGATCTCAATAACAAGAAAGAAGAGGTCGAAGCTGCCATGAACACTATCAGTGGAGAGAAAGAACAACTCAGTCAGATGAGGAGTAGTACTGTTATGGACAGAAATAAGTTGGACACTGAAAAGGACAGAATGGAAGGAGAAAGGTCTGAACTGAAAATAAGAGAAGATCAACTCTTGAATGAAATGAAATCAATAGAAGCTCTGAGAGAAAAACTTCAAACGCTGAATGAAAGGATTAGTGAAGACATGAAAAAGAAGATAGAAAAATTACAACAAAACAATGAAAATGTTGTAATGCTGTACTCTGTATTGGAACAAAAACACAAAGCTCTAGATGAACAGAAAGAAAAGATGGATTGTTACACTGAGCTGATAGAGAGAGAAAAGGAAAGTCTGATAAGTATACTGTCAGACATGGCCATCCAGAGAGAACATATGGAAAACCAATGGAAGCAGAAGTTTGATTTGGACGAACAAGATGTTAACAAAATGAAGGCAGAGCTGAAGCAAGACAGAGATTATCTGGTTAGAGAGAGTGAGACGATAGATAAAGAGAAACTGGACTTGGTGCTGATGAGTTCTGAATTCCTGAAACAAAGAGACATATTAGAACAAGAGATACAAGATATGAAAGGGGAAAGATTCAAGCTGGAAATCACAAAGACTGAGCTACAAAAGAAGAAAGAACTTGCACACAGTCAGCTTGATGAGATAAATAGAGAGAAAAGAAATATTAAAGATATGACCCTTGAACTTCAGAAAGAAAGAGACGAACTTCAGAACGACATGACCATGATTATCTTAAAACAAAAAGAACAAGACCTCAAGGAAGACGAGTTCAAAAGACAAATACAAGAACTGGAAACCAATAAGAAAGGTGTACTGGCTGAAAGAAAGGAACTGGAACTTTGGAGGAAGGATCTCAATAACAAGAAAGAAGAGGTTGAAGCTGCCATGAACACTATCAGTGGAGAGAGAGAACAACTCAGTCAGATGAAGAGTAGTACTGACATGGACAGACACAAGTTGGACACTGAAAAGGACAGAATGGAAGGGGAAAGGTCAGAACTGAAAATAAAAGAAGATCAACTCTTGAATGAAATGAAATCAATAGAAACTCTGAGAGAAAAACTTCAGAACGACATGACCATGATTATCTTAAAACAAAAAGAACAAGAACTCAAGGAAGACGAGTTCAAAAGACAAATACAAGAACTGGAAACCAGTAAGAAAGGTGTACTGGCTGAAAGAAAGGAACTGGAACTTTGGAGGAAGGATCTCAATAACAAGAAAGAAGAGGTTGAAGCTGACATGAACACCATCAGTGGAGAGAGAGAACAACTCAGTCAGATGAAGAGTAGTACTGACATGGACAGACACAAGTTGGACACTGAAAAGGACAGAATGGAAGGAGAAAGGTCTGAACTGAAAATAAGAGAAGATCAACTCTTGAATGAAATGAAATCAATAGAAACGCTGAAAGACAAACTTCAGAACGACATGAACATGATTATCTTAAAACAAAAAGAACAAGAAGTCAAGGAAGACGAATTCAAAAGACATATACAAGAACTGGAAACCAGTAAGAACAGTGTCCTCGCTGAAAGAAAGGAACTGGAACTTTGGAGGAAGGATCTCAATAACAAGAAAGAAGAGGTCGAAGCTGCCATGAACACTATCAGTGGAGAGAAAGAACAACTCAGTCAGATGAGGAGTAGTACTGTTATGGACAGAAATAAGTTGGACACTGAAAAGGACAGAATGGAAGGAGAAAGGTCTGAACTGAAAATAAGAGAAGATCAACTCTTGAATGAAATGAAATCAATAGAAGCTCTGAGAGAAAAACTTCAAACGCTGAATGAAAGGATTAGTGAAGACATGAAAAAGAAGATAGAAAAATTACAACAAAACAATGAAAATGTTGTAATGCTGTACTCTGTATTGGAACAAAAACACAAAGCTCTAGATGAACAGAAAGAAAAGATGGATTGTTACACTGAGCTGATAGAGAGAGAAAAGGAAAGTCTGATAAGTATACTGTCAGACATGGCCATCCAGAGAGAACATATGGAAAACCAATGGAAGCAGAAGTTTGATTTGGACGAACAAGATGTTAACAAAATGAAGGCAGAGCTGAAGCAAGACAGAGATTATCTGGTTAGAGAGAGTGAGACGATAGATAAAGAGAAACTGGACTCGGTGCTGATGAGTTCTGAATTCCTGAAACAAACAGACATATTAGAACAAGAGATACAAGATATGAAAGGGGAAAGATTCAAGCTGGAAATCACAAAGACTGAGCTACAAAAGAAGAAAGAACTTGCACACAGTCAGCTTGATGAGATAAATAGAGAGAAAAGAAATATTAAAGATATGACCCTTGAACTTCAGAAAGAAAGAGACGAACTTCAGAACGACATGACCATGATTATCTTAAAACAAAAAGAACAAGACCTCAAGGAAGACGAGTTCAAAAGACAAATACAAGAACTGGAAACCAATAAGAAAGGTGTACTGGCTGAAAGAAAGGAACTGGAACTTTGGAGGAAGGATCTCAATAACAAGAAAGAAGAGGTTGAAGCTGCCATGAACACTATCAGTGGAGAGAGAGAACAACTCAGTCAGATGAAGAGTAGTACTGACATGGACAGACACAAGTTGGACACTGAAAAGGACAGAATGGAAGGAGAAAGGTCTGAACTGAAAATAACAGAAGATCAACTCTTGAACGAAATGAAATCAATAGAATCTTTGGGAGAAAAACTTCAAACGCTGAATGAAAGGATTAGTGAAGACATGAAAAAGAAGATAGAAAAATTACAACTAAACAATGAAGATGTTGTAATGCTTTACTCTGTATTGGAACAAAAGCACAAAGCTCTAGATGAACAGAAAGAAAACATGGCTTGTTACACTGAGCTGATAGAGAGAGAAAAGGAAAGTCTGAGAAGTATACTATCAGACATGGTCATCCACAGAGAAGATGTGGAAAACCAATGGAAGCAGAAGTTTGATTTGGACGAACAAAATGCTAACAAAATGAAGGAAGAGCTGAAGCAAGACAGAGATGATCTGGTTAGAGAGAGTGAAATGATGAATGAAGAGAAACTGGACATTGAGTTGATGAGGTCTGACATCCTGAAAGACAGAGAAATTTTAGAACAAGCGATACAAGAAATGAAAGGGGAAAGCTTCAAGCTGGAAATCACAAAGACTGAGCTACAAAAGAAGAAAGAACTTGCAGACAGTCAGCTTGATGAGATAAATAGAGAGAAAAGAAATATTAAAGGTATGACCATTCAACTTCAGAAAGAAAGAGACGAACTTCAGAACGACATGACCATGATTATCTTAAAACAAAAAGAACAAGAACTCAAGGAAGACAAGTTCAAAAGACAAATACAAGAACTGGAAACCAGTAAGAAAGGTGTACTCGCTGAAAGAAAGGAACTGGAACTTTGGAGGAAGGATCTCAATAACAAGAAAGAAGAGGTTGAAGCTGCCATTAACACTATCAGTGGAGAGAGAGAACAACTAAGACAGTTAAAGAGTAGTACTGTTATGGACAGAAATAGGTTGGACACTGAAAAGGACAGAATGGAAGGGGAAAGGTCAGAACTGAAAATAAGAGAAGATCAACTCTTGAATGAAATGAAATCAATAGAAACTCTGAGAGAAAAACTTCAGAACGACATGACCATGATTATCTTAAAAAAAAAAGAACAAGAACTCAAGGAAGACGAGTTCAAAAGACAAATACAAGAACTGGAAACCAGTAAGAAAGGTGTACTGGCTGAAAGAAAGGAACTGGAACTTTGGAGGAAGGATCTCAATAACAAGAAAGAAGAGGTTGAAGCTGACATGAACACCATCAGTGGAGAGAGAGAACAACTCAGTCAGATGAAGAGTAGTACTGACATGGACAGACACAAGTTGGACACTGAAAAGGACAGAATGGAAGGAGAAAGGTCTGAACTGAAAATAAGAGAAGATCAACTCTTGAATGAAATGAAATCAATAGAAACGCTGAAAGACAAACTTCAGAACGACATGAACATGATTATCTTAAAACAAAAAGAACAAGAAGTCAAGGAAGACGAATTCAAAAGACATATACAAGAACTGGAAACCAGTAAGAACAGTGTCCTCGCTGAAAGAAAGGAACTGGAACTTTGGAGGAAGGATCTCAATAACAAGAATGAAGAGGTCGAAGCTGCCATGAACACTATCAGTGGAGAGAAAGAACAACTCAGTCAGATGAGGAGTAGTACTGTTATGGACAGAAATAAGTTGGACACTGAAAAGGACAGAATGGAAGGAGAAAGGTCTGAACTGAAAATAAGAGAAGATCAACTCTTGAATGAAATGAAATCAATAGAAACTCTGAGAGAAAAACTTCAAACGCTGAATGAAAGGATTAGTGAAGACATGAAAAAGAAGATAGAAAAATTACAACAAAACAATGAAGATGTTGTAATGCTGTACTCTGTATTGGAACAAAAGCACAAAGCTCTAGATGAACAGAAAGAAAACATGGCTTGTTACACTGAGCTGATAGAGAGAGAAAAGGAAAGTCTGAGAAGTATACTATCAGACATGGTCATCCACAGAGAAGATGTGGAAAACCAATGGAAGCAGAAGTTTGATTTGGACGAACAAAATGCTAACAAAATGAAGGCAGAGCTGAAGCAAGACAGAGATGATCTGGTTAGAGAGAGTGAAATGATGAATGAAGAGAAACTGGACATTGAGTTGATGAGGTCTGACATCCTGAAAGACAGAGAAATTTTAGAACAAGAGATACAAGAAATGAAAGGGGAAAGCTTCAAGCTGGAAATCACAAAGACTGAGCTACAAAAGAAGAAAGAACTTGCAGACAGTCAGCTTGATGAGATAAATAGAGAGAAAAGAAATATTAAAGATATGACCCTTGAACTTCAGAAAGAAAGAGACGAACTTCAGAACGACATGACCATGATTATCTTAAAACAAAAAGAACAAGACCTCAAGGAAGACGAGTTCAAAAGACAAATACAAGAACTGGAAACCAATAAGAAAGGTGTACTGGCTGAAAGAAAGGAACTGGAACTTTGGAGGAAGGATCTCAATAACAAGAAAGAAGAGGTTGAAGCTGCCATGAACACTATCAGTGGAGAGAGAGAACAACTCAGTCAGATGAAGAGTAGTACTGACATGGACAGACACAAGTTGGACACTGAAAAGGACAGAATGGAAGGAGAAAGGTCTGAACTGAAAATAAGAGAAGATCAACTCTTGAACGAAATGAAATCAATAGAATCTTTGGGAGAAAAACTTCAAACGCTGAATGAAAGGATTAGTGAAGACATGAAAAAGAAGATAGAAAAATTACAACTAAACAATGAAGATGTTGTAATGCTGTACTCTGTATTGGAACAAAAGCACAAAGCTCTAGATGAACAGAAAGAAAACATGGCTTGTTACACTGAGCTGATAGAGAGAGAAAAGGAAAGTCTGAGAAGTATACTATCAGACATGGTCATCCACAGAGAAGATGTGGAAAACCAATGGAAGCAGAAGTTTGATTTGGACGAACAAAATGCTAACAAAATGAAGGCAGAGCTGAAGCAAGACAGAGATGATCTGGTTAGAGAGAGTGAAATGATGAATGAAGAGAAACTGGACATTGAGTTGATGAGGTCTGACATCCTGAAAGACAGAGAAATTTTAGAACAAGAGATACAAGAAATGAAAGGGGAAAGCTTCAAGCTGGAAATCACAAAGACTGAGCTACAAAAGAAGAAAGAACTTGCAGACAGTCAGCTTGATGAGATAAATAGAGAGAAAAGAAATATTAAAGATATGACCCTTGAACTTCAGAAAGAAAGAGACGAACTTCAGAACGACATGACCATGATTATCTTAAAACAAAAAGAACAAGACCTCAAGGAAGACGAGTTCAAAAGACAAATACAAGAACTGGAAACCAATAAGAAAGGTGTACTGGCTGAAAGAAAGGAACTGGAACTTTGGAGGAAGGATCTCAATAACAAGAAAGAAGAGGTTGAAGCTGCCATGAACACTATCAGTGGAGAGAGAGAACAACTCAGTCAGATGAAGAGTAGTACTGACATGGACAGACACAAGTTGGACACTGAAAAGGACAGAATGGAAGGAGAAAGGTCTGAACTGAAAATAACAGAAGATCAACTCTTGAACGAAATGAAATCAATAGAATCTTTGGGAGAAAAACTTCAAACGCTGAATGAAAGGATTAGTGAAGACATGAAAAAGAAGATAGAAAAATTACAACTAAACAATGAAGATGTTGTAATGCTTTACTCTGTATTGGAACAAAAGCACAAAGCTCTAGATGAACAGAAAGAAAACATGGCTTGTTACACTGAGCTGATAGAGAGAGAAAAGGAAAGTCTGAGAAGTATACTATCAGACATGGTCATCCACAGAGAAGATGTGGAAAACCAATGGAAGCAGAAGTTTGATTTGGACGAACAAAATGCTAACAAAATGAAGGCAGAGCTGAAGCAAGACAGAGATGATCTGGTTAGAGAGAGTGAAATGATGAATGAAGAGAAACTGGACATTGAGTTGATGAGGTCTGACATCCTGAAAGACAGAGAAATTTTAGAACAAGAGATACAAGAAATGAAAGGGGAAAGCTTCAAGCTGGAAATCACAAAGACTGAGCTACAAAAGAAGAAAGAACTTGCAGACAGTCAGCTTGATGAGATAAATAGAGAGAAAAGAAATATTAAAGATATGACCCTTCAACTTCAGAAAGAAAGAGACGAACTTCAGAACGACATGACCATGATTATCTTAAAACAAAAAGAACAAGAACTCAAGGAAGACGAGTTCAAAAGACAAATACAAGAACTGGAAACCAATAAGAAAGGTGTACTGGCTGAAAGAAAGGAACTGGAACTTTGGAGGAAGGATCTCAATAACAAGAAAGAAGAGGTTGAAGCTGCCATGAACACTATCAGTGGAGAGAGAGAACAACTCAGTCAGATGAAGAGTAGTACTGACATGGACAGAAATAAGTTGGACACTGAAAAGGACAGAATGGAAGGAGAAAGGTCTGAACTGAAAATAACAGAAGATCAACTCTTGAACGAAATGAAATCAATAGAATCTTTGGGAGAAAAACTTCAAACGCTGAATGAAAGGATTAGTGAAGACATGAAAAAGAAGATAGAAAAATTACAACTAAACAATGAAGATGTTGTAATGCTTTACTCTGTATTGGAACAAAAGCACAAAGCTCTAGATGAACAGAAAGAAAACATGGCTTGTTACACTGAGCTGATAGAGAGAGAAAAGGAAAGTCTGAGAAGTATACTATCAGACATGGTCATCCACAGAGAAGATGTGGAAAACCAATGGAAGCAGAAGTTTGATTTGGACGAACAAAATGCTAACAAAATGAAGGAAGAGCTGAAGCAAGACAGAGATGATCTGGTTAGAGAGAGTGAAATGATGAATGAAGAGAAACTGGACATTGAGTTGATGAGGTCTGACATCCTGAAAGACAGAGAAATTTTAGAACAAGCGATACAAGAAATGAAAGGGGAAAGCTTCAAGCTGGAAATCACAAAGACTGAGCTACAAAAGAAGAAAGAACTTGCAGACAGTCAGCTTGATGAGATAAATAGAGAGAAAAGAAATATTAAAGGTATGACCATTCAACTTCAGAAAGAAAGAGACGAACTTCAGAACGACATGACCATGATTATCTTAAAACAAAAAGAACAAGAACTCAAGGAAGACAAGTTCAAAAGACAAATACAAGAACTGGAAACCAGTAAGAAAGGTGTACTGGCTGAAAGAAAGGAACTGGAACTTTGGAGGAAGGATCTCAATAACAAGAAAGAAGAGGTTGAAGCTGCCATTAACACTATCAGTGGAGAGAGAGAACAACTAAGACAGTTAAAGAGTAGTACTGTTATGGACAGAAATAGGTTGGACACTGAAAAGGACAGAATGGAAGGGGAAAGGTCAGAACTGAAAATAAGAGAAGATCAACTCTTGAATGAAATGAAATCAATAGAAACTCTGAGAGAAAAACTTCAGAACGACATGACCATGATTATCTTAAAAAAAAAAGAACAAGAACTCAAGGAAGACGAGTTCAAAAGACAAATACAAGAACTGGAAACCAGTAAGAAAGGTGTACTGGCTGAAAGAAAGGAACTGGAACTTTGGAGGAAGGATCTCAATAACAAGAAAGAAGAGGTTGAAGCTGCCATGAACACCATCAGTGGAGAGAGAGAACAACTCAGTCAGATGAAGAGTAGTACTGACATGGACAGACACAAGTTGGACACTGAAAAGGACAGAATGGAAGGAGAAAGGTCTGAACTGAAAATAAGAGAAGATCAACTCTTGAATGAAATGAAATCAATAGAAACGCTGAAAGACAAACTTCAGAACGACATGAACATGATTATCTTAAAACAAAAAGAACAAGAAGTCAAGGAAGACGAATTCAAAAGACATATACAAGAACTGGAAACCAGTAAGAACAGTGTACTGGCTGAAAGAAAGGAACTGGAACTTTGGAGGAAGGATCTCAATAACAAGAAAGAAGATTGAAGCTGCCATGAACACTATCAGTGGAGAGAGAGAACAACTCAGTCAGATGAAGAGTAGTACTGACATGTTGGACACTGAAAAGACAGAATGGAAGGAGAAAGGTCTGAACTGAAAATAAGAGAAGATCAACTCTTGAATGAAATGAAATCAATAGAATCTCTGAGAGAAAAACTTCAAACGCTGAATGAAAGGATTAGTGAAGACATGAAAAAGAAGATAGAAAAATTACAACAAAACAATGAAGATGTTGTAATGCTGTACTCTGTATTGGAACAAAAGCACAAAGCTCTAGATGAACAGAAAGAAAACATGGCTTGTTACACTGAGCTGATAGAGAGAGAAAAGGAAAGTATGATAAGTATACTATCAGACATGGCCATCCAGAAAGAACATATGGAAAACCAATGGAAGCAGAAATTTGATTTAGACGAACAAGATGTTAACAAAATGAAGGCAGAGCTGAAGCAAGACAGAGATGATCTGGTTAGAGAGAGTGAAATGATGAATGAAGAGAAACTGGACATTGAGCTGATGAGGTCTGACATCCTGAAAGACAGAGAAATTTTAGAACAAGAGATACAAGAAATGAAAGGGGAAAGCTTCAAGCTGGAAATCACAAAGACTGAGCTACAAAAGAAGAAAGAACTTGCAGACAGTCAGCTTGATGAGATAAATAGAGAGAAAAGAAATATTAAAGATGTGACCCTTCAACTTCAGACAGAAAGAGACGAACTTCAGAACGACATGACTATGATTATCTTAAAACAAAAAGAACAAGACCTCAAGGAAGACGAGTTCAAAAGACAAATACAAGAACTGGAAACCAGTAAGAAATGTGTACTGGCTGAAAGAAAGGAACTGGAACTTTGGAGGAAGGATCTCAATAACAAGAAAGAAGAGGTTGAAGCTGCCATGAACACTATCAGTGGAGAGAGAGAACAACTCAGTCAGATGAAGAGTAGTACTGACATGGACAGACACAAGTTGGACACTGAAAAGGACAGAATGGAAGGAGAAGGGTCTGAATTGAAAATAAGAGAAGATCAACTCTTGAACGAAATGAAATCAATAGAATCTCTGAGAGAAAAACTTCAAACGCTGAATGAAAGGATTAGTGAAGACATGAAAAAGAAGATAGAAAAATTACAACAAAACAATGAAGATGTTGTAATGCTGTACTCTGTATTGGAACAAAAGCACAAAGCTCTAGATGAACAGAAAGAAAACATGGCTTGTTACACTGAGCTGATAGAGAGAGAAAAGGAAAGTCTGATAAGTATACTATCAGACATGGTCATCCACAGAGAAGATATGGAAAACCAATGGAAGCAGAAGTTTGATTTCGACGAACAAGATGTTAACAAAATGAAGGCAGAGCTGAAGCAAGACAGAGATTATCTGGTTAGAGAGAGTGAGACTATAGATAAAGAGAAACTGGACTTGGAGCTGATGAGTTCTGACATCTTGAAACAAAGAGACATATTAGAACAAGAGATACAAGATATGAAAGGGGAAAGATTCAAGCTGGAAATCACAAAGACTGAGCTACAAAAGAAGAAAGAACTTGCACAGAGTCAGCTTGATGAGATAAATAGAGAGAAAAGAAATATTAAAGATGTGACCCTTCAACTTCAGACGGAAAGAGACAAACTTCAGAATGACATGACCATGTTTATCTTAAAACAAAAAGAACAAGAACTCAAGGAAGACGAGTACAAAAGACAAATACAAGAACTGGAAACAAGTAAGAACAGTGTACTGGCAGAACGAGAGGAATTGGAACTTTGGAGGAAGGATCTCAATAACAAGAAAGAAGAGGTTGAAGCTGCCATGAACACCATTAATGGAGAGAGAGAACAACTCAGTCAGATGAAGAGTAGTACTGTTATGGACAGAAATAAGTTGGACACTGAAAAGGACAGAATGGAAGGAGAAAGGTCTGAACTGAAAATAAGAGAAGATCAACTCTTGAATGAAATGAAATCAATAGAAACTCTGAGAGAAAAACTTCAGAATGACATGACCATGATTATCTTAAAACAAAAAGAACAAGAAGTCAAGGAAGACGAATTCAAAAGACAAATACAAGAACTGGAAACCAATAAGAACAGTGTAGTGACTGAAAGAAATGAACTGGAACTTTGGAGGAAGGATCTCAATAACAAGAAAGAAGAGGTTGAAGCTGCCATGAACACCATCAATGGAGAGAGAGAACAACTCAGTCAGATGAAGAGTAGTACTGTTATGGACAGAAATAAGTTGGACACTGAAAAGGACAGAATGGAAGGAGAAAGGTCTGAACTGAAAATAAGAGAAGATCAACTCTTGAATGAAATGAAATCAATAGAAACTCTGAGAGAAAAACTTCAAACGCTGAATGAAAGGATTAGTGAAGACATGAAAAGGAAAATAGAAAGATTACAAAATCACAATGTAGATTTTGTAATGCTGTACTCTGTATTGGAACAAAAGCACAAAGCTCTAGATGAACAGAAAGAAAACATGGCTTGTTACACAGAGCTGATAGAGAGAGAAAAGGAAAGTATGATAAGTATACAATCAGACATGGCCATCCAGAAAGAACATATGGAAAACCAATGGAAGCAGAAGTTTGATTTACACAAACAAGATGTTAACAAAATGAAGGCAGAGCTGAAGCAAGACAGAGATGATCTGGATAGAGAGAGTGAAATGATGAATGAAGAGAAACTGGACATTGAGCTGATGAGGTCTGACATCCTGAAACAAAGAGACATATTAGAACAAGAGATACAAGATATGAAAGGGGAAAGCTTCAAGCTGGAAATCACAAAGACTGAGCTACAAAAGAAGAAAGAACTTGCACAGAGTCAGCTTGATGAGATAAATAGAGAGAAAAGAAATATTAAAGATGTGACCCTTCAACTTCAGACGGAAAGAGACAAACTTCAGAATGACATGACCATGATTATCTTAAAACAAAAAGAACAAGAACTCAAGGAAGACGAGTACAAAAGACAAATACAAGAACTGGAAACCAGTAAGAACAGTGTACTGGCAGAACGAGAGGAATTGGAACTTTGGAGGAAGGATCTCAATAACGAGAAAGAAGAGGTTGAAGCTGCCATGAACACTATCAGTGGAGTGAGAGAACAATTCAGTCAGATGAAGAGTAATACTGTCATGGACAGAAATAAGTTGGACACTGAGAAGGACAGAATGGAAGGAGAAAGGTCTGAACTGAAAATAAGAGAAGATCAACTCTTGAATGAAATGAAATCAATAGAAACTCTGAGAGAAAAACTTCAGAATGACATGACCATGATTATCTTAAAACAAAAAGAACAAGAACTCAAGGAAGACGAATTCAAAAGACAAATACAAGAACTGGAAACCAATAAGAACAGTGTAGTGACTGAAAGAAATGAACTGGAACTTTGGAGGAAGGATCTCAATAACAAGAAAGAAGAGGTTGAAGCTGCCATGAACACCATCAGTGAAGAGAGAGAACAACTCAGTCAGATGAAGAGTAGTACTGACATGGACAGACACAAGTTGGACACTGAAAAGGCCAGAATGGAAGGAGAAAGGTCTGAATTGAAAATAAGAGAAGATCAACTCTTGAACGAAATGAAATCAATAGAATCTCTGAGAGAAAAACTTCAAACGCTGAATGAAAGGATTAGTGAAGACATGAAAAAGAAGATAGAAAAATTACAACAAAACAATGAAGATGTTGTAATGCTGTACTCTGTATTGGAACAAAAGCACAAAGCTCTAGATGAACAGAAAGAAAACATGGCTTGTTACACTCAGCTGATAGAGAGAGAAAAGGAAAGTATGATAAGTATACAATCAGACATGGCCATCCAGAAAGAACATATGGAAAACCAATGGAAGCAGAAATTTGATTTACACAAACAAGATGTTAACAAAATGAAGGCAGAGCTGAAGCAAGACAGAGATGATCTGGATAGAGAGAGTGAAATGATGAATGAAGAGAAACTGGACATTGAGCTGATGAGGTCTGACATCCTGAAACAAAGAGACATATTAGAACAAGAGATACAAGATATGAAAGGGGAAAGCTTCAAGCTGGAAATCACAAAGACTGAGCTACAAAAGAAGAAAGAACTTGCACAGAGTCAGCTTGATGAGATAAATAGAGAGAAAAGAAATATTAAAGATGTGACCCTTCAACTTCAGACGGAAAGAGACAAACTTCAGAATGACATGACCATGATTATCTTAAAACAAAAAGAACAAGAACTCAAGGAAGACGAGTACAAAAGACAAATACAAGAACTGGAAACCAGTAAGAACAGTGTACTGGCAGAACGAGAGGAATTGGAACTTTGGAGGAAGGATCTCAATAACGAGAAAGAAGAGGTTGAAGCTGCCATGAACACTATCAGTGGAGTGAGAGAACAATTCAGTCAGATGAAGAGTAATACTGTCATGGACAGAAATAAGTTGGACACTGAGAAGGACAGAATGGAAGGAGAAAGGTCTGAACTGAAAATAAGAGAAGATCAACTCTTGAATGAAATGAAATCAATAGAAACTCTGAGAGAAAAACTTCAGAATGACATGACCATGATTATCTTAAAACAAAAAGAACAAGAACTCAAGGAAGACGAATTCAAAAGACAAATACAAGAACTGGAAACCAATAAGAACAGTGTAGTGACTGAAAGAAATGAACTGGAACTTTGGAGGAAGGATCTCAATAACAAGAAAGAAGAGGTTGAAGCTGCCATGAACACCATCAGTGAAGAGAGAGAACAACTCAGTCAGATGAAGAGTAGTACTGACATGGACAGACACAAGTTGGACACTGAAAAGGCCAGAATGGAAGGAGAAAGGTCTGAATTGAAAATAAGAGAAGATCAACTCTTGAACGAAATGAAATCAATAGAATCTCTGAGAGAAAAACTTCAAACGCTGAATGAAAGGATTAGTGAAGACATGAAAAAGAAGATAGAAAAATTACAACAAAACAATGAAGATGTTGTAATGCTGTACTCTGTATTGGAACAAAAGCACAAAGCTCTAGATGAACAGAAAGAAAACATGGCTTGTTACACTCAGCTGATAGAGAGAGAAAAGGAAAGTATGATAAGTATACAATCAGACATGGCCATCCAGAAAGAACATATGGAAAACCAATGGAAGCAGAAATTTGATTTACACAAACAAGATGTTAACAAAATGAAGGCAGAGCTGAAGCAAGACAGAGATGATCTGGATAGAGAGAGTGAAATGATGAATGAAGAGAAACTGGACATTGAGCTGATGAGGTCTGACATCCTGAAAGACAGAGAAATTTTAGAACAAGAGATACAAGAAATGAAAGGGGAAAGCTTCAAGCTGGAAATCACAAAGACTGAGCTACAAAAGAAGAAAGAACTTGCAGACAGTCAGCTTGATGAGATAAATAGAGAGAAAAGAAATATTAAAGATGTGACCCTTCAACTTCAGACAGAAAGAGACGAACTTCAGAACGACATGACTATGATTATCTTAAAACAAAAAGAACAAGATCTCAAGGAAGACGAGTTCAAAAGACAAATACAAGAACTGGAAACCAGTAAGAAATGTGTACTGGCTGAAAGAAAGGAACTGGAACTTTGGAGGAAGGATCTCAATAACAAGAAAGAAGAGGTTGAAGCTGCCATGAACACTATCAGTGGAGAGAGAGAACAACTCAGTCAGATGAAGAGTAGTACTGACATGGACAGACACAAGTTGGACACTGAAAAGGACAGAATGGAAGGAGAAGGGTCTGAATTGAAAATAAGAGAAGATCAACTCTTGAACGAAATGAAATCAATAGAATCTCTGAGAGAAAAACTTCAAACGCTGAATGAAAGGATTAGTGAAGACATGAAAAAGAAGATAGAAAAATTACAACAAAACAATGAAGATGTTGTAATGCTGTACTCTGTATTGGAACAAAAGCACAAAGCTCTAGATGAACAGAAAGAAAACATGGCTTGTTACACTGAGCTGATAGAGAGAGAAAAGGAAAGTCTGATAAGTATACTATCAGACATGGTCATCCACAGAGAAGATATGGAAAACCAATGGAAGCAGAAGTTTGATTTCGACGAACAAGATGTTAACAAAATGAAGGCAGAGCTGAAGCAAGACAGAGATTATCTGGTTAGAGAGAGTGAGACTATAGATAAAGAGAAACTGGACTTGGAGCTGATGAGTTCTGACATCCTGAAACAAAGAGACATATTAGAACAAGAGATACAAGATATGAAAGGGGAAAGATTCAAGCTGGAAATCACAAAGACTGAGCTACAAAAGAAGAAAGAACTTGCACAGAGTCAGCTTGATGAGATAAATAGAGAGAAAAGAAATATTAAAGATGTGACCCTTCAACTTCAGACGGAAAGAGACAAACTTCAGAATGACATGACCATGTTTATCTTAAAACAAAAAGAACAAGAACTCAAGGAAGACGAGTACAAAAGACAAATACAAGAACTGGAAACCAATAAGAAAGGTGTACTGGCTGAAAGAAAGGAACTGGAACTTTGGAGGAAGGATCTCAATAACAAGAAAGAAGAGGTTGAAGCTGCCATGAACACCATTAATGGAGAGAGAGAACAACTCAGTCAGATGAAGAGTAGTACTGTTATGGACAGAAATAAGTTGGACACTGAAAAGGACAGAATGGAAGGAGAAAGGTCTGAACTGAAAATAAGAGAAGATCAACTCTTGAACGAAATGAAATCAATAGAATCTCTGAGAGAAAAACTTCAAACGCTGAATGAAAGGATTAGTGAAGACATGAAAAAGAAGATAGAAAAATTACAACAAAACAATGAAGATGTTGTAATGCTGTACTCTGTATTGGTACAAAAGCACAAAGCTCTAGATGAACAGAAAGAAAACATGGCTTGTTACACTGAGCTGATAGAGAGAGAAAAGGAAAGTCTGATAAGTATACTATCAGACATGGTCATCCAGAAAGAACATATGGAAAACCAATGGAAGCAGAAGTTTGATTTAGACAAACAAGATGTTAACAAAATGAAGGCAGAGCTGAAGCAAGACAGAGATTATCTGGTTAGAGAGAGTGAGACTATAGATAAAGAGAAACTGGACTTGGAGCTGATGAGTTCTGACATCCTGAAACAAAGAGACATATTAGAACAAGAGATACAAGATATGAAAGGGGAAAGCTTCAAGCTGGAAATCACAAAGACTGAGCTACAAAAGAAGAAAGAACTTGCACAGAGTCAGCTTGATGAGATAAATAGAGAGAAAAGAAATATTAAAGATGTGACCCTTCAACTTCAGACGGAAAGAGACAAACTTCAGAACGACATGACCATGATTATCTTAAAACAAAAAGAACAAGAACTCAAGGAAGACGAGTACAAAAGACAAATACAAGAACTGGAAACCAGTAAGAACAGTGTACTGGCAGAACGAGAGGAACTGGAACTTTGGAGGAAGGATCACAATAACAAGAAAGAAGAGGTTGAAGCTGCCATGAACACCATTAATGGAGAGAGAGAACAACTCAGTCAGATGAAGAGTAGTATTGACATGGACAGAAATAAGTTGGACACTGAAAAGGACAGAATGGAAGGAGAAAGGTCTGAACTGAAAATAAGAGAAGATCAACTCTTGAATGAAATGAAATCAATAGAAACTCTGAGAGAAAAACTTCAGAATGACATGACCATGATTATCTTAAAACAAAAAGAACAAGAAGTCAAGGAAGACGAATTCAAAAGACAAATACAAGAACTGGAAACCAATAAGAACAGTGTAGTGACTGAAAGAAATGAACTGGAACTTTGGAGGAAGGATCTCAATAACAAGAAAGAAGAGGTTGAAGCTGCCATGAACAGCATCAATGGAGAGAGAGAACAACTCAGTCAGATGAAGAGTAGTACTGTTATGGACAGAAATAAGTTGGACACTGAAAAGGACAGAATGGAAGGAGAAAGGTCTGAACTGAAAATAAGAGAAGATCAACTCTTGAATGAAATGAAATCAATAGAAACTCTGAGAGAAAAACTTCAGAATGACATGACCATGATTATCTTAAAACAAAAAGAACAAGAACTCAAGGAAGACGAATTCAAAAGACAAATACAAGAACTGGAAACCAATAAGAACAGTGTAGTGACTGAAAGAAATGAACTGGAACTTTGGAGGAAGGATCTCAATAACAAGAAAGAAGAGGTTGAAGCTGCCATGAACACCATCAGTGGAGAGAGAGAACAACTCAGTCAGATGAAGAGTAGTACTGTTATGGACAGAAATAAGTTGGACACTGAAAAGGACAGAATGGAAGGAGAAAGGTCTGAACTGAAAATAAGAGAAGATCAACTCTTGAATGAAATGAAATCAATAGAAACTCTGAGAGAAAAACTTCAGAATGACATGACCATGATTATCTTAAAACAAAAAGAACAAGAAGTCAAGGAAGACGAATTCAAAAGACAAATACAAGAACTGGAAACCAATAAGAACAGTGTAGTGACTGAAAGAAATGAACTGGAACTTTGGAGGAAGGATCTCAATAACAAGAAAGAAGAGGTTGAAGCTGCCATGAACACCATCAATGGAGAGAGAGAACAACTCAGTCAGATGAAGAGTAGTACTGTTATGGACAGAAATAAGTTGGACACTGAAAAGGACAGAATGGAAGGAGAAAGGTCTGAACTGAAAATAAGAGAAGATCAACTCTTGAATGAAATGAAATCAATAGAAACTCTGAGAGAAAAACTTCAAACGCTGAATGAAAGGATTAGTGAAGACATGAAAAAGAAAATAGAAAGATTACAAAATCACAATGTAGATTTTGTAATGCTGTACTCTGTATTGGAACAAAAGCACAAAGCTCTAGATGAACAGAAAGAAAACATGGCTTGTTACACAGAGCTGATAGAGAGAGAAAAGGAAAGTGTGATAAGTATACAATCAGACATGGCCATCCAGAAAGAACATATGGAAAACCAATGGAAGCAGAAGTTTGATTTACACAAACAAGATGTTAACAAAATGAAGGCAGAGCTGAAGCAAGACAGAGATGATCTGGATAGAGAGAGTGAAATGATGAATGAAGAGAAACTGGACATTGAGCTGATGAGGTCTGACATCCTGAAACAAAGAGACATATTAGAACAAGAGATACAAGATATGAAAGGGGAAAGCTTCAAGCTGGAAATCACAAAGACTGAGCTACAAAAGAAGAAAGAACTTGCACAGAGTCAGCTTGATGAGATAAATAGAGAGAAAAGAAATATTAAAGATGTGACCCTTCAACTTCAGACGGAAAGAGACAAACTTCAGAACGACATGACCATGATTATCTTAAAACAAAAAGAACAAGAACTCAAGGAAGACGAGTACAAAAGACAAATACAAGAACTGGAAACCAGTAAGAACAGTGTACTGGCAGAACGAGAGGAACTGGAACTTTGGAGGAAGGATCACAATAACAAGAAAGAAGAGGTTGAAGCTGCCATGAACACCATTAATGGAGAGAGAGAACAACTCAGTCAGATGAAGAGTAGTATTGACATGGACAGAAATAAGTTGGACACTGAAAAGGACAGAATGGAAGGAGAAAGGTCTGAACTGAAAATAAGAGAAGATCAACTCTTGAATGAAATGAAATCAATAGAAACTCTGAGAGAAAAACTTCAGAATGACATGACCATGATTATCTTAAAACAAAAAGAACAAGAAGTCAAGGAAGACGAATTCAAAAGACAAATACAAGAACTGGAAACCAATAAGAACAGTGTAGTGACTGAAAGAAATGAACTGGAACTTTGGAGGAAGGATCTCAATAACAAGAAAGAAGAGGTTGAAGCTGCCATGAACACCATCAATGGAGAGAGAGAACAACTCAGTCAGATGAAGAGTAGTACTGTTATGGACAGAAATAAGTTGGACACTGAAAAGGACAGAATGGAAGGAGAAAGGTCTGAACTGAAAATAAGAGAAGATCAACTCTTGAATGAAATGAAATCAATAGAAACTCTGAGAGAAAAACTTCAAACGCTGAATGAAAGGATTAGTGAAGACATGAAAAAGAAAATAGAAAGATTACAAAATCACAATGTAGATTTTGTAATGCTGTACTCTGTATTGGAACAAAAGCACGAAGCTCTAGATGAACAGAAAGAAAACATGGCTTGTTACACTGAGCTGATAGAGAGAGAAAAGGAAAGTATGATAAGTATACAATCAGACATGGCCATCCAGAAAGAACATATGGAAAACCAATGGAAGCAGAAGTTTGATTTACACAAACAAGATGTTAACAAAATGAAGGCAGAGCTGAAGCAAGACAGAGATGATCTGGATAGAGAGAGTGAAATGATGAATGAAGAGAAACTGGACATTGAGCTGATGAGGTCTGACATCCTGAAACAAAGAGACATATTAGAACAAGAGATACAAGATATGAAAGGGGAAAGCTTCAAGCTGGAAATCACAAAGACTGAGCTACAAAAGAAGAAAGAACTTGCACAGAGTCAGCTTGATGAGATAAATAGAGAGAAAAGAAATATTAAAGATGTGACCCTTCAACTTCAGACGGAAAGAGACAAACTTCAGAACGACATGACCATGATTATCTTAAAACAAAAAGAACAAGAACTCAAGGAAGACGAGTACAAAAGACAAATACAAGAACTGGAAACCAGTAAGAACAGTGTACTGGCAGAACGAGAGGAACTGGAACTTTGGAGGAAGGATCACAATAACAAGAAAGAAGAGGTTGAAGCTGCCATGAACACCATTAATGGAGAGAGAGAACAACTCAGTCAGATGAAGAGTAGTATTGACATGGACAGAAATAAGTTGGACACTGAAAAGGACAGAATGGAAGGAGAAAGGTCTGAACTGAAAATAAGAGAAGATCAACTCTTGAACGAAATGAAATCAATAGAATGTCTGAGAGAAAAACTTCAAACGCTGAATGAAAGGATTAGTGAAGACATGAAAAAGAAGATAGAAAAATTACAACAAAACAATGAAGATGTTGTAATGCTGTACTCTGTATTGGTACAAAAGCACAAAGCTCTAGATGAACAGAAAGAAAACATGGCTTGTTACACTGAGCTGATAGAGAGAGAAAAGGAAAGTCTGATAAGTATACTATCAGACATGGTCATCCAGAAAGAACATATGGAAAACCAATGGAAGCAGAAGTTTGATTTACACAAACAAGATGTTAACAAAATGAAGGCAGAGCTGAAGCAAGACAGAGATTATCTGGTTAGAGAGAGTGAGACTATAGATAAAGAGAAACTGGACTTGGAGCTGATGAGTTCTGACATCCTGAAACAAAGAGACATATTAGAACAAGAGATACAAGATATGAAAGGGGAAAGCTTCAAGCTGGAAATCACAAAGACTGAGCTACAAAAGAAGAAAGAACTTGCACAGAGTCAGCTTGATGAGATAAATAGAGAGAAAGGAAATATTAAAGATGTGACCCTTCAACTTCAGACGGAAAGAGACAAACTTCAGAACGACATTACCATGATTATCTTAAAACAAAAAGAACAAGAACTCAAGGAAGACGAGTACAAAAGACAAATACAAGAACTGGAAACCAATAAGAACAGTGTACTGGCAGAACGAGAGGAACTGGAACTTTGGAGGAAGGATCTCAATAACAAGAAAGAAGAGGTTGAAGCTGCCATGAACACCATCAATGGAGAGAGAGAACAACTCAGTCAGATGAAGAGTAGTACTGTTATGGACAGAAATAAGTTGGACACTGAAAAGGACAGAATGGAAGGAGAAAGGTCTGAACTTAAACCTGAGCTCTCCAGGTTAATGCACTCCATACGACATCTAAAACCAAGTGTCAATCAGTTAAATCAAAGGAGACATGAAGACTTCACAAAGAATATGAATAGATCAGGGCAGAAATTTGGTGACATGCTTCATTATGACCGTATACAGAAACAGAAGAAACAAATGTTGACAGTGAAGTTTGACAAGGAAGTCCAAACTGAGATTGTAAAAGAATGGCTTCAGGAGCAAGATGTCGAGAAACAGTATTTGAATAAACTTCAAGAATTTAAATGTGAGAAGGATGTTCTTAAGTTTGATGTCGCAATCCAGACTGAAACATTTGAACATCAGTGGAAGTTAGAGGGAGATACACATCATTTTGGAAGAAAAGGTGAATACTTGAAAATTGAGAGGGAAGATCTGCTGGTGGTAACCAAGAATGAAGACGTGAAAAATGAACTGAAACAGAATCTTGCAACAACGCTTGAGTCGGTTTCAGATCAATATGATTTTCCAGACATGAAAATGTCAAAAAGAGATTGTTTGCGAAAGATCTGGAAGGACACAAAAATGGAGCGGAAAGAGATTGATCAGATGAAGCGCATGAGTCATGAGATGAGAAACCAACTCGAGAAAAGATTAAAGGTTATTAGTCAATTTGTTAAGATAACATGGTCACAGAACGAAAAGGAACCATTGGAGAAGAAACTGAAAAATGGACTAAGTAATCACATGACATCCCAGAATGAGCACGTGAGAAGCTATACAACACTCGATGAAAAATACACAGAGCTCCAACAATTTGAGGTTCAGGTGCTCAGTGAGATTGAGAAAGAAAAAGTGTCAAGGACACTGACAACGAGTGACAAAGCTAATCAAACTTACCAGGTCGATATAACCACAGGGAATGCAACAGTGCCGGTAACAGAACAAGCTTTTGCCAAAACATATCAAGGGCAGATGAAGGTGGAAGAAAGTGAGGCAGCTCCAGAGACGTCTCGTGGACTTCTTTGTCAGCTCCAGCATTACTGCTATCGATGCTGCTGCCATTGCTCTACATGCTGCAAGCCAGTCTTCCAAGAGGACAAATGAGACAGTTCTATGTCTCTGTCATGATCAATTTGAATTTTCCTGCCATACATTTGAAGCACAGTATTTCAAATTATTTTTAAATAGTGAAATGTGTATCACATCCAGAATGAACAGAGAAATGCAAATAGAGCGAGGTGAAACGCCAAGTGGGCAAAGCTCATTCCAAAAGAAGAGTCTATGCAGGTGGTGGCTGGGCTGTGTTCTGGCAACTGCGGTCACACCATGTGTTTCTGGTCTTTTTGAGCTGGGGGGAAGGAGGGACCAACTTTGAATGCTGTGCTTACAAACAGTAAGCAACAACTCCTGCATAGTATGCCTTTAAGTTCAATTCAATTCAATTCAATTTATTTTTGTATAGCCCAAAATCACAAATTACAAATTTGCCGCAGAGGGCTTTACAATCTGTACACAACGACATCCTCTGTCCCAGAACTTCTCATCGACTCAGGAAAAACTCCCCCAAAAAAACCCTTTCAACAGAGAGAAAAATGGAAGAAACCTTCAGGAGAGCAACAGAGGAGGATCCCTCTCCCAGGATGGACAGAGTACAAAAATAGATGTCATGTGTACTGAATGAACAGCATAACAGAGTTACAACACATTCAATTCACATGACAGAAATGATTCATGTAATAGTAGCAGTAGGTGACGGGGAGGACCACAGCAGGAAGCAGGATCAGGGTCCAGATTTAACCACGATCCATAGAAACCTGCGAGGCGAGAAGGCACAAAGACTTCGGGGATGGAGCAGAGTTAGTAATGTGCATTAATGGTGCATGAATTCATACAGAAGAGAAATAGAGAAGAATGTGCGTCAGTAGGGTCACGGCAGGAACCTGGAACCAGGAGGCAGGACCAGGGTCCAGATGCAACCACGATCCGTGGAAACCTGCGAGGCGAGAAAGCACAAAGACTTCGGGGATGGAGCAGAGTTAGTAATTTGCATTAATGTTGCATGAATTAAGTTAAATCAAACACTTGTTTAAACCATGAGCACTAACATGGTAACTCAAAATGTCAAGGTATTTCTGCAGATTAAAGTGCAACATGTCTGCCTTGTGTGTCTTGAAAAAAGATATATTGTACTGGCTACTACACCAGGTTTGTTTGCATATGTAAAACATTATCATTTGTTGGTTGGCAAAATAAGATGTAATAGTGTACTTAAACCTTTTTTAAGATTGAGTGCTTGATTTTCAGCTTTGCAGTCAACACGTTCTCAGTCCTTCATATTGAAATATTAAGGTAATATATTAAACTTAAGAATCAGTTTTCACTTAATTTACAGCGTCTATAATATTGAAGAACTATACCAAGTTGACGGCATTCTTTTTGTTGTTTCTGCTGCTAGTTTGCTTTTTTTGCTCTGCTTTGAAAGTATTCATTAATTTACCATTGTATGATACAACTATTTAAGAAAACTAAATTAAGCATTCACAAATCAAATGTAAAAAAAGAGAAAAAAATAAAAAGACATCTAACAGCACAAATGAGTTCCACTTGTATACAGTCAATTTAAGTCAAATAAAATTGTCCACATCTGTACATAATTTTACTGCATCCATATTTATTTACTTGTAAGCTGCTTGTTATTAACATATATCATTCTACTATTGTGTACTTTTATTTTTCACCATTTCTTACAAAGTTCAAACATGGGAACTAATTTCTATTTAAATACAATAATACGATACGATAAGATGATACAATGTTTAATTTAATACATCTGTCAACCTTGCAGGTATGTGTATGCCATACAGCCTTTATTGATGCACTGCACTGCATTACACTGTGCACTGAGGTCCAGATGTTTCCGATATACATCTATACCTTTACTATGTGTGTAACATAGACATAGTCCATGTAGATAAGGGGTCGGCTCCCTGAGACTTTGACAAAAAAATTAAATAATAATAATAATAATTGTATTTTTTGCACAATTGACAATCTTTCAAAGGTAACACCTCTTATCTTGGAATTTGTGTCACTGAAAAAACATTTTTTTTAAATATTTCTTTAACTAAAATGTGTGTCACATCCTATTATGTCGCTGTCAAGCTCCTTTCCCTGCAGGTGGCTAATCATGATTTGCAGACCCCCGCCCTCCGTAAACTATCAACGGGTAAATACAAAAAAATATATATTTTTTACTCTGCATGGACGTATTAATTTGCTTTCACTGCCAACGATGCTGGCTAACCTGTCTGCTTGATATGTGGCGAGAAATTAACAAACAAAAAAGGTAATGTTGAAAGACACTTCCAGAATAAGCACACAGATGAGCGAAAAAGAGCGATTTCTCAACTGCTGCAGCAAACTGAGCAAAGTAAATTTACTTTCACAAAGTGGATCAAGTCTCCAAACTCAACTGCTGCTGCTAGTTTTGTGGCAGCTCATGAGACACTGAGGCGTCCGTTAGTAAAAACTCCTCCGTCCTCGGGAGCGTTTCCAAACCGTTTTCGGTGCTCTAAAACTCCGGTGTAGTGTGGTCAGTGTAAACGTAGCAAAAGATATGCATTTTAAAATGGAAACGTATAGTAGTGTGGACATGGCCTATTTATTCCAAAGTTATTTTATTTAAATAATAAGTTATTCATTTAACCCATCTTTAGGTGTAGCATTCTAGGAGCAGTGGGCTGCTGTGAAGCGCCTGGGGAGCATCTGGGGGTTCAGTGTCTTGCCAAAGGACATTTTGACATGCAAACTATGGGGAGGCCAGGGATCGAACTTGCTACCTTGTGGTTACAGGACGACCACTCTACCCCATGATCCACAAATATGGAGAGGACCCACGGCCTGCATAGTTCTCTATTTAATTGACCTCAATGTAGGCCGACACATTTTCTCCTCTTCATAAGAGTTTGATATCGTTATAAACAGGTAAAAAGCAATATAATTCAAGAATTGTCTTTATTCTTGTCCTATAATTTCATAAATACAACAAATTATAGTTTTTGTATATATAATATGACTATATATATACAACTTTATAAACTATGATATCAAATAGCTTTTGCGGCTCCAGACAAATTTTATTTGGTGGAAAATAGGGCAAAATAGATCTTTCCATAGTACAGGTTGCCAACCCCTGATGTAGATGTACAACGTAAGCCAAATATCCTGGATATGGGAGCTGCCATCTCTGGCTTTTGGCCTCATCGGGACCTGGGGCTACAACAGAAGAAAGAGGCGGCATCCTCCGGTTCTGAAAATTAAAGCCAAGGCAGAGCGCACGCCCGCCAACCAGATACTGTGTGTGGAGCGGACAGACCCGGACTCTTTAGTTATTGTCCTTGGCGATGTTAACAAAGGAAACCTCAGCCAAATACAGACAAGAAAATGTTACAGCACTGTCATAATAAGTGGGGCCTATTGCGCCGTTCTTGCTCTGCATTGGGGCACGCTGACCATGTAGTGGTCCATCTGAGTCCTACATACAGGCATAAATTAAAGCTCTGTGAGCCTGTTGTAAGGAAATCAAAAGCAGTGGGCCAGCTATGGAGGATCGGCTTAGATTGTACAGACTGTACAGAATGTTTTCAGGACTGCTAACAACAGTCTGGATGAGAACACAGAGGTTGTGATGTCATACATCAGCTTCTGTGAAGACAGCTGTGTCCCATCATGCACCAGGGTAAGTTATAACAACGACAAACCCTGGTTCAGAGCTAAAATAAAAAAAAAAAAGTACCTCTCTTAGTACTCTAGTAGCACTTAAATGGCACGTATTCATAGCACTTGGTAGTTTGGCTTTCTTGAGGAATTGTACTTTCTTGATTTTTATTGTTCTGGGTTTGAACTCCCTTGATTGAGTGCACTTATTGTAAGTCGCTTTGGATAAAAGCGTCTGCTAAATGTAATGTAAAAAAATACACGTGAAACAATACACGCACAGATTGTTTACGAATGGCTGTGAACATTGCGTTGGATTTACACCACCTATTAATGTATGCACACAAATTAACAATAGCCATTCATATTTTAGTCAGAGTTGAACATACTCCAAATGCTGGCTGGCACAGATGGTCTGACATCCTGATACCTGATGCCGGATGTTCCGGTAACACTCCAGCAGCTGCAGTAGACGATCGATGCAGTCAACTGTATCCACCGCAACATAGCAGTTGTCCAACAACGATCGACGTAGTTTACCAATGAAGCAACGTGTATACAACAATCCACAATGAAGCAGTTTTTGACTAAATTCTAGTCGCTACAGCCCAATCCCAATGTCCTTACACCCTGAACCCTCAAGGACTTACTGACGTCATGGTTGCGTGTGAGAGACTGTGAGGGCTTGAAATGGTGTAAATACGAATGGGACAGCACTTTGCTGCAAAGTATCACGTTACATGATGTTATATGATGTGGGTATTTATGTTATACCTTTTACTCCCTGATTTGAACGTCTTCCAGGCTCATTTCCTCACAAGATGAGAGATCATTTCAAATATAATAATAATAATATAATCTATTTACTTGTTTTTGTCAAAACAGCTTCAATAACAAAATTAAATATTTGATGAATAAATATCCTCTGATTTAATGTGTTTTCATGTTCCATCTTGAATCTTTAATGTTTCTGAATACATGTAATTCGCCAGGCTGAACACGCATGTGCCGTCCTCTTTGTTTACCTTTTTTTCTTTTACATCTCCATGCTTCCACTGGTTACCCCGTGTTTAACGTCACATTGCAAGGAATTGTGGGTAATTCCCTTGGGCAAAGTCTGCATCTAATGCTGACTTACGGAAAGGGTTTATAAAGGGCTCAAAATGTCAGCCAGAGACTCAAACACTCAATGATTTGACAGTGGGACAGCGCTAAACCCTCACGGACTTTGCGGGAGCGCACCTCAAAGTCTGTGAGTCCGTGAGGGTGGAAATTGAGACTGGGCCTATAAATCCTGTACTTAAACTGCATCTGGCTGTTGATTGAGCTTGATTGCTCGGACAAACTAGACACAAAGTTACCACTACTTTATATCATGGCATTTATTTTGCCACTGGTGTTCAGTCAGTGACCGTCACTTACAATAAGTTCGATCACAAAATTGAAATAAATATTGGCATACAATGTCTGAACACAGTCAACAACTGTTTGCCTTTTTTTCCCTGCTTAGAAATTCCATGTATGTATGCATATGATGAATCCCATAAAGTTTAAGTTAAGAAAGCTGGGGAGAAAATTAAACTTCCTGTACATTTTATCATCTCACATGGGAGGTATCTAATACTTTGCTAATTCCAAAGTTAACAGCAACAGGATGAAAGGCACAATATCAATAAAGGCGTTCAAGAGTCGGAGCAGATTTATTGTTTAAGGTGGTGTTTGAGAGCATGTGAAGAGGGTCCATTTCTTTTGCCAATTATCTGAGTATGACTAACATTTATGTGTCCCAAATCACTCATTAATTAAATCTATAATAAAATCTTTATCAGCAAATGCATGTTTACAAACTAATATATCACAGATCTTTACATACTCAACACACACACATTCATGCACAGACATTCAAACATGACTGAGGGGGAAAAAAAGCAAATAATGCACTGCCATATGGACCATATGACTATTTGAATATGATCATCAGTAGAAGTATTATTCAGTAATCCACTGAGTATAATTTGTGAATTTAGATGGTAAACAGCCGTTCCCAGTGTATATTGTAAGAGTTGAGACTGCCAGGATTTGTTGTCTTATCTAACCTCAACTGCTACATGTGCTTTAATTACAACATTTTATAATTGCTTTGGCTCAAATTTCACCTCAATTTGCAAACATAAATGCTATGGCCTCAAAATCCCATACCACACAAAAGATACAGACTAAACATCTGTATCCGAAAGCCCTACATCAATGAGTTTATCTGAGCATTACAAACAAATTGTTTCACTTTACAAAATATTAGATGTATTTATTGAATATGCTGTATTACTATAAATATAGAACAATAGAGTCAGATTTTATTGTAAATCTATATTCATAAGAGATAAAATTATGATTGACTCTTCTTCACTGCATTAATCTACTGATTCTGTTGCATGTCAATATTAAAGCTTACATGTCTACAACACCTGTAAGTTCACTGTAATCATCTACAATACAGAAAGCTACAGTAATGCAGGAAAGCATTTACTGTATGTTTACTGTATGTTTGTTGCATTGATTCTTAGTAATACGATTTGAAACTGGTGCTGAGGTGTCTTCATTCTGAGGACAGAACATGTAGTGTGAAATGGAACCAATTTACAAAGTCAGATTGTTTCTTTACATAAGAGTATTGCACACTGAAACTTTGTGAAAACTACCAAAGCAATTTTAAAACACTGTAATAACACTTGTGAACCTTTTTTCTGTCAAACTCTTAGAAGCAACACATCAAAACAAAAGAGTTATCAGCCTATAAACCAGACAGAGTGGTGATGACAATAGTACATGACTCATGTTTTTTATGTTTCAGTCGTCTGACTGATTCTTGCCACATATTGGACACATTGGACATCAGTTGCTGGCTGTGAATGTGACCACTTGAATGAGAGGCCTGTCCACAGAAGGCAAAAAAAACAAATGAAAAATGGATGCCTGGAATAAGTAAAACCTTGACTAAAACATGGAAAAATATATATATATCCTGTTCAACTTTAAACCATGTGTGTTTATAAGAAAATAAGCACTCTACTCTTTCCACTAGTCTTCATCAGTTTTACACAGACATTTTGAACAGTCAAAAAAACAACAACATGATTTCCTGTATCCACACGTCCACACGTTACCCTGTCAGTCATTACAGTTCCCCGTTGTCTTCCCCAGGAAGCTAGAAGAGATAGTTATTGCGTCGAACTCTCTGGCAACATAGTGAGGTCACTTAAATCCTTGTCCATGACTGCTTTTCTGCATCCATGTTCAGGGGCAGACCTGAGAAAAGAAAGAGAGAGGGAGGTGGACATGGGGTCCAGAGGACCATCAGCATGATCTCTTCCTTCTGTGCCTGGCGAGGGGGAAAACAGCGGAGAGGGTGGTGATATTCCATCATCTATGTTATGTAAAGACCCCATCTGTGGTGGGTAATTGTGTGTCTTAGTGGTTATTATGTTGTTATCCTTCTCTTTGTCTTTCTCACTTCTAGTCTTGCTCTGTTGATGGCCAGTGCTGAGTGCTTTCAGTTGATTAAAGTCTAAGTTGGGGTAGGAGCCTGACTCAGTCATGACCAGGAGGAGTTTGTCAAGGCTGTCTGAACTATTGTTGCACTTGTTCTGGTTGGCCTGGGCTACCTGGCACAACCGATGGGTTTTGCTGATTAGTGCGCAGCGGGATGGCGAGCAGGCCCAACTGGTTCAGGATCTCTGCTGTGTTGAGGAAACGTCGATGGCGCGTGGGCGAGCTGTTCGGAACCAGGAGATATGGGTGGTGAGCCGTGGAGGAAGAGATAGTTGAAGAGGGAGGAGAGGGCGAGTCGGAGGAAGACAGTGGAGAGAATGGCTGGGAGATGGAGGGTGAACCCACGCTATCAGAGCCTCAGCTTTGTTGGCAGTGGTGGGACATGTGATGAGTGGTGAAGGGGGCCTGGCTGGGCAGCGGGCAGTGAGATGAGCTGGGGAAGGAGCTGTTCCCTGCTTTGCCTTTATACTGGGAGTAGGATTGAACTCTACATTCTCTCTGATGTTGCTGCTGGGGCTTCAGGAGTTGGCTGGTGGTATTTACAGCTTCTCGCTTCTCTTCCTCAATGCATACTCTCTTACTCTGGCTCTGGTCTTCACTGCCAATCTCCAACAATGTGGCACCCTTGCCCTCATGGCTCTCCTTCCTGGGGTGAGGGGCAATACGAGGGTAAGAATTCAGGATGGGTAGGTATGAGTTCTTGCTGCCGTGGTTCTGGTTGCTGCGGCTGCCTCCTTTCTTAACTTGACCTTGTGGTGCAGCTAGACTGGATGAAGGAGTAAGGGTAGAGGAGGAAGGGGCATGCATTGTTGGCTGTTTGACCAATAAGAGCTGGATGGGCGCTTTGGCATTGGTGAGGCTGTGCCAATATCCACCCCACGCCAAGGGGCCATGCAGAAGCTGCTCCGGTACAGACTGTGCCACCAGGAGGTTGTGAGTGCGGTTTTATGTGAGCAGCATTGAGAGACCAGAGTAAAGGAAAGAGAAAGAGATGGGGAGGAGGTTAAAGTCACAAAGAGATAAGCAGCAAGACCAAAAAGACCTGAAGAAATCAAATAATGGTAACAATAACATAAATAGAGGTAGGTATTAAATAAGTAAAACTTGTGTTAAAGGTTGAGTCAGCGATTCTGGAGAAAGATTGTTAATATCGACCCCCCCCCCTTTCCCCCCTTAGAATTATTATCCCTCTCACTCTTACTGCCTTTCTCTTTATACATCCATGGCATTCTCCTGTCCTGTGGGTGAGCTGACTAGCTGGAATAGTGTTGTGTGGCTCAATCCGAGCCACTTTGTTTGCTTCCTATTTACAAAGCCAGATCTGTGTATGAACACCGGGGTTTTTATCACAACCTTTAAGGAGATTCAACTCAGGGCAAAAAAGTCCTGTGATATTTGAGAAGTTTTAATTTTAGTCATTATTCTAATGAATGACTTTGATTTGACCCAACTGTTTATTGCAATGTAGCCACACTATCACAATAGCACCTGTATAATAAAGTGAAATTACAATCTCAAAACATATTGAAATCAGCTATAATCAATACTGTTGTACGTAAAGGATCAAATGACGGTGTAATGTGAAAGGTGTTGCTCGTAGTGACAGACTCACCGAGAATGATTTCATTCTATGTAGTTTCCTTCATAATTTTTTACTTTCGCCTGGAAACAGTGTCAGCCGTATGATCTGTTCTTTGCAGTGTTTTGTTATAAATGCTACCCATATATATATAGGTGAAGATGTTTTTTTTAATTTGCTTATGTTATTTGCATGGTTCCTCTTCATAATATTGCGGATTTTTATTGATTTGCCTTTATATTTATTATTCAAATTTAAACTGAGGGTGCAATGCATGCTTTTTCATCCTTTTAGAACCATATGCGTGTGACTGTGATTCATGCGCATGCTGGTCATTGAGCAGGGTCTGCGACAGCCCTGCCACCCTGACATTACTACAATTCTGAGGAATACATGGAACATGTGTGATTTGTTGTATACACTGGGTAGATTTACAGACGGAAGACTGATTATCAACAGTGGTGGTCTAAAGAGGAGGGGCCTCGTGGCCAGACGGCTGCAGGTATGATCCCCAGATCAGCTGCATAAATCTGCATAAATCTGAAAGACAAGAGCAGCTTGCTCAATGTTGGAGAGGCATCATTATTATTGCTGAAGTGCCCCTGAGCAAGGCACTCAGGCTACATTCACACTAATACGTTTTCATTTAAAACTGGGGCTTTAAAACAAAAATGATCTCCGTCCACACGGCCGTTTCAGCATCGTTTGCGAATTGGTTTCCGTCCATACGAGCGAGCCTGAAAACGAATATCACATGACTATTCGGCCAGTGTAAACGTAGCAAAAGATATGCGTTTTAAAATGGAAACGTTGTAGTTTGGACATGGCCTCAACCCCCAACTGATCCAGTGGAGCAGTCTCACTCCCCAGTTGAATACAAAAAAAATAATAATAATAATTAAAAACAATATAAACATATATTTTCATGGAGTCTGTGTCCACACATCCAAATGGGCCTTTGCTCACCTGAGTATCCTGAGTCTTTTTTGGAGTCCTTCTCTGAGTCACTCATGTCACCCATTCCAGATTGCTCCCTCTGGGTGCCATCCTGGGATGCCCGCAGGGTGGCATTGTTACTCCTATCCTTGGCAGTCTTTGAGGCGCTACTGGCGGCCCACTTCCCAAAATTCCTCGGCTCCTTTGGCATTCCAGACCTTTAAAAAGAAAAGTAAACAAACAAATGTTTACTGTGAGATGAACAGCATTAGATATTAAAAACATGTTGATTTTTTTCTTATACTGATGCTTGTACCAGCTTATGGAAAAGCATTTTTTACCATGTCGAATACATAACCATGTAAATGCAATAATCAAATACATTCAGAAAATGCAGCTCATTATCATGAAATGTTATTTCACTTTGCTTCTTCTTACAATTTGGACCAGTTTATAGCTGGTCAGTTTTATCCAATGCAATTATTTCAAAATGTCCTTTTTACCAAAGTCTGTTTTTATTTCACAACATCACTTTTTATTTCATCAAACCTTTAGGCCTTTTACATCCTCAATTCCTTTCCTCGCCTTCTCTCCGTGTGTCATGTGGAGATGCGAGCGAATGAGGCGAGGAAGAGACGCAAGGAGAGAGGAGTCGAGGCAACAGGCATTTAACAAATGAGACACCCTTGCCTCGTGGCCGGCATTTTAGAGCAACCTCAATTAAATATGACGTTCGTCACAGCTGCATCAGCTGTCCATTGTTATGTCATACCGCTGTATTTTATGATCAGATGATCATACAGTTGTAGTGAACATCGACGGAAAGAAAAAAAAAAAAGTCTGATATAACAAGGTTGACAAAATCGTAACTAATAAACCTCTCCCAGAAACATCCATGAATAATGATGACTCATCCTTTTTCCACACTCTCTCTCCAATCTGTCAGACGCTCCAATAATCAGAGGAGATTTCAATACATTAGGTATAGCAAATATTTCAAACAGCACAGGTAACTATAATTTCTGTCATGTGTACATCCTATTCATTTGAGGCGACTGTGGATTAGTGGTGAGCAGGGTTGTCCTTCAATCAGAGGATCGGTGGTTCACTCCGCTAGCCCATGTCCATGTGTCCTGGGGCAAGACACTTAATGACTCCCGTAGCTGTGCCTACGGTGTGTATGGTAGCTACTCCCATCAGTGTGTGAATAGGTGAATGATGTCATGTAGTGTTAAAGTGCTTTGAGTGGTCGGAGAACTAGAAAAGTGATATACAGGTTAATTTGAAATATTGCCTTTAACTGTTTTGGTTGTCATTATTACTATATATATATATTACTATTTTCTCCCCATTTTTGTTTCAAGATGTTTATTTTCCTTTTATTTTCCTTTTATTTTTTTAATTATATTTATTATTATTGAAACAAATAATACTCATTACCATTACTGCTGTTTATTTCTGTTGCTTATCCTTTTGTTTTCAGATTTGCTTGTCGTTTGTTTGTTTTAAATCATCAATACTCTTATAATGTACCTATTATTTCCATTGCTGTTATTATTACCATTATTATTAGTAAAAACATCTTTGTCATGAACCCAGATACTAACCACTTTCACACAAAATAGTTTAGTCTACTTTTTCCTTTCTTTATTTAACTTGTTTCTTATGGTAATCACTTATTTCTTTCACACTTCAATATTTTGACCAATCTGTATGATCTATTATTGTTATTATTATTATTCACACAATTCCCTATCCAATCTCTTGTCCTCCTGTGTGTGGTGGCATGTTGTGGTGCTGGCCCTGGTCTTAGCCACTCGTTAAAGCCCCCCAGCCCTCGATGAGTGGTTCTTACTGTCAAGAGCTGAAATTCTTCAAACCCTGAACAACTAACACATAAAATAAGGGAAACACTGCTGACTGGGATGAGCAAACCCCCTCCTGAGGGTCTGGTGGTTGCACACCAACTTATCAGCCTCCATGTAACCCTACTGAACTGCAAAAGGGAGACCAAAAGTAAAATAAAAAATAAATAAAAAAGTGATTTAATAGACTCTACATCTCAGGTGGAGGATTCCGGCTCCAGTCACACTGTCGTTATACCTGCACCGTTAAAGGGCTCCCTTGATAGTCTGGTCTCGTGCCTGCCCACCCCCTGCTAACCGACACACACACACACACACACACACAACAACATGATAATAGCCATTTAAAGAATTATTATAATTATTATTATTATTATTATTATATTTTTCTTTATTTTATTCAGTTCTTTATTTTCATTATTAATTAATCTTATATTTATGTGTACTTTATTTTGGCATTAGTATCATTTATTTATTCAAATTCTTTTTCTCTTTTCTCGCTTCCCTCCTGCTCCATTTTTTTTATATGCTTGTATGTATAAATATGGGGAGATTTGTGAATATGCACAATACATATGCCTTCATGTGTAGGTATATGTATGTGTATGTATATATGTATATGTCTGTATCTATATATTCAATATCCCTCACTCACCCAACATCCTAAAAACACAATAGAGAACACACGCGCACACACACATATTCCACACGTACCCATCTGCATCTATTTTTTACTCTCATACCTATCCGTTTGACACTGCTTTAAACTCCTCAGATTGCTTTTGCCCCCCTTTGTTTTTGTCATCTGTCTCACTTTGAATTAATCCTATAGCTATTTGTGAGTTCATGTACCTATCTGCACTGGTTTTGTAATCACTGTATCACACATACAGTAAATAAATAAAAATAAAAAGTATTTTAAAAAAAGGAAATGAGAAAGGCTGTCAATCATGACAACAGAGCAGAACCAGAGATATGACTGGCTGCCCACTCATTCATACCAAAGCAACAGCCAATTACGTAACACCTTTGCCTTGTTTTTAATAAAACAAAATTTTTAATTTTTAATTAAATTTATATTATTATAATAGAATAAAAAGGAGCAGAATTAAATAACCTTTTATAATGAGCTCATCATTGTTTTAATTACTTCACAATTTCATGGTTGATTATATATTTTGTCTATGTCATATATTGTAACAAGTTGTCCTTTGATAAATTATTTCAGTCTTATTTAATTAATTAATATCAACATGTTGGGGCTGTTGTTCAGTCATTAGCTTAGCTATGGTTTAAGGTTTAAGACGGGTTTAAACATGTTCTGACTCCTCACTGTATGTTGCTTTGTCATCAGAAACTGTGGTTTAACTGTAGTATGCTCTAAACCAGCTGCTGTGTCCTGTAGAAATAACTGTGTCTGAAGTCTAAATTAAACCTGCTGCAGAACTTGTTTAACTGAGGTTTAAAGGCATAAAGTTCAGTACAAGGACAGAATTATACAGTTCAGATGATTTTAGTACTTTCTAAAATTGCAAGGCAATGCTCTAATCAGTTCCCAATGTCAGCTGGGATCGGCTCCAGCGCCTCACGACCCTAAATAGGATAAGCGGTTTGGATCATTGAATGGAATGGGAACTACAGTAGGAATAGTTGCGAATAAATATGTGCTAATCTGCTATGATGTACATTTGACTGAAATATCTAGAAAAAGATTACTTAATGATAGTGCTAGCCAACGACTGTCATAAGTGCAAGTAGACATGTTCAGTCAAGATCAGGTTTTCTGACGAAGCAGGGAGATGGCTCCTGACTGTACGTGATCGGTTCCGAAAGTTAAGCCAATGAAAAAATGCCTGAAACTTATTTAGCTCTAATGACCAAGTCTGATAGTATAAAAGTCTCTTAGAAAATTACCTTACTTCACACTTGATATATTCCCTCAGTAAACATTGTAAACATAGGTTTATGGTCTCAATCTCTAGTTTCAAGTCTTCTTCAATACAGCAGAATGTTCATTTAGTTGATTTTGGTCCAATTTAAAGTAAAATAGAACATAAACAGGGTGTGCTTTAGGGCAGGGCTACCTTGTGATTGACAGGTCTCTACCAGAACCATATATGGCATCTCTAACACGGTGTCACTTCTCTGCAGTCCAAATTATGTCACTTCTGTTCACTGGTTACAAAATCCAAGATGGCGACAATCAAAATCCAAGATAGCGATGGACGAAATGTCGAAATTAAGGTTTCAAAACCACAGCCCACAAACCAATGGGTGACACTTATGCCCATATATAGTCTATGTATGTGATGCATTAAAGCTCTCAGACCACTGTTAAAGGTGAGAATCACAAAACTCATGGTGTGATGGCATTCACTCGTATTGACTAATTGTGTGACAATGTGGAATGTGAACAACAAAGATCAGAGCACAATGCAGATCACAGTAGCACCAGTAACAGTGCAGTATCACAGATACAATGATGATAATTCCTTTGCCCCAGTGCAGGCATCAGAAACGCCTATTCCCAGTGCCCAACAGCATAATTCCGAAGGACTGGGTTGGGACCCACGGGTGGGTAACAAGAGATTTTATTAGGGTCGCTGTTCGAAAAATAATTGTTTCAGCAGGACTGTGAACTTCCAGATCACAGAATGTTTACGTTAGGGGAGGCTTCAGGTTCTTTCTTCCTGTAGAAGTTAAATTTTATATGTGACTTATCTTCGGGGGTCTTACACAACAACAAGACCATAAATAACATTTATGGTCTGGGGGCCTTGCTGAAGGACACCAGGAAGGAGCCCCCACAAACAGCAAATTGAGACCTGATTTTGGGGAAGATAAGGAAGAAACTGGTTTGGGCCAGTTCGAATCCTCACCATCCCCTCCTGTTACTGTCTGTCACAGTGTATAAAGGACAGAAGCTCAGAGATAGACCTTTGAGTAGCAACTTGAAGACATAACATGTGTTTGATTTCAACTCTACTCCTTCTTGCAAGAATAAATTACCTGATTATTGATTTCACACTCTGTGTCGAGTAGAATTTTTCTAACAGTCGCCAAATAAATTTGCAGAATTTCTTGTGCAGTCTTTTATTTAATATACATATATGCAATACACCTTTGAGCCACAAGAGGGAGCCTGAATGTTCATATTGTTCTGATAATTATAGCCTACTTATAACATCAAATATAGATGAATGTCTTGCGTACATTTTGTTTGTTTTACTGATGAGAGGAAAACAGCCTATTAACTCCTAAATACTATTTAACTGATAGGAGGAAATAAAGAGCCTGTTAACTCCACCTAAATGTATATTGTTTAACTGAAGAGAGGAAATAAAAAATATTTTGGCCAATCTGCCAAAATGCATCCATTTATTCAAGAATTGAACATGTGTTTTCAATAAAGCATTCATAAAACAAAGTTGTGATTCATCAAATATGTATATCTCTTCGAAATGGCTGGTATACATTTTCAAGATAATAAGAGGGGATGCAGAAATGGCAGTAAGGATCCAAGGTTATGATATTGTAACCCTAGTTCTATAAGCACAGGTGGAGCCCTCTACTCGACGCCTTGGGCTATTAGCCTACCATTAGCATCACCAGACACTGTCTCATGACCGCGTGCAAAAGAACAGCTTTACAAGAGGGTGACCCAATGGCTGCTGCATACAATCTAACAGTGGCATGCAACTTCACCAAACACTGCAAAAAGGAGATAATAGACCCAACTGCACAGGACAGGAGATCTAACCTACTTTCCTCACATCAGCGTTGGAACTCTGGCCACTTTGCCCAGTAACAGGCAATGGTGGATCCCGCTATTGCAACCTGGATGTTCTGCAGTATCTGCACAGACAGTCCAGCCCCCCTCAGCCTGTCCCTCTCAGGGGCCAAGTTTGGAGAAAACGGCCCAGATTGGGCAGCTAGCCTTTTGCCCCAGCCTCCTGAGACAGAGCCCCCCAGAACTAAAGGCTGGGGCGACAGCATCAGAGTCATTTCTGCATACCACGGTGCCAAGCAGCAACCTGCTCCCTCACCACTCTCTCCAATGGGGGAAGGATGAGATAGAGCAGTGGAAAGGTGGAAAGCAGCATTCTAGGCCATGACACGTGCAAAGGTGTCCACCCCAAGGGGTGAATTGTCCTACTGTGTCGATAAGAACCATAATTTGCAGTGGGTGTTGTGTCGGTTGGCAAACAGATCCACTTCCATACCGGGGAATGTGGAGAAACAACAGGTACTCTGAGGGCCACAACAAGCGGCTCTCTGACATCGTCAACATGGCAGTGGACCAAGCTAGCCCTGCCCGTTGATGTAGTCCACCTAAAATGGTAAATGGACCTGTACTTGTATAAATCTTTTCTAGTCTTCCAACCACTCAAAGCGCTTTAACACTACATGACATCATTCACCCATTCATACACTGATGGGAGGGGCTAAGGTGCCACCTGCCCATCAGGAGTAGCTACCATTCATACACATTCACACACCGTAAGGAGCAATTTGGGGTTAAGTGTCTTGCACACTGACATGGGCTAGCGGAGCGAACTGCCGAGCCTCTGATTGAAGGACAACCCTACTCACCACTGAGCCACAGTCGCCCATATGTCCTCACCAACATGTGCCTTACCCAGCTGACAACACAACTATAGCGTTCATGAATGGAAACAGCGCTGCCACTGGGTGTGCCCACTTATACAAGCGTGATTGACCCGGCCCACTGCCTTCTTTAATAGAGGTGGGACAGGGATGGCCGGTGTAAGTGTTTGAGTGTTTTGACACTGGGCAGCCATTAAACATCATATTCGGTTCGAGACAAATTCAACAGGGAGGTTGAGAGTAATTTGCTTTCTGAAAAATGTTGACAGTTTAAATCAAAACAGTTTTCACATTTTTAATAGTATGAAACCCAATCACAACATCAACTTTATTAATAACGTCAACAGGAATGACGGAAGGGGCGGGAAACCTCACCGTCCCGCCCTCACCCCAGCAAAATGTTACATCAAAGCGTCGGAAGTTATCCCACCACTGCTGGCGTCAAATCTTGGCAGCACTCGGCATGCTGGTGGCTGCTGAAAACCGCTCTCTGCGGCAGAGCCTGTAAGAGTTAGAACGTTCATTTATGCACAAATTTGCTCTTCTCACAATTAATAAGGCCTACTGTGCATTAGGTCGCGATGTTTTGTCATTCTTAATAAGTGGGTCCCAAGAAAAAAAAGCAGGGGTATTCAAATAAAATTCGACGAGGTTCATTTAGAGAACATTTTCTCATGCAAGGGTCCGGAACATCACAATAATGTAAAACTTACGCTATAATTTAGTCCCATATATATTGAAGTTGCCTAGCAGTTGTATTAACATCTGTATGTGTTAAATCAAAAACATTCAATTGAATAATATCTTAACATTTATTGTCAGTTTTCAAATTGAACTTGATAAATTATAAATACATAATCTAATAAGTAAATGTTCTCTTGTTTCAAGAAAAATAATTTCTGCATTTAAGAATAAATAACAAAACTGAAAGCTTTTGAAAAATGAAAAATATAGTGAACTAAATTGTCCTGCAGCTTTAAATTCAGTTAATTCAGGTGTGAAGTGATGTCACCCAAAGAAATTACGATATTATATTCTTCTCATCTTCTGATAAGAGAAATTTATGTGCAGGGATTATAATTGTGGTTATTGAAACCACTTGTTTCAGCTCTATTCCCTCTGTTAACATTGTTGTTGGGCAGTGAATTAATGTTAGGATTCTGATCATATTAGGCTCTACGGTGTTTATTTTCTGTGCCTTAATTTCAGATGTGAGTGGGTACATTTGCTCAAAAGAGTTGTGCTTTGTCTCGTAGTGGCACTTCATATTGCCGCTTTTAATAATTTCAAGGGTCTCTGAACATATGACACATACTGGTTTTGAACTGCCCGTGGGAAGAATTAACATTTAAGTCGGTCCATTCTTGGTTGAAGGCTTATATGACTACACACTATTTCAGACCAGTTACACTTACTTTGAACTGAAGCTGGAATTACTGATCTCACTTTTTTTATACACTTCTGCGTGCATGAAATCAAAAAACGTTTTTCATATCACCTGTGACCTCTGCTTGAAAATAGAGCTCTTTATTCATAGACTGATACTGAAAAATACATTGGGTACACAAAATCCAAAAAGTAGCGGAGGCATAACTTGTATGTAAACTGTCCAGATCATGCGCTCCATCAGCAAAAGGTTTCTTGTAGACTGAAGTTGTATCAGATGCTGATGGAGCTCTCAGGTCAGAGGTCATCCTGGCTCATCTTCTCCTCTGCTAGTTTCTCATACTGTGAGGAGAGTCTGCTCGGGAACACCTCACCAGACAGGAGCTTCAGGACCGAGCCTCAGGTCACTCAGACCGCCTGTAAAACATGGCAGATTCACTGTTACATTATACTGTCATGTGATAACAACAAGGTGTATGACAGGAAGTGTGACAGGAGGAAAGTTATAGTTTACTATAATATCATCAAATTACATGTGTAGTTATGGCAACAGCTACAAACAGGGTACAAATTATAAATCAGTTTTATCAAGTATGGAGGCGGAAACGAATTACACAGAGCACTTGACTAAGATTGTGACTGGTGTTGTGTCAACCAAAAAGCTTTAAAACTGCTTGTAAAGTGCAAATAGCAACGGACTGAGTGAGACCGTGACTGGAGAGACCGAGGCTGCTGACAGTAAGTTACAGTGGAACTGCCATGGTGCTGCTACAGTTTGTTATTAATATTACAGTGTATATGTGAATCATAACGATCCAGTAACTTTACACACTGTTCAGCTAGTTGCTACAGAAACTGAAACAAACATTCATGTTGCAAAGTCTTTACCGAGAAGACAATTATAGACTTTATTAATAATTCCTGATCAAAAGCCGTCTCCTCTCAGCTCACCCACGGCTCTCTCTCTGCTTGCTCGCCAAAAGGACTTAAGACATAACATAAATTAGGTTATTTTAGCTGGTGTCCCTTTCAAAGGAGATCCAGCTTCCCCATACCACAAGCCTGTGCAAGTTAGTGACTGGTGCTAACAATTCAAAGCTAACGTTACACAACAAAGCAAAGGAATAACTGTTTTTTTAAAATCCATACAGTTTGACCATTTGTTTTTCACATCTGTGGCTTCAGGACAGTCTGTCAAGTAAATCTACACACAAAGGCAACAAGGAAAAAATAGTTACCCACATCCAACCTACTACCATTGTTGTTAAACTAGCTTCATTTGAGACTTAATGTCCACTCCACACTCTCTCTCTCTGTATTACCTCAGGTTACTACATCACTCCAGCCTGTGGACCTACGATTGAAGCTAGCCGCATTAGACGTTAACAATCTGCTAAATACACAGGAACTAAAATAACAGGAAATAGCTAAACTTACAGCTTCCAAGTTTGAAGTTGGGTCACAGACAACCGGTACAGATCCATCCAGAGCTTCAGTTTTGAAGATGTTACTGACCCTCGTTGAGAAAGAGTTTTCCTGTTGTTGCGAGGACATTTCAGTAAAAAAATATTAAAATATAAATAAAGTTAATCTACTGAGTGTTCACGTCCTCAGATGGAAGTAAGTTACATGAAGACTTTTCTGTTAGTTCATGCAGCCAACAACAGCATTCTTTGCAGACAGCGGTGGATTCTGCAGAGCTCGGGGGGAGCGGGGGGTTATCTAGCTGAAGGTGGTCCTGTAGAACCACTAGGAAACCCATAAATGGCTTGGGACTTCCAATGATGTACAAACAGGACCCTATTTTGATCAGCTCTCTTTTTACACAGGTTTTCAGATCGATGGAGCAGGAAAAAAAGAGAGAGAGGGTTTTTCTTTACTGACACTCTGGGGGTCTGTGGCTTAGTGGTAGAGCAGGGTCGTCCTTCAATCAGAGGATCGGGGGTTCGATCCCCGGCTCCACTAGCCCATGTCGATGTGTCCTTGGGCAAGACACTTAACCCCAAAATTGCTCCCGCAAGCTGTGCCTGCGGTGTGTGAATGTGAATGGTTAGTTACTCCTGATGGGCAGGTGACACCTTGCATGGTAGCCCCTCCCATCAGTGTATGAATGGGTGAATGATGACATGTAGTGTTAAAGCACTTTGAGTGGTTAGAAGACTAGAAAAGATCTATACAAATACAGTCCATTTACTTGGGGCATACTTATTTTTAAAAGCCTGTTTAAAATGCATTTTGCAACGTTTAAATGGCACTCACATCAGTCTTGTGGGACCTTGCAGTCCCAAATGATGGGGGAGGATAAACCGGCGTAGAGGCAGTGAGATACTGCAAAGGCTGTCTGCATTGAGGGGGGAAGTGCACTGTGTTTCCTGAATAGTGGAAAAATGGGACATGTTTTATGATCAGAATGGTGTGGCCGTTTAGCTGCTACTGAAAAAAGGACCCATCATGTAAAAATAAATGTATGAAGTGCATTATGTGAGATAACTGTGCATTTTGAGGCCAGTTTCTTGTCATGCCATCTTTTGCTTCTTTTGGATGTAACTGATCAACTGAACTTGTGAGTTAGACAAGGAAGTATAACACATTAGTAACAGTTCATTTGAAATAAAATCAAACAATGCTGACTTTTGGTAAGTGTAGGTCATATCCTGTTAAAAGAATTGCTCTAGAAATCCTTGAAATAAAATTAATATAAACATAGTTAACATTATTATTGTGATATTTGATACTTTCATCAAGGTATTCACTCTGGACTTTACTGAGTATAATCTGTAAACCCAGCAGGAATAGCAATAAGAACATGTATTTTTTTGTAAACTGCAAAGTGTTTTAACATCATTTAAATAAGGCACACTTTGAGCTGATGTAAGCAAAAGGTTGTAGGTTGATGAGAGCCAGCGCATTCATGAGTCATAGTGTTGTTTCTGTAAACAGGACAGCATGCACATGGGGACAAGACTACAGAAGGAGGGATTTGATCAGATAGGCCATTGCAGATTGTAACCACCCCCCCCCCCCCTCCACACACACACACACACAGTTATGTAATAGGCTGTCACTGCTCAGTGAACAAAATAAGCCTGCTTTAAATCCACTATCTACTCCCCATGCACTGCCTGTATGGACATTCACAATACACATTCTAAACATTCTCAGCCTGCAAAGCAGTCCAACAGAGCAGCTGACCATGACACGTGACCAAAGTGCACATAGAATGGGCTCATGCTGACATTAGGTCACTGGACAAAAGTTTAGACGCTTTGAAATTGGAGGTAAGCAGTTGACTCACCGGTCTGTATATAATCCACGTGATAAGAGAAACACGCTCACTTGTGGAAGCAGGACAACGTAGCATCTCCAATGGGGATGGCTGTACCTTTCTTCAGTGCCAACTTTAGGACTGGAGGAACTTCCGCTGGCCAAGAATCATTTTTACCAAAGAAATAAAACAAAATGTAAGAACTTGTTAAAGAGATACGTGGTAAAGCTCTCAGTGATCTGATCATGTATTGAAAGCATCCATATGGCTATTTTGCGCAGCCACGCCCCTACTATCTAAACGAGTGCGTCAGTGCACTGAACAGCTCGGTGATGACGTATGGCAGCGGTTTGGCCAATCCCGTGCCGAGACACGTGTTGAGGTGGTGACGTCGGACAGTCCACGTGAGGCGTATGGTGCTTTAACTACTGTTGTAAATATTGCAGCCTGGTGTTGTGTTGCGCATAAAGAGAGTCAATTCAACCAGAAACGGTTTTAAACATGTCAGCACAAACATCTGCTTAGCTCTTTGATTCACAAGACAAACCAAAAACGACCGAATGACTATGATTCATTTTGTTGCATCACTGATAAACAGACCTACAGACCAGTGGCAGCCTGAGCCAAAGCTGCACGGGGGATCGATCAGGTGTCCTAAAAAACTAGATTTACAAATGAATGGCTCAGTGGTTCATGATGAATTGTCCTACCAAGTAAACACAGTCGGTAGAGTTAGCGATCAAACTTGTGATCACTACTAGCAGGACATGTACTGTGCTCTTTGCTTGTAGTTGACATGGTTTTCCCCAGGACAGCGCCAATGCCTCAATCTGTGTGTTTTAGCTACAGAATAGTAAATACTACACAACATGTCTCGAGACTCCCGTTGTTCTCCTGGATTCCCAAAGGACGTGCACACGCGGCACAGGAGGAGACAGCGGGTGTGTGCGGCAACATGTGAGCGTGTGCTTGCTCAGGCAGTTACATTTCAAGATGTGAGGCGGGCGGTGAAGGCGTGGTCGCTCCTGGGTAGCACAGGTTTTCTGCTGGAGGTGAGTGGAAGAGCATCGTCAGTCTCCCGGAGCACGCAGCGGACTAAGAGAGACGCAGTCTTACCTGGTGACCTACTTGCAGTTCTTCCATCCTCTGAAAAGGACATTGCTCAAAAAGGAATGCTGAGTGGACAATAGACTTATAGCGCGTTTCTAGTCTTCCGACCACTCAAAGCGCTTTAAAACTACGATTCATTCATCCATTCATACACTGAAAAACTAACCCATTCACACACTGATGACAGGGAATAACTAACCCATTCACACACTGATGACTGGGACTAACTAACCCATTCACACACTGATGACTGGGACTAACTAACCCATTCACACACTGATGACAGGGACTAACTAACCCATTCACACACTGATGACTGGGACTAACTAACCCATTCACACACTGATGACAGGGACTAACTAACCCATTCACACACTTATGATACTGACTAACTAACCCATTCACACACTGATGACAGGGACTAACTAACCCATTCACACACTGATGACAGGGACTAACTAACCCATTCACACACTTATGATACTGACTAACAAACCCATTCACACACTGATGACAGGGACTAACTAACCCATTCACACACTGATGACACGAACTAACTCATTCACACACTGATGACAGGGACTAACTAACCCATTCACACACTGATGACAGGGACTAACTAACCCATTCACACACTGATGACAGGGACTAACTAACCCATTCACACACTGATGACAGGGACTAACTAACCCATTCACACACTGGTGACAGGGACTAACTAACCCATTCACACACTGATGACAGGGACTAACTAACCCATTCACACACTGATGACACTGACTAACCCATTTACACACTGATGACGGGGACTAACTAACCCATTCACACACTGATGACACTGACTAACTAGCCCATTCACACAATGATGACAGGGACCAACTAACCCATTCTCACACTGATGACACTGACTAACCCATTTACACACTGATGACGGGGACTAACTAACCCATTCACACACTGATGACACTGACTAACTAGCCCATTCACACAATGATGACAGGGACCAACTAACCCATTCTCACACTGATGACACTGACTAACCCATTTACACACTGATGACGGGGACTAACTAACCCATTCACACACTGATGACACTGACTAACTAGCCCATTCACACAATGATGACAGGGACCAACTAACCCATTCTCACACTGATGACACTGACTAACCCATTTACACACTGATGACGGGGACTAACTAACCCATTCACACACTGATGACACTGACTAACTAGCCCATTCACACAATGATGACAGGGACCAACTAACCCATTCTCACACTGATGACACTGACTAACCCATTTACACACTGATGACGGGGACTAACTAACCCATTCACACACTGATGACACTGACTAACTAGCCCATTCACACAATGATGACAGGGACCAACTAACCCATTCTCACACTGATGACACTGACTAACCCATTTACACACTGATGACGGGGACTAACTAACCCATTCACACAGCGATGGCACAGCCTTCGGGACCAATTTTGGGTTACGTGTCTTCCGAACGAACCGCCGATCCTCTTGTCAGCACATCGGCTCAGTCAAATGTGTTGTACCTCTGAATATTTCCACACAGTGACTGAGCCATATGTCTCCTCTTCATGAACAAGAGGAGACATATTGCTAGCTGAGTGGTTACATCTGCTTCAACACACAGAAGTGAAAAGTGGCAAGTCAGGAAACCGGACCAGTTTTGGGCGAAGGTGAGACACTTCCAGTCTCAAGGTAAACCGTTGTTCACCTACCACCAATTTGATCACCTTAATGTTCACTAGTGCTTCTAGAGGGATGAACAAAATCAAGACACAAACATGAGGATGTTTTAAGACAGTTAAAAATGTGTATTGGATCACTGTCTTTCCGCATTACATTCATAGAGAAACTGAAATAAATTGAAACCATATACAATTCTTTCAACCATTATGAATGTCCTTAATTGGAGACTATCAGCGTACAGGTTCAGGGTACAGGAAGGATGAGGAAAAATAGCAAAAACAAAAACTACTGAAATGATTTAAAAAAAGAGCACGTGATAAAAGCTCTGTGAGTAACGGGAAGCAGGTTGTTTGCACCAGCTCTTTATTTATTACCAGTGACTCATCAGTGTAGCACCAATACAATGTTGTGTGCATATTCATGTACAGTATAAAACCCAGTATTGCAAATCTTAATGGTGAACTTCTCCTTTTTAACATTTAATGATGTGCAGCAATTAATAATAGATGGGAGGAACTGGAAATAATAAAAAGACATACTTGAAAGTCATTGCACTCAAACACTAAATCTGACAATGGACCATGTTCATGATATACACAGCTCGCTAGATGACTTAGCTCTCCAGCTCAGTCAAGTGTGAGAAGCAGCAGTGGCCTACAAAGAGATGACAGATACACACTAACCAGGAGGACATTCAAACTCGTAAAGTCTTAAACAGGTTAAGTATCAAATGGTGGGTTCTGATCTGAGGAAAGACTACTTTCATAGAAAGTCTACAAAGATACGTTATAACAAAGGTATGAGTGAACTGGAAATATTACAGTGGTAGCTTTAGAAAGGATGATACTCAAAATATGAACATGTGCTCTGAAAGCACTGTGAATTTGTTTGTTTGGTGCCGTTTCTTTCAGAAATAGTGCTGATACAACACCAGAGTTTCAGTACATATACAATACTTTAATACCTACCGTTGAGGGTTTCTACATTTTTTTCCCCCTCATGTAATCAAAATAAAAGCCAAAGTTCTCCGAAGTTAAATGTTGTCTGCATGCAGCCATGCAAGTACTTCGGGGAAATTGAAAGTCTAAAGCTGGCCAATGGTTGACGTAAATCAGAACCTATGGTGTCCGACCACAGAAGAAGTCAACAGGATTAGGAATCGGACAGTTGGTACAATTTGTAAAACTCTGGATCACAGACACATTTCCATGAGCTGTTTAAAAAATAATAACCACCGACACCAATCCAGGAAGCTTTCAGCTACATTATGAACATGGTCCATCTGAGAAATATGAGGTCTGCTTCAAATCATTAAGTGCTTATTAAGTCTTGTAAAACACATGGATGGTGTGTATATTGCTGATCAAGACAGATAAAAAATGTGTTAGAATAAAAATAAAAACTTGTTTTAAAAAGAACATATACACCTTGTGCATTAAGGTATTCCCAATTCCCATTAATTGACGAGTCACACTTGACAGATCTGTTCACAGAGATCAAATTCTGAGATGAGAGCAAACTAATAAACAAGTGATTTGTTTTCATTGCAAACAGTTTACAAAGGACAATTCATGCTTAGCTCAAAGCTTTTCTCTGCGGAGACACTGATCATCATGTGTTTTCAATTCATCCGTTGTTCCTGATGCATAGTGAGCGTTGTATTAAGACACACAAAAGCTCATGCTCTCACAGACTCTAACTAAACTGATGACATTCAGTTTGGATTTGATGACGCCCTTTTCTCAACAAAAAAAAAAAGAGGAAAAAAAGATCCACACACACACATAAGAGAAAAACACCCAACAAACTGCCCCGCTGCTTCCTCTCTCAGATACAAACCCATCTATCACCGGTGGTAACAGCTAGTTCTGAAGAAGAGCACTTGCAAACATCATGGAGGAACTGTATGGCTTCCATAAAAGAGCATAAAAAGAGTATGTTAAAATGATTGGTGGTTGACAGTCTGACAAAGCAGCAGTAGTTGTTTATAGCCATCCAAAGGTGCTACAGGCATTGTGTTGTTGAGTTGTGCTGATTACTATGTGAGGTACTGAAGTCCGGTTTGATACAGTATAGCCAGTGTGGCCAGGCTTTGTCCGTAGTGTGGTTCTATTGAACAATATTTCCACCAGCTGAGGCACTTAGATCCTGATGGACTAAAACCTCATTGAAGATGGAGGTTCTGCTCATTTTATACCTGCAAGGATGTGGCTCAAGTGTTCATGTCTTCTGTGTTTTTGTGTATCTGTGTATGTGTGTGTGTGTGTGTGTGTGCGTGTGTGTGTGCATGTGTGTGTGCATGTGTGTGTGCATGTGTGTGTGGCAGAGATGCTATCACTCTCTTATGCTAGCAGAATAGGAGAACTGAGGGAAATGTGCTTGTTGGCCGGGATCCTCACAGTCCAGATTGTTATCTGTAAGAAGATGACAGCAGAAGTCAGTGGTCACATTCCAGTCCCAGACCGTGGTCATGGACACTGGTGTATCAGGCACTGACACAGTGTCGCTGTCCAGTCAGAGGATACTTACACTTGTCTGGAGGAGTGAGCGTGATAGTCTGTGCTGTGAACTCATCATCAAAGTACCGGGTGTCTGTCTCTGAAGTCACTTGCGGTCTGAAGAGTGGGGTGAGCTAATGATGGAAGGGGAGAAGATTAGAAGATTGATTGGAAAAATACTGGATTTATTACTACATATAGGCACTGTTAACATACTGCCTGTGTACTTTGTTTATATCTGAAGTATTTAAATTATATCCACTAGGGAGCGGAGCAGGGTTATATCATTCCTGACCGACACGGAGATATCTTCTCTAAGAACAATATAAACATAGCTAAACTCAACAGGGTCTCTATGTTGTTAATGTTAAGAACACAAGCTCTATTAGTTTCTCTTTCCAACATTGTTGTTTTTTTGGTCATCTCTGGAATTCAGGATACTCAGGGTTTCCATCATGCAAGTATAGAAGTATACACGCTTTCTTAGTTGCAGTAAGAAATTATAGGAGAAGTGCATTTTTAGGGTTTAGGTTTTCATAAAGCACGACATTTTCCGACCATCGGTTGAAACAAAGGAAAAATAACCACTTGCTCAATACTGAAGAAGACTTGAAAAGACAGAATGTTTTTTAAATGCGTCTGACACACGACAAACATCACAGAAAAGTGTTTGTTGATTCTAATTCATAGAGATGACTATTATACTATTATAGCCTGATAAAAGTGTCTGACATCACACATATATGAAGGCTTGTTTCAGTGACTAGAAGTAAACCTCAATTTCACTTCCTTTAGTCTCACAATGTCTTACCTTCTTCTGTACCACATCATGCCAGTTGATGGTGACGAAAAATTTGTGACTCATTACTTCTTTGGCATCATTGGAACCTCCACCCAACCTGTCAGTCCAAACACGATTATGTAAGAATTAAGAAGGCATTCCCTGGATGGACGGACACACACACAGAGAGAGCGAGAGAGCGAGAGAGACCGGTCCAGTACCTCTGTTTGGGGTCCTTCTTGAGCAGGCCAGCCAGCAGGGACTTGGCCTCAGGCGATAGGTTCCTGGGGAAGCGGATCTCCTCCATGAGTATGAGCTCAAACAAACGCTCATGGTCCTGGTTATAGAAAGGCAGACGGCCGCACATCATCTCGTACATGACCACACCCAGACCCCACCAGTCCACCGCCCGGCCGTAGTCATTATCCTCTAGGACCTGAGAAACAGACATTTGTCTGATTACAATTCACAACAATGGCGGTAAGAAGTGAATTTGAATTTGTAGACTTGAACATTTATATTTGTTGCACATCACCTAACTGACCTAACTCTATACATCTCTTCAGTTTTGAAAGATAACTTCTTGTGAATAAAATAAATTTCCCACCAGTCAGGTCCAACACCAGGGCCCGTATGTATAAAGCAGAGTAGAACTGTGGTCTTAAGTGCATCAAAATTATAAAATTGGCAATACACACAACAGACGAGGGGTGTAACAATTCTCCAAATGTGTGTGTGTGTGTGTGTGTGTGTGTGTGTGTGTGTGTGTGTGTGTGTGTGTGTGTGTGTGTGTATATATATATATATATATATATATATATATATATATATATATATATATATATACATACACACACACATACATACATATATATACATATACACATACACATACACATACACACACACCCCTCGTCTGTTGTGGAGACACTAAGTGTGTGTGCTAATGTGAGCGCTTGTGTAAGGGTTAAAACTGTGTTTAAAATGTGCTACCCAGTCAGTTTCAGTACCTTACCTCAGGTGCCAGATATTCAGGAGTACCACAGAAGGTTTTCATGGTAGCGTCAGGGGTAATGCCCTCCTTACAAAGGCCAAAATCAGTGATTTTGATGTGGCCGTCTTTATCCAGCATCAGATTCTCCAGCTGAGAGAGAGTAAAATGACAAACACATCAGATCATTCATGGCTGTGATGATAGCTTTTGAGCTTAGAATTAATTTGTTTTTTATCAAACTATGATTGGGTCACTGAATAGTCAAGAGTTCATTGACAAAGTGCTGAGGATTGCTGTTAAGTTAAAATTGACTTAAAGAGTGATTTATTGTAAGCCATCCAGCTCAGGGCTTCCTCCACACTAAGAGCCATGTTTCCCTGCAGCAATCAGTGACACCTCCTGGTCAACGGCACCAAATGAGTGACCAATAACCAGTTGGAAATATACAGTAGTGAGCCCATCGTTGGTTGTTGACTGGTTAGCAGAAGTACTGAGTCCTGCCACATCAATAAGCAGCTCAGCTCTGCTACAGCTCTACATTTTTTCCCAAAACATTCTTCCATTAGGCAAACATTTTCTGCTGGAGAAAATAAAGAGAGCTGAGCAGTTTGACACAGGCACTCGATGAGCCATGTTTTTTAGTTTGACAAAAAGTCTTAAATACATGCTAACTTAGTCCGACTTAAGATGAAGAATTAGCTTTGAACAAATGGATTAATTTAGTTTGATCTGAGCCATAGTCTAAGTCTATCTGTGGAAGCGGCCTGTGGTCTGTATTCTTAGTGCTGGCTGATAAAATCATAATGATATGAAGAATATTTCAATAGTGCAAAACAGTATTACACTGATGTTGTAGGAGTTCTGAAGGGGTGGCCAGACAGAAACTAATCTTAGTAATACTATTTGTCAAGGAATTCATCCCTCTTCATCTATTGGTTCTTCCTGTTTGGAAAATATTGACCAGATTTACATTTATAGTATCTGACTGTCTACTCGAACATTTTAAGGGGATTTAGTTATGCTGCAGTCTAAAGAAAGTCTAAATAGTTTCACAAGCTACAAACTCTTTGTGTACCACTGCTCACGTATGAGTCACTGATTACTTTCTTCACCTTACAAAAGTCCATATGTATGAAAACAACTTTAAATATTGTACTTTCAACAGTCATTTTGGGTTACCTGTCAATAGTTACTGTTCAACTACATTTGATGGAACAAAGGAGCATTCTGCCTTGTTATACAAGGGAAATAACTAAATGTGGCCATATGATGTGCTACGGACACCACTCAGACTTCATTTCAGCAGCACATGCTGATTCCAGAAGAAGCCACAAGTCATTTCTTAACTATATCATAATTTAACAGTGAAAGAATAACATTTCTACTGGAAATGTAACTTTGATTGAAGTATCAAACACTGAAACTGCTATCAAATGCTTCTAAATGCTTAAATTATATTCCAACTAAAGACATCTTCTTTATTGAATGGATTAAAAAGTAAAATCTAAAACCAGAATCTATCACATCATCTTCTCAAAAGTCATAAATTATTGTATATTCACCTTCAGATCCCGGTAAACAACATCACGTGAATGGAGGTACTCGAGCGCCGACACAATCTCAGCCCCATAGAAGCGAGCCCGGTCCTCTGTGAACACTCGCTCCCGTGAGAGGTGGAAGAAGAGCTGAAATTGGAAGGGCAGTGTTTGAATGTGCATGGCAAGCTGTTGACATCGAGTGACATTTAGTGCATCTCCATGTGACTGTGAGGTCTCACCTCGCCTCCATTAGCGTATTCCATTACAAAACAGAGTCGATCGTGAGTTTGGAAAGCATACTTCAGTGTCTGCAGGAAGGAAATGATCACAAATTACAGGAGCTGAGTTTCCCAGCACTCCCTAACTGATGAGTGAACTCTGGTTGTGTGACTGGAGGACTGAACATTAAAAACGACGAGACATTCTACATGAACACTTGGATCCAGGAATGTTAAAGAAAATGAGAGGACCTCCCCTAAATATTGATAGTTCATGTCATCAGTCAAAGACCTCCTGACATTATATGCCTGTTTACACAGGAAAACAAAGTTTACCAAACTCAGTATTGTCTCAAAAAGCAAAAGTGATACATCCAACAGTAAGGCCGTAGCTGGTTCTATGAAGCTGCACTTCCACTGCTTTCACCTAAAAAGCTAACAATAACACTATTGTTTAGCAGGTCAATTTGAATTCAATATATTTGTAGAGCCCAAAATCACCAATTGCAAATTTGCCTCAGAGGGCTTTACAGTCTGTACTACATAATCCTCTGTCCCAGGACCCTCACATCGGAAAAGGAAAACCTTCCCACCGTTTTAGTTTAGCATGTTAGCATGCTAACAATTACTAATTAGCACTGAATACGTAACTCACAATGGGTTTTGTAGGTATTTAATCATTGTAGTATTGGTCAAACTAAGACTTTGACCTGATGACAGCGACCTATGAAATGTCAGAGAATCCTTGAAGTTATTACCACTCGTCCTGAAGAGAACACCAAGGTCTGAACCAAATTTCATGGCAATGACATATTTTAGTTTGGACCCCACAATATGGCCATCCCTAGAGCCTTAAAGACACTGTATGTGAACAGTACACTATAATGCAAATAACTGTCAGTGGTGAGCAAAGTCATCCAATAGCGGTTCAGCACACAGAGAGCCATCAGACTGCTACAATGCACAACAATGTTGTCATCTCTTGCTGCCTTTTAGTCTGTATGTATTATACACTGTATATTCTATTGAACCTGTTCTGTTGATGCTTGGGCATTTGTTTTTACTCTGTGTAATGTTTTGTTTTTCATTGTATGAAATACATGTGTACTCATCGTGTACCTTTGCTGCCTTAATTATTGCAAATGAGATATCTCAATTGTCTTTTTTTAGATGGTTAAATATATATTCATGATAATATATAAATTCCCCTGAGGACCACGTGGCTCATGAAAAAGAGAGCTGGCTGCTGTAACTGAGGCAGCGCTGCATTCACCAGCAGAGCTCCTTCAAGTGTTCTTACCGTGAGGAAGGGGTGTCGTGTGTTTTGTAACACTCTGCTCTCTGTAACTGTATGGGCCACTTCATCCTGCCAACAAACACATCATTGTCAGAAACACTGAAAACATGCAGTATACAAAACAAAGCTTTACTATCTAGTTTGATATGATCTTTGAATCTGAGGACAGCAAAGCGTCTAAATGTTCAAACAGCTGGGGTACAAGAATGAAGCTGGTATATAGAGTAGTCTCTTATTCCACCACTCTGACCGAAAGCCATAATTTTCATTCCAACACCCAGGGGTTGTATGTGCACCAACAACCTCCAAGTAACAAATGTAGGTGAGGTGGAACCCTGAAAGTGGTAGTTCTGCAGTACAACGCACTTGACTGTAGAACTGTACCTGAAAAAAAGAAGGTCGAGCAGCCCGCTGCTACGAGCTGACAAGAAACAAGAGTTCAGTAGGAAGACAAGAACAGACAGGCCTTCCTTAATGTTCAAGAGTATCCATGTTTTGAAAAAAATAATAAATGCATTACTTCTAACGCTGAATTCATTAAAGGCACAAATAATTAAGAAGGTGTTGTAGACAACAGTTCCCCTAACTCAACAAAAACAATGTAGAATGTTCACACTTTTCTTCTCAACAACTGAAGAACTGTGGTTACTGTTTACTGTATTTCAAAATGTTATATGTTTATGTCAATAAAAGTTTGAGTATATTGTCTTATTTGATAGAGTAATGGTAATAACAGTGTCAGTGTCTCTGATTCCTTATTTTAAGTAGAAATACAGCCAATTACACAAAATGTGTTTTTTTTGTCTGCATATCTTTAAACGTACATATGCAAAATAAGGTTGAGAGATTTGCTGCTTAGTGTCAGTTCAGTGCAGTGTCTGACGATTGAAACAATCAATACAGGTATCCACATCATTCCAGCTGTGCACAGTTTTAGATAGGTCCACATGTGGTCCTCTGGCAATGAGTTCACGAAAAATGTTTACGAAAAATGAAATGAAATATAATTATGAAATAACCGTTTTCTAATGCTGCAATGAATTATACAGTACATCAAATCTAATGTATATGTGTGAGATAATTTATCTGGACCTTTGAATGGGGTTCTTATGTTTATCATAAAAACACCATTCCTCTGTGGTTTGAAATCAGCGATTCTCAACGAGCGGTCACACCTACTGCCAGATCATTGTGTGTTAAAGCAGAGTCCCAGCATTCAGTGAAGACGATCACAAACTTTTGTGAAGCACGTTTCTCTTTTATATCAACGGAGGGGATACCAAACAGCCTGCCATAGAATTGTGTCCATGCAGTGACGAATAGTAGTTTCAGAAACAGGCCCACATTTCTTCCTCAGTGGCGAGTTGAGTTTCCATTCTGACAATTGCCATTCTGGAAACCAGCCCCATCAGTACTGTGGTGTATTCTAGTGTCTAAACACGCCCGTCCAGAAAGGGCCCACTGCTCAGCCGCTGGTGTTGCGCTCATACAAACAACTTCACACTCAATACTGAGCTGTACTGGGTCCTCAGCAACACACCAGCAATGACATAGTTCAGTCACACAGCCAAGTAGAGACTACTCACGTTCAGAAACACCGGTGAAATAGACTCTGGTTCATGAAAAAAAAACACTGTTAGGCAAGGTAGGCAACCTGGCCTTAAAATATGCAACTCAACTGTACTTCACAGGAAAAACATTGTAGTGCTACAATTACCTGACAGAATTGTTACTGGTGACTAAAGATAATGATTAAAATATAATGCATTACTATTTATTAAACTATCCAGCATCAGATTAGAATTTAAGATCCTCTTAAACAGCCGTTAAGTAAATTTGAGTACATTCATTGTGCTGATAATTCCTCTCTTTCACTATGCACTTGAAGTAAACATTTGAATGCAGAAAATCGTTTTAAGGCTGCTTCTTCTTCTACCTCTGACAATACCAACCATTCCTCGTATGGCTGACTAAATATGTACTCTAATGCATTACCCCAAAGAAATCCTAAATAGCACATGAAACAAGGAATAGTAATCCTATGTTATTCATTATGCATCAACATTATTTATTATGAGTTATTCTCAGACAGAAATCGCTGGTTGTTGTGTGTAAAGGATTTGTGTATGTGTGAGCGGTTGTGTGCGAGAAGCGAAACGAAAACTGACATGGGTGATGGTGGGAAGTTTGTGTCCAGTTTGAACGGCGACAAGCACCAAAAGTACTGAGTGATGGGGATCCGGGGGCAGTGGTTCAGTTTGGTATATTCTGGCCATCATTTTTATCCAAGCAAAGGCACCAATTTATGCATGAAAAGTATCAAATAAAACAGTTTACCTTCAAAACGAATACTTTTTCTCCCCTTACCGAAAAAAAGCAGCACAACTATATTTCAGAATAAAAGTAACACACTTGGGAGTTACCTTGGCTATGATGACCTCTTTGCGCAGTATTTTCATGGCATAATGAACTCCGGTGGACCTCTCTTTGACCAGAATCACCTTCCCGAATGTCCCCTTCCCAAGAAGCTTCAGGTACTCAAAGTCACTCATCGTCTGTAATGTGTAGAAGGCGAGAACTCATTAGGGATCACGTTTTAAAATAATTCTGTTGACATTGTGCAACCTAGATAAAAAATAAAAAAAACCACAATAAATCTTTAGACAGAGATGAGCATTTAATACAAGTCACATGTCTCTTCTACATTCACAGCCGCATAAGTTGTTTTTTTACAACTAATAATAATTCTCCAATCTTTTCAAAAAGGCTTGCATAAAATTGAAATGTTAAAAAATAAGTTGTCTGTTTGTTTGGTAAGGTTCAGTCAAGATGTTTTCCATATGTACTGTAATAATGTCTTACTGTATAATAATGTATTACTGTATAATTAATTATCCTTATTCAATATAAACTGCTTTGGTCTATAAATAATGAATATCAGAAACTAACCAAATGAAAAGAGTCCACTGGGGATCAGTGGTTACCAGGCTCAGTCAGAGGAATGCTGTTAAAAGTTCATCCTAGTTGTTGTTGCTGAAGCGAATTAAAAAAATTCTTCAAACCTTCAAAATAAAACTCCAGTGTTAAATGTCAGACTTTTAGGAAGACCAATGACATCTATGGAAAAATACATTGACAACACCCATGTGACAATGTGAGGGTGTCTCTGGTAGTCTTGAGAATTATCATAATAAACATGTTTAAAACTGAGAAGTTCCAGTCCTTAAAATTCACATTTTTATTAGTATAGTGTAAAACTGTGTGCAAGATAAAAGCTACTCAGGGTCTGGAGGTTGACTGCTCATTAAGGAACTATTATGAAGAAATCATACAGTAGAAAACAATGTCAATAGAATATAGTGCCCCTCAAAATGTATCCTTGTTTATGTTTCCAAATGTCCTTACAAGGAAATAATGTTATTGTATTCATACAGTATTTTGGATTCGATCAAACTTAAGCTTCTATGTTCCCAACAACTGATCGTCTCACCACTTTGGAGCGATTCTTGGACATGGACACCTCCATCTCCTCCAGGCTGCTTTCGCTGGGTGAGCCAAACATATCCATTGGTTCCTCCTCCTCCTGTTCCCTCATCTTAAGACCGTTTGCCACCGACTGGATTGCCCGCATCCACTCCTCTCTGAAAATATTGTTAGGCATTATATCAAACAGATCAGTTCAGTCTTTTACACACACTGAACACACTGAACCAAATAAACAACGCCCCCGTGTGTGACTTCAGATAACACGCCAGCATCACAGGAACAAAAGAGGCATGATGATTAATACAACAGTGGCAACATCGAGCGTGACGTATATAACGTAAACGATGGGCAGAAACTTTCCGTCCTCGTTATATGCCAGTCCTCTATTTGGAGGGTAAGGAGCTCACAGACCTTGTTGTCTCCCCAATTTGCTTCCATTCTCGGTTGCTATAGTTGCTAACTGCTGCTAGTGATTTCTGAAATCACCCCGTGGTTGGGGCTCACAAATAACACGTCATCAAAATGTCACACCTGTTTCTCTGTGCCGGCTGACCCTTTTCACACAGACATGGGCTCGGCTCTGTGACTACCTCAGCTGGCTCAACGGTGGAACGACTGTCAGCCTCTATACCTTTCATACAGAACAACGAAGCGGAACAGTCCCACCTTGAACAGGCTGTATGAAAGGAGCTTCCATAATTTAACAGAAGACTAGTAAAAACATTATTATTAGTATAACATTTTACCCTGTTCTTACCTCTCCTCATTGCTGTCCACGTGAAAGGTGCGTTCAATAACAGTGGTCCACTGTAAGCAACGAATGACAAATGTGTTGGGCCGGGGTCTTTCAGTCTTCATTAACTGGCACTCTGTGAAAAACACAATGAAGAATGATTGTTTCTATCGTTTGTAGTTATATGCATCGATAGATAGGTGTGTGTGTGTGTGTGTGTGTGTGTATGTGTCATAAATATATGCATGTATGTCAAGTGAAGCCCAATCTAAAAGGTGGTTTTGTTTTGTTTTGTAATGTTAAATAACTGTCAATATGTGTTGATGGCAATAAAAAATAAATAAAAAAAGATGGATGTTTACAGGAAACTACTACGGGTGTTAAACCATGAATAGTATGAAAGTCAAAACAGCCACCTAGCTTTGAAAAGAAGAAAGCACTGGTTGCAAAGAAAATAATGATGTTTTAGCATCAGGAGGACTGACCTGCTACTGAGAAGTTGTTGAGTGGTGGCGAGGTCTGGTCGCTTAGATCAGGCTTCTCCTTGTAGCCGATGAAAGAACCGTCACTCTTCAGGATGAAATACCTTGGCCTCCATGTTTTGATATATTCACCTGAATCAAGTACATCCAATCAATATGCACGTCAGTGGCATTTTTAGATTAACCCTTTAGCTCCATCTTATTGAACCAAAGGGTTTCCATTTAGAACACTTGTAGTGTATTTCCCTCGGAATTATCAGCACGACAAGACCTTACTGATCCTCATGCTCCTTACCTCGTTTGTGAAGCCAGCCCTCTCTGACTATATTAACTTCATTCATGGTGAGAGATGTGTTTCAGAGAGGATCAGGAACAGGAGGTTGGGGAGGGGAACAGTGGATTTCTCTCTGGCCTGTTCAAGTCTCAGTTACAGCTATCAAATCTGAACAACACCTGCTGAATGAAACAAGCAGTACAAAGAAGATAACGTGTTCAAATACTTTAAAAAAAGAAACCATTAAAACAGAATAGAGTAGTTTAGACAGTCAACAGTAGTTACAGAGGTCAATTTAATTCACTTTATTTCCAGACCATTGTTTTATAAAGTTAAAAACCTTTAGAAATTAAACACAAATCCAAATGAAGAACTGGTTTGATTATAATAAGTGCAAAGAAGCACACAATCTGTAGGAGCTTTCAAAACCCAAAACACATGCTCAGCTGAGTTTCACTTTATGTAATGAAGTACTTTTGAAGACTTTCATAACTGCACACGGTCCCTTTACTAAGTCAAGTCAAGAGGGCAAGCTAAAACAGAAGAACAGTAGCAGTAGGGCTGCAAATAACTAAACGTGAATAATGTAACCACTACTAACTAATGGCATGGTTCTAATTATTATATTGTTCTGAAATGGATCAGTTGTATCATTCTGAATGCTACCATTAATGTGACATCTGTAGATGATAAGCTGCTAACATTTTCCCTTTTCCAGAAAACAAGTGAATCAGATGACGTAAAGCCAGGTTTTATTGATCAGGACAAAACATGTCAGAGATCACCGCTTATCTTAAAAGGACACACCAAAACAGGAATAACATTCGACAAATGAAGTACTGCATATTAAGTATTAAAATATTGTCACAATCTTTGGTTATGGGTGAGTGTTAGCTAATGTTGACAACTAGTGTTAACAAAAGTCTAAAACGGAGTGGATTGAGTAGGAACTGGACACTATTCATTAACATCAAATTGTAATGCTGGTTGCATATCTGCATAGTTTAGTGGCATATGTGAAAAATAACAAATGTATGGATAGCTATGGATCACATTTCGTTTGAGAATATATATAGTTTATGTTTTATATGGTGATTTACGGCCATCCATAACTGACACATTATAAAGCACAATCTTTCAACATCATTTGGCTCATCAGCTGGAGGCAGAATTGAGTAGGAAACACAACGTAAAAGCACCTCTGCAGAAACTGTGACGTTACTTTTACCCCGAGTTTCGTGTGTGTGATCTGGCCATCGAACAGAGAAGACAGACTTACCGGAGGGAGAAGTGCGACATGTAACGTTACACGAATGTCCAGTGTCTTATTAACGCCAACCGTACTGGAGAATATAACGTTAACGTGGTGGCTCAAGTAAGTTGACGTGGACGTTATATCGCCAGCTAATCTGGTTCAATGTTTGATTTCAACAAATAAATCACAGTGTTTAGCTGTTATATATAAGGTTGCCAGTTAATGTTAACGTTAGTTAGCTAACTAGCTAACGAGCTGTTAGCACTGTAACGCTGACAGCTGTTAGCTGAATGCTAACAGTGATAAATTAACTTTCAACGAACCATTTACGGGAGATTAAGTTAGGAAATGTAAATCTAACTAATTACCAAGCAAACATCTGACAATGACGCTATATTAGTTGTGCACCTGAAACATCGACATACCAAACACAAATCCCGAATTTCAAATAATTGAACGTTAAATGTGACCAAAGTTAGAAGTCACTTTGCTAATTCACGTTAAAGCTTAGTATCACATATTTAGCTTGTGTTTTACAGTGAAAAATACATGCTTATGCTTCCATACGGTGACGTTACTTGTAGTTAACGTTACCCTAGTGTTACTAACGAATTATGTATCTATCGTGAATTGGAAATGTTTGTTTATTAATAATAAACACTGGCTTACATTTGCGATCATATGCCTTCTTGTAGGTTACTGGTGTAGCCTTGCTAATAGCGAGGTACGTTAACGTTAGTCAAATAATTATCCTTATCAGTTATGAGTTACAGGCTCCTCAATTTATCACGAAATCACGATATATTTTACATTTAATGATATCACAGCAGGATTTAACGCACATTTCACTGACTTTATCCCACGTTGCTCTCGTTTCAATGCAGTTTTGACAGGCTAGATCCAGAGCAGGCCATCCACCCAGGAAAACACGACTTTCTTCTTCTTGGGAGCAGATAGATGGTGGCTGATCTTTGGATACACACCGCCCCCTGCAGACAAGACGGCGCAAATTAATCTCAAATTGGTGTGGTTGCTCAGAGAAACATGATCATAACATCAGTTTTTAGGCTACCCCATACTTATAATAGACAGTAGGCTTCCACAATGCAACAAATAAATAGCCACATTCAATCATATAGTAGTAGGAATAGAAAATCGGGAAAATATTTCAGAAAGAATTTTGAATATAAAAAAATATACATGAATGCCAATTTAGAGGTATATATATGGGGTAGCCTAAACAGTGATTTTATGATAATGTTACCTTCAGATTTTTCCATTTCCCTAATAATAGTAATGCCATTATAGAAGAGATGATTTAGATTTTTGCTTTATTATTTATTATTCAATATGTGTATATTGTAGTCGCTGTTCCTTATAGATTGTGGTATCTTTGATGGTGGGAAGCACCTTCTAATTCACTAGACAAAGTCTGTGAGGCTTATTGACTGACAGCTCAGGGCGTGAAAACCACTAAAAACTCTTTCAAATCTGTTTTCACACTTTTCCATTGCAAACTCATACCACGATATTTTGCTAAATATTACTTTAAAAAGTGTAACATAACTGTTATTTCACATGGCATGGCAAAATAGATGCACCAGCTCAACCAGAGGTCTTTGGAACTATTAGCCAATAAATAAATGAACATAATATAATTTGTGAAAGTGAAATAAATCAGGACCAGCCCCAAGGCAATCTCAGACATATGGGATACAGTGGCAGAAAGTAACATTTCCCAAATTCCACACTTAAGAACAATTTTGAAGCAGTTGTACTTTACTTGAGTATTTCTAATTTATGTTACGTTTACCTGTACTTCACTACCTTTCAAAAGTAAATGTTGCACTTTTTACTTCACTACAGCTGACAGCCATGTTACTTATAACTTTGTTGATTACATTTTCACACACAACACATATGATAAACAAATACAACATAATGCATTGTTATAAATTAGACTACTCAACAAGCTACAACACTAAAACGCTTATTATGTTGCATTATGTTTTATCATACCTTTTATCAACAAACACCAAGAGATGGAGCCAGAGCAATGGCCAACAACCCTGTAAGAATAGTTCATCAGTACCTCCCCCGCTATATGCTTCAATCATGGGCAGAACCCGCTCTGGCTGACCTCCATTCAGCAGTTTGGACTGAAAGGCCTCTCTACAGCCTCAGGCAGGATAGAGGACTACCGTCTATTCAGGACTGATCTGCTAGGCCTCTCTCTCCTTCCACTGGACGACAATTTAAGGAGGTAAGACAAAAGCATGACATTTACCCACCATGACCATGCCAAAGCAACAAATTATGAATGCCTGGCCGGCTGTCTGAATGTTAACAAAAACCTTAAAAATAAATGCATCTCATATTAAAACCTCGCAGCCCACGCCTCCTTTTTTATATCATCATCACTTCCGTGGAAACACTCTGAAAAGTATGCCTTTTCTGCATTCACCTTTTCCACTAATCTCAATTTCTTCAGTCGTTTTAATCTTATTTAGGGGTTTATGCTTCTGTCTTTGGCAACAACTTCACCGCTTTCTCGATTATAAATATCTACAAGAATGTATAGAAAAATGGGGGCGTGGCAATATTCTGACTGCGAATAGCAGGCACGAGCCTGTCAATTTAGAATGATTTTGATTCGGCACATTTACATGGTGCCAAGAACAAAATTGGCCAGTGCAGATGTTTCATGAATCCGACAGTAATTATGCCTGTGCACTTAATTTGTGCGCAACGTTAGAACATTTACGCACGTATTAGTGAATGAGGCCTTAGGGATGGACTTACCAAACTGACTCCTAATGATGATGTGAAAGAATACCTGGAAGTGTTTGAGAGGACAGTGACATGATAGCCCAATATGTATACAGACTTCCGGCAGGAAACGCAGCGGTTCCGTGACTGGTAGTACGAACCTACACTATCAGCTCGAGCAAAGCTGGCTGACCTCACCCAGACCAAAAGACACAAGGGAATGAGCCCCTCCCCCTTGAAGCGGGTGATGCTGGACCGATGTATCACTACCCTACCCACTGACACCAAAAGGTACGGGGCAGACCCTAGTTCGGTTAGATTGCTTGTTTTATTACTGGATAACCACCGAGTTACGCAGGAGATGTTGCAATCAACACCACATGTACACCAGCAGCTCGTAATGGGAGATAGCCTGAGGCGCAGTAGGCGCTGCTCTGAGAGCTGTGCAGGAGCGTTGTCACACGTGCCCACATGCCAGGGTACCAGAGTCCACTCATCTCGCTGCCCATTATTGAAACTCCCTTCCAGCGACTCGCCATAGATATAGTTTTTCCTCTCCCAAGAACCAGTTGCGCACTGGAGTCTGACTGCTCTCCATCAGGCTGCAGAATATGTGAATATTTACCAGGACAACAAGTGACAACTGATTTTTACTTGTAATTGAGTACTTTTACAAAGCACGACAGGGTAGTCCAACAGGGTAGAAGCTGGAGTTGTTGTTCTTCCTGTTGCATGTGATGTACTGGGTAACAAGAAATGGTAGTACTGGAATGCCAGAGATATGTTTGAAGTCATTTAGAAACGGTGTCTCCATCACATTTGTCCACCAGAGAACACTGGAAGTTAATTTTTCAAATGCGATATGTCCTGGTTAGTACATATTGTAACCACAATTATTTAAAACACAAGAGGCATTCTTTTAAATAAAAAGTTTGTGAATGTTACGTGTTCATGTAAAAAAATGAATATTGACCAAAAATCTCTGTCAGATTTGTTTTATTTTTAAATATCAAAATTAGCTTCAAAAATCCAATATTGGTCAGGATATGTAAAAATAGCCCAATTTCTATCAGGTAAAATAAATTGTCCAGGTATTGCATAATAACACTTTCACATCTATAAATTATTATTCTCTTGATCGATTCTTCAGTCTTTCAGTCGTCACCTTTTGGCTGTGCACTTTTCAGCTCCTGAATCAGTGCTGGAAGAGAAAAACAGTAATATAGCTCAGGGTATAACATAAAATAATATGTTTAATATTATTAGTTTATATAAGCATCATAAATAAACCTAATGACAACAAACAGCATACAAGGTAGAGCTCACCTGTGATAATCTCCTCCTTCACTTTTTGAAGTTCTTTTTTCACTTCTTCAAGAATTTCCTTCAAACATATATGCAATGATATAAGACCAAGGTATTATTATTATTATTATATTATAATTATTATTAAAGTCAATCAGTATTTCAGTATACAGCTCTGTGCAATAGCATGGCACATTAGTGGCATCCTGTTGTGCTTTTGATGACATTACTTTCTGGTGCTTTCAAATCCCGGAGGACTGGGAAACACATGCAGACTCTTACAATATCGTTTCTAGCATCTTTGTTCATTATAAACAAAAGCCACAACATTTCCTGTGCCATTAAACTTATGTGGTTTTTGATTACTTAAAAGTTGATAATAAACAAGAAGATGAAAAAGTCATAACACAGAGCTTTACTGTTAGCTGCAGAATGGTGTTTTATGTTTAAAAGAGCAACCAACCTGTTTGATTCTTTCCATATCAGTATAATTTCCTGCACCATCAGAGTTTGTTTTCACCACCTTCATCCTAAAACAGAAAGACCCATGTTTACCCTTAGCCAAAAGAGACTTTTTGAGATCAAGAAAGAGCTGGCCAGGAGAAGCAGCAAATGTTATTTCAGACAGAAAGAACAAAAGCCCTTCATAGGTATTAAAAAAAAAAAAAAAAAAAAAAATATATATATATATATATATATATATAAAAAATAAGAGTGAGAGAAAGAGGGAGACAGAACAGCAGCAGCCAGACAGCTAAAACAGTGCGTAGTTAGTGTTTAGCATATATCTCAATCTAGCTGTCTCGTCTTAACAGCTGCTTATACCTCAGCAAGAGCAACCGCATCCTCAAGTCTTTATAAAGACATTTGAACAAGTCCCAGAAGCTAGTTTCATTTCACTGAAAATCTAAATGTCCTGTTCTGCTTGTAAACAGACTGGAGTTTGTGGAACTTGTGGAGGAATGACTAATAGTAGACTAATGGTAATACTCATACCTGGTCTGATATTCTGACTTTATGAGCAAAACCTCCCCCATTTTAGTGAAGCAGTGAAGCAGAAGACTGTCACCAAAGCGGTTTAGTAACACGTCTCAGTTTCAGTCTCTTGCTACAATAACAGAGTGCTTTATTTGTTGTAATGAATCATTTGCAAGCAACACAGCACTATCGATAACAGCAGTGATACTAGTGCCGAGCTCATTTCACAGGCTCATACTGTAGTCAGCATTCAAAGTAGATAGCACTGAGATGGAGACTCTCAGGACAGGAGAGAACCTTAACAGGTGGGGACAGAGGGGGGACTGATACCTGGACACTGGGGTAGTGCCAGAGTTAGAGGAGGTAGAGGTGGTGGAGCTGAGGTTGGTGTCCTTCTGATTGTTGGTTACGGATTTGGGCCTGTTTGCAAAAACATGCAGATCCTTTTAGGCAACTGCTAAGATGTTTGAATGTGTATGGAGGTCTCAGGGGAGACTGTTATTTGGCACCAAATATGAGAGGTGCCTGTGGAATGTAATGCAATGATCAATCATGTGAATAGTGAAAGCTTTATTGATCAGGCTCTTACCTTGGATTGATGGCAGATTTTTCTTTGGGTTTTCCATTGATTTCTGATGAAATATGATTATATGTATTATTACAGTTTCTGTCAATAAGATCAAATGAAATGTAATAGATGAGTTAACATATGAAGCATATTTTATTCTTAAGTTGATCCAATGTTTTGATTGATGACAAAGAATAAATCTTTTCTTGTTTTTTTAAAAAGAAAATGTTAAAGTAAGATTTGGTGTGGCAATGAGAAGATACTCGTACAGTGAAAAGCCATTCATGTGGCTGTAATACAGTCCTGCAGGGTAGAAAGGGACACGACTCACCTCTTGCTCCTGATAATTTTGATATTGCGGAGTCAGAATCCTCCTATAGTCATATACACATTAACCAAAGTTATCATTGACTCTTATCTTAAATCATGCTGCTCCTTCCACAAATATTACAGAATAATGAGAGGAAGTCAAATATACATGAAATCACTGACATGAGACTTACATTGTGAGGTTCTACCGTTTTTGAAGCAGGAGTATCAGCAGCTTTCCTCCTATTTAAAATAGTTGTATAATAGACATTCAGAAGTCCCTAGCTTCAGATCATCATAGCCATAGCTGTCTTACATGTCTTGTTTGTAAGAACTTACCTCCTAGCAAGGATGGCACTCATCTCCCCCATTATACCACCTCCTCCGCCTCCACCTCCACCAGATGAGGGTGCTGGTTTGGGGGATGAGGCTGCTACTGCTCCCTCATCCTGGAAATACAAACCCTCCAGTCAACTTGTTCACAGGAATTGGGTTCATAGTTCAACGTACTCAGTCTGTCATTTACTAGAACATGGAAACCAAAATCACGCATCATTTGTGCTACATCTTTGCTACAGTCTATACAGCACAGCAAGTATGCATCATGGTATTTGCATTGCTGGAGTAAGCAAAGGTGAAAATGCATGTACCTTACCGTGGCTGTTTTACGGAGTTTGGCTCCTGACAGAGCTGTAGCCAGATCGTTTATACCTCCGCCACCTCCATTTCCTCCAGCAGGGGGTGGGGGGGGTGCAGGTGGAACAATGCCCCCAGGAGGAGGTGGTGGAGGGGCAGGTGGGCACTGTCCTGAGGAAGGTGGTGGGAATGGAGGTGGTAGGGGTGCTGGTGGGGCAGGTGGAGCGGCCGGTGGGGCAGGAGGAGCAGCAGAGGTCTGCATCTCCCTCTCCAGACGCTCCTTCTCCTGCTGGTCCTGCCTCTGGCGCTCTAGTCTGGACAGACATTGTCAGATGGTTCTAATGTTGGCGTTAAAAGCTATTTCATATTTATGTTTGGCTTTCTCCACAGCTGAGGTAAATCTGTAACAGTGTCATTCAGCTCTGGAAGATTTAGCTGATTCATTGATTAATCATTTCAATCATTTATGAAGCACAAAAGCCTACAGAGGTTACATACAAAGGACCCAGATTCTCAAATGTAAACATTATCAAGTAATCATTGTTAACTATCTTTGCATTTTTCAATAAAGTCTTGACTGTTGATTGTAAAAAACAAACAATCTGACATCCACTTGGGCGTTGGGACATGGTGACATTTTTCATACTTTTCTGAAAATGTTCTAAGCAGTTAATTGAGAAAAAAAAACCAAGGCAGCAATCCTAATGGAAATGAAGATTAGTTGCAGCCTCAGTATCATTTATAATAAATGGTACCTTCTCTGGTGTTCAAGCTCCTGTACAGAGGGTCCCTTCTGAGCCATGCCTGAGCAAAAACATTGTTTTGATAAGTGTGCTGAGTAAAGGTCATTTAAACTAAAAGAAAGCAGAAGATGCAAGCAAGCTTGTAGTCCAGAGAAAACCTAACTAAACTTGAGCCTCAATATCATTTTGACAGCATACGTACATTCATGGTATACATTGTAGTAGGCGTTATCAAGTTGATGAAATTTCTATATGCAAGTACATTTGATGCGAGTCATTAAGTATATATGATTTTAGCTTACAGTGATTTGTCACTGACTGGAAATAATAGAACACTCTTTTAATTGAGCACAGCACTCAACATATTGCTTGATTATGGATGCATTTTCAGTACCAACTAGCACAGAGAAATAAATGTATACAGCAGGACTATCATAAAACAAATTAAAAAAAAACTCATAAAATCCCCCTATTTTTTTACTTTAATCAGCACTGGCTGAGCTGGTTCTAAAGTGCCCTCTTGCATTGCTATGTTTACCTGTGCCCGCTGGTGCATTGAGAGCCTCTAATGCATGCAACATGGAGTTGGCAAAAAGAGCAGCATCCTCTTTACTGCCAAAGTTCAGCCCCCACACCTGTTTGGGATCCCGCCACTGGTGGAAAGTTGGTGTGGCTTGATTATACTTGATCCCTTTGATAATGGGACAGTTGATCACCACCTGATATGAACAGGAAGCACAGGATAGTGACTGTATTGAGGATTTCAGACTTTGGGGGTCATAGCTTATAATGTCATGTACAATGAAATGCAATTCAGATGGAGGCCAGATGTGAGTTGATTCTAATGTAAAATCATTTGTGATGTTTTGATATTTTTCATGCTTGAATTGCATTAGCCCTTAAGGTGTAAGGGCTGAAATGTGACTAAAATCCACAAGGTGGTGATGATACTGTATTGTTCAAAAGGAGCACAGGAAATAATTTCCAATCTGAGCTCCAATTGATCAAAAACAACATCCCAGCCACCTTGCCAGCCAACAGATCCACAGAGGATGCCGTATCCACTGCCCTCCACTCAGCCCTCACTCATCTTAGTCTCTGATGGTCAGAATTCACTCAACTTGAAATCTGTTCAATGAACATTCATAAAACTCAAGCTACAGTGCCAAACTACATTGTTGAGTTTGTGGGTTTGTTTCATTGTGTTTCAAGGGAAGTAAATTAGGGGCAAATTAAATATTCACAAAGTTTGGTGGGTGTGACCTTCTACCAGAGAGACTGTACTATGTGCATGTACAACGTGAAGGTGACTGTCTTGTTGGGCTCTGTGTGTGTGTGTGTGTGTGTGTGTGTGTGTGTGTGTGTGTGTGTGTGTGTGCGCAATTGTCTTGTACCTGCTGGTCGGCCTGCAGTTTGCGGCCCACCACTCTGAAGGTGTCGGCCTCAGGGTTGTGATAGATCTGGACGCGACTAAAGGAAGGACTGTCAGATCCCGCCGGCACCCACCGCTTGTTGCCGTCATCGTACAGCATGACTGTTGCCCTCACTTGACAGATACTGGATTCACTGTGGAAGGGAGAAATGATGAGGAAAAGATGATGAGATGCAGAGTACAAGACCAAAGGGTGGAAGGAAGGGGAGAGCAACAAAAGAAGTGTGTAGTGTGATATGTCGTGTGGTGGTAGTAGTAGCAGTAGTATAGATATAGACACCTTAAAGAGGTTCTCCATGAGTTTTATGGTCACCTGTTCATGGTGTACCTTGCCTCTAGGTAAGCAGGTATGAATGGTTTAATATAATATTGAATAGAACATTAATATTGGGCGATTAGCCAACATTTTTTAAATATGGTCAAGGTATGGTCAAGGTGAGGCAACAAAGAGACAAATATGGATGTAAATCCGAGAATACTGGTCTGGATAGATTGATGACAAGCGTTCAGGCATGGAGGTTAAAGGTTCACCAGTTCATCTATTTATTCCAGACAAACTGGAAACATGAAACACAGGAAAGACCCACGCAACACCAGGGTGGGTGGCAAACCTAAATACTCTTTTGGTGTAAAACACAATATTAATGTATCGCATTGTCAAGATCTATAACATAGTCAGATTTGTAGTCTTTTTCTGTTACATACGTTATTGTAGACACATTCTCACAGAATGTGATATATATGGTTGGTGGAGGATGTATTCTGATCCTTTACTTAAGTAATACCACAATGTCAAAATACTCTATTGCAAGTAACAGTCTTGCATTGAACATTACACATAAGTAAGTAAAAGTAAGGAAGTATCAAAGCAAATGTACTCAATATGCAGCAGAGTGGCTGCTGTACAAATTATGTACAAAAATTATTTCAGGATTATTACAGATACATATTAACAGCCACAATTTAGCTTGTATTAATACATTATATATAATATAATCTGTAACAATACATTTGAAAGGTGCAATGTAAAAGATCTGGCCAGAATCTTTGTTTAAATCATTCCAAAAAATATAAAGTATAGTGCTGCAGAGATATCTACTGCCAACCAGCAAGTATTCTTGCCCAACTGTTAGTTAGTTGGCCCAATTTCTTTTGGGGCACCACGTTCGTGTAGGCGGCTGTGACTTAAAGGTGGAGCGGGTCGTCCTCCAATCGGAAGATTAGCAATTGGACCCCCGGCTCCCGAGGTTGTGTTCGGTGGATGCATGTGGGTGAATGATGACATTTACTGAATTATATGAACTATATTATACAAATACAAGTCCATTTACCACATTACACCTTTGAACTGGTTTAAAACTATGTTTTGTGTAAAAAAAATAGCTGTCAAATAAATGTAGTTATTTCTCTTTGAAATGTAGTGTTGTAGAGGTTTAAAGGAGCATCTAATAGAAATACTCAAATGTACAAGTATCTCAGTAATGAAGTACTCAGTAGATATACATCCAACCACTGTAAAATTACTAGACATAGGTATTCACATTTTATATTGTATGATTTCATTAAAACTATATCTGGGGTTTTATATACACATTTGGCATTGGATATTTCATATGCACCCAGGCCTTTGTAAGACCTAAATGTATTTGTGTTGAATCCTTTTGAATGTTGTCAGGAAAAGGTAAAGAAATAGAAAATAGAGGTATGTTTGCAGGAGTAGGCTACTGCAGATACTTATTTATATTCTCTTTGAATCATTATGACAATTTCAGTCTTCTTGTTTTTGCAAAGTTTGTAGCCTGTGGGAAATATTTACTTCCTGCAGAAACGATTGTCATGTTTTGACCACTTCCTGTGCTCAGCACAATGCTACCTAATATGGACCTGTCAGCGATATATAAACCAACTTCTCAAAAGTTATTTTGGGATTTAATAATCTACTCTGTACACAGGAAATACAGACAATCCAGCTCTGATATTTTCATTTTATATATGACAAATGTGAAATGGAACAGTTGATACGAGCTCCAGACATATAGGAAATGTAGGCAGAACTAGAAAGCTTGTTTAGCAAGGATCAAATATATAATTGATAGAAAGCAGTATTCTATCCTGTTGTGCATATGTCCACTTATTTAAGCATGAGACAGTCAAAGTGATTTGAGAGAAAAACACAATTTTGAGTAGACTAACATTATCACTGTTATTAAAGAATGACTCACCCCATATTCCAGCTGTAGTCCGTATTTTTAACAATCTGCTTCTTCTCATCAACTTGAATCCCCTCTCTCCCGATTATATTCGTTGTCTATTCAATCAAACCTGCTGTCATTCTTGCACACCTCCATTGCTCTCTCTCATGACATTGTTTAACACCAACCACTTGCACTTCTGCCTTTATATTCTCATTTCCGAGACAGGTTTTTTTCTCTCTTCCTGTTCTTGTCTCCTTCACTTGTTCTTTTAAATTCTTATACTCACACCTCCCTCTTTTGCTGTCTCCCTGTGGCATAGCTCTGATTTCTGTCTGCTTTCTTCCTTTCCTTCATTTAGTTTTGTATATTTGGGGGGGATACATTTTAGTACAAGTGGTTCCCTGCTAAATGTGTGTGTTTGTGTGTGTGTGTTGGGGGGTGAAGGACGACAAGATTCACTGCATTTGTACTCTAGTCATGAGTCCTGTTCATGTAAATATTTAGACTACTTCAGATAAAGAGTTGGAGGCATCACATGTGGTGGTTCAGTAAATCTCTCCTATCTAAACTATTAAAGTAGCTCACTGTTGATGTTTTTTTATGAATGCTGAAAAATGATTCAGCCATGAAGGTTTTTGTATAGTCAAAGGGAAATCACAGATGCTATTGTGTATCCTATCAAATGTACTGGACTTGATATTCATGTTACTCTATAACAAAGTTATCCCTCAGGCTCTGTCACAGCACTACTAACCAGTGCTTCACTTCCTCCTAATTCTGTGATAGCAACACAAGAAGAACTGTTAACTTCATAATTTTTGCTTCCAAAGAACTGAATAAACATGAGTTCAGAGGAATGATGAACACATTTTTGTAAAATATCATACAAGGCAAATTGTCATCTTTCCAGTATATGTTTTACTGATTATAAGGCATTACAAATGACAAATTTGACATAAACATGCCTTTCTCATGAGTTAGGAACTTGACAACAATGCTATTTGACATGGTATTCAACACATTATATATCATACACCAGATGTGTTGTCTGTTGTTTTTATATATATATATAATCTATCTCTGCATAACATAAAATAGTATTATGTTTCCTTGTGCAGAACAGAAATGCCCCCTTTGCATAAAAAACTAAAAAATATAGTATGAACTGCCAGAGGTATATCTTTGCTGTTGGGGATGTATTTGTACATGTGTTATCCATGGTGTTTGTGCATGTTAACATGTAACTTTGGGAGCATGTGTATGTGTATGTATGTGTGTGTGTGTGTGTGTGTGTGAAAATAACTTGACATCTTGTCAGACTAGCTATGTCCCTTTAATAGCCATCACTAGCCACATCTAAGTGTTGTTCATTTCCTCTTACAGCTCACAATCTCTCTGCTGTTCCTCATTCTCCTAATGTCTCTATACCAGGCTGAACACAGTCCTGAGCATAATATCACTAGATATCAGGTTAATACATTATACACTATGCAATTATACAAAAGTGAACATTCCTTATCAACATTTCTCTGTTTGCACCTCTGAGAAAGCTTCTTATCTTAGTTCAATAGGCAGTTTGTCGCAGCCAGCCTTAGGATTATTGAGTCATTGATACAACAGCTATTGACAAACAGTTTAATCAATATTCATGAGAAGAGAAGGGCTAATGTAATTCATAAATTCAGTGCATTTATTAGACTGCATTATGTAACAAAAGTAATGTTGAAATCTGTGAGTCTTGGACAATGTGCATGCTATGTACACACATTCATTCATGAGTGTGCAGCTAGGAGAGTGGGTGGAGTATGTCATTAGGGTCATTAACCCATCCAGTGGACATTCTATGTTGCCTCCCACCCTCAACATGCACACATGCTCAACTTGCATCTAGTTCACACACCAGGACAATTTCCCCTTTTTTTGACAGTTTGACAGTGAAGAGACAGACTGGAAACATGTAAGAGAGGGGTATGACATGTCGGGCTAATTAAAAGCACAGCAGTAAATAAAACAGATAAGGCAAGCACGACTCACGAGGAATTTTCATTCCCAAAATATTAAGGAAATCTAGGTGATTAAAAAAACATAACATTCAGATCTGCCAAGCCTGATTTAAGAGAACTAAAACCCTAATATGTTTTGATTTTAATTTAAGACTGCACTTATTTTCAGCTGTGAATACAGCTGCCTCTGAAATTTTCTGAAGTTTACTTATCATTGTTTTTTTTTTTATCTTATCTCTTTCAGAATACACACACAATAAATACAACTAAAGAATAGCTAATAGTGACTGTCAATGAAATCATCAACTGAATTTATTGAAATGACAGCCTCCTCTCAGTAAATACAGCACGCCCCTATCCAAAGTAAACATAGCTCACAGTGTCCAGTGATAAGATTTGAGTCAGTGGACAAAAAGCTTGAAATTAGACAGTTGGCAGGGCCAGTTTTTAGTCTAGCACAAAGAAATGCTAAAGCTACCTTTTCACCATTTAATTTCCATGCTGCAGCACACAGGCTGCTGTTTTGCATACAGTTAGAGTGCATCTCTGGAGGGCAACAACACACAGTACAGTCAACAGTCTCAGCAGGCCTTTTAGGAAATGCTAACTCAACATCCCATATCATCACACAGTATTAGGAGATTTATTATCAAAAGGCACATTTAATTACTGCATCTAAAGAATACACAAATTAATATTGTAAATATTATGAACTGTTAATGATAAAGTGACGGGGGAAGACCCATATACAGCAAAGAAGACTTCCTCAGTGAGCTTTGAACAGCACTTTAAAGGAGCAATTCTGTTTAGTTTCTATATTATTTACCAATTTAAATATTGTAGCAACATATTGTTTTCACCTTCACCATCCCATTCACAACCAATGGTGGACAAACTGCAGTAGGTGTGTAGCTGTTCCTTTTTAATACATATGAACCACTTTGATAATTTTCCTGTTCTTTCATCCTCAGTGGGACAATATGGACAGTACTATGAATGGCACAGCTGAAATGTGGGACATACACTGGCTACATAAAGCCGTAAGGCAGGGCAGAAGTGTGTTTATCCTACCGTACAGTTTGTACGTGATCCTCCTGATGTTCTTGGAGTGACCTCTATTGCTATTTGCATGATGGGGTTTAGTCTCAAGCTGCATTTGTATTTGCCATGCAGAGTCCAGTGAAATAAGATGCATGCAGTTCATTTTGCTCCTAAGCATGCACTGACTGTGTGGACAATTAGACATGGTTGTCAACCTTTTCTGTTCAGCCTACCCTATGCACACTTAAGGTTGAAAGTACCATCATGTATGTGCAATCATGTAAAGAGCACAGTCAACTGACAGCAAGTACTTGAATGTGTGTGTGAATGCCCTTTGTGTGAATTTTTAAGGCTTTGTAATCCCACCAAACAATTGCAACAGAAAGAGGCTAAAAAGAGAAAAGGCTGATTTACCTAGCAGTTAAGGCTGTGGCTCCTCTTTACTTGCTCCTGTTACTCAAACCGTGCCCTTTGTCTAGGGCCAGGGCTTGGTCCGGGGCTAAAATTTGCATGCCAAGGGCCACTTGAATACGAAGCTCCCCGGATTCTCACTACCTGAAATGCAAAACTAGTGGGGACCAGTTAAAATGGCGCACGCGCACAATCAACACAGGTGTACATCAGTCAAAATACTGAGCCTCTTACCCCCCCATTCCCTCGAGCTCCAAACCTTCCTACTCTTCCCAGAGAGTGTTATGGAAATGAGCACTGTGATTTAGCTAACATGCTGTACCTGCAGGTTGTTGACTGACTGAGGCTTGGATGTAAAGATTGGAGGTAAGGTGATATCTAGGTTGGTCCACAAAACTAAAAGTGGTGTGGCTGCAAGGATCAGAGGCTGAGTCTGAGATATAAGATCAACAGAAGTAGAAGAAAAAGAGAACTAAGACAGATAGAATTCAAAGGATGCCGAGGTCTTTCCTTGTGAAAAAGAAACGTGGGGCATGTGGAGCATGGCAATGGAAAGAGCCAGAACAGCTTGAGTGGAAAGAAGATAATACACTTGGTAAGAATTTGAAGTATCTTTCATTCCTCTTAAGCTGTCTCATTTATTTTTATTTGTATGTATGTATTATTATGTGATTAATTTGACCTTGTTAATTCACTTATAAAGCAAACAATTGTTTCCTTTTATCCTCTATTAGTGAAGGAAATTTCTATGGAGCAGACACCCTGCTGTCCTGACACCCAACAGCCTGCAACTGTGTCTCAGTCAGTAGTCACCTTAGGATGTGGGACAGCAGGAATGATAGTGTCAGTACCTTTGGCAGAATCAGGAGTACCAGGGGCTGACATCAGGCCGGACTGGTCCACACTTATGCTCCGGCGCTCCGTCTACCATCCCACTACACTGGCACTTCACAGAGCAAAGGTTAATGGTCCCATTTACTCGTCAAGTACAGTGTCATTCTTATAATATGAGCAAGTTGACTGGGCTTGTATATGCATGCTAACCCTACCCACTTTTTTTATTGTGTATTGATAAGTGTCATAACTGGCATAAGCTAGTGACTGCTGTGAATACAGCATCTGACAGACTGGAAAGACAGCTGACTGGAGGAGATGGACTGGACTGGAAAATGTGGTCTGGCAAATCCATGGTGGCAGCAACTTAGTATGTTAGACAGCACCATTTACCACTACAAGTAAGAAAAAGAGCATACCCCAAAAGTCAACAAGAACAGGTTTAAAAGATTACTCGCAGGTAGGACCCCCCAGCTATTGACCTAGGAATGGAATTCCCAACGAGCAGGGAGAGCACTTTAGTGGAAACCATAAAAGATAGAGGAAACACAACTGGAGAAAGAGTTTGAATGAGTGTGAAGTCTAGTGACAGGCTAGTAACCAAAGTTCACAGGATAACAGCATCCCTGCTACTAAGAAGGAAGCAGGAAGGAGTACTGAACGACAGGAGAGAGGGGACAGTAGGCAGCCAAGGAAAGAGAGGACTGATGGGCAGACACCCAAAGTATAATGGCCTAGGCCCTAGGGCTACAATGAAGGCCATATGGGCAACTGTTTATTCAGGTGCTGAAAGGAACAGTTAAAAATAAGTCAGAGAAGATGGGGGATTTAATCTATAAATATGCCTTGGATTTGGAGTAGGCAAATGGTAGTTTTAGAGGTACTAAAGTAAAAGTGGTAACTGGAGATCGATTGACTTGTTGGGCAGTGAAGGCAACTCTGGAGGCAGTGGAGGAAGGCTACAGATAGTGAGACAGAGGGCATGAATCTGCTGCAGAATGACCTCAAAGCTAGGTTGGCAATTTTAAAGAAAGCAGAAAGCTTTTAAAAATAAAATGGAAAAAGGAAGGATCTATGGAAGACGTTTTGCTAAGGCATTATTTAGTAATGACTTGTGGCACTCTGAAAGAAGGAGTTAGATGCTTACTTAGTATAGCTGCATACAGATAAAGATAGTGACAGGGAGTTAGCATCACCACAAAATATGCCCCCCATTGAGGTAAGAGGCCATCCAATGGATGTTTAAGCCCTCACTTTGAAAGAGGTGGAAATGGTAATTTGGTGAGCACCGTCAGGGTTCACAATGCTACAGAATGCTAGAAAAGCAGAATTAGAACCAAGTTTAGGTCGGTGGCATGATGCAGGTCTTAGTGATAAAAGGGCCAGGGCATTCTATAAGTGCGCTAGTCATGGCAGTAAAGCATAGGCTGATGCAATGCATATATTAGGCTTTATCTAGCTGCCGAGTATGCTCTCTGTTTGATTGAGTGTAGGATTTAAAGGCAGCTTTAAACAACATAAGACCACAGTTAGAAAATAATGTTGCCTGTCAGAGGGCATAATGATAGGTCAAACATAATTGTATATGAATACTGGGCTTCCATAGGAATGCTTGGCACATAGTGTGGTTTGATAATTATTTAGACAATAAATTGTTCCTTATAAATGAAGGGGATGAAGAGAAAAATCCTGATGCCTTACCCATATTGTCATAATCAACAAACACTTTTGTCTTTCCAGCCCCGTCCCCGTTCCTCCCCCGGATCAGGTGACTTTGTGTGCTCAGTGTGCCACAAGATATTCCCTCTGCAGCGCATGCTGACTCGACACCTGAAGTGCCACAGCTTGGTGAAGAGACATCCTTGTCGATTTTGTGGCAAAGGATTCAACGATACCTTTGACCTCAAGAGGCATATGCGAACACACACAGGTCAGGAATGAACTTCGCTGACTGACTGACTGACTGACAGACACACACACACACACACACCCACACACACACACACACACACATTCTATGAGAAAAAAAACAAAGACATTTTACTGGGACACTAGAGAAAACTCCATGAATTCACATTATAGATGCGGTCAAAAATCAGTCCAAAAGTCTTGTGAGTCACCGGGTCACCGAGTCAATCACCCCATGACAAACATTAGCAGAGCTGCAAACTCCAGCAGAAACAAGCATGCAGCATTAAACCAACTCTGGGGTGAAGAAAATAACTGTGGATTTCATGATTGATTAATCCAAATTGAATGAGTGAGTGTGTGAGTAATTAAGTGGGTCCACACTACTGTCCACGGTATGTCTGTCTGTCTATCTGTCTGTCTTTCTGTCTGTCTGTCTGTCTCTCACCTCAATATTGTCATGAGCAACACAGTGTGCATCACAAGGAATAATGCATATGATCATAAACAGATACAAAGCAAATTAAACGTCATCAATTGATAGTTCCTTGTTTTAGGAGGTGCTGCAGCACCCCTACTTCCTGCACTCATGCTTGAACAAATACTAATCTCAATAAATAAAAAAAAAATGAATGAAAAGTTAGGCTGTAAAGGTCCTGAAACTTAAATTCTATGCATTGATTAGTTTGATTTTAGAATATCCATCTCATAAATGGATTTTTTCTGTCCATCCTAACTCCTTAAAAACATTAGAAAGACATTCTTGCCTATTATGGTCTTGAACAGGACTCAGTTTGGAGCTCTGGACTCTGTCTTGACTTGGTCTTGACTGCTCTTGGACTTGACTTGAACTCAATGAAGTTGGTATGGACTGCAGCCCTGGCGTTTTTCTAAAATGTTTTCAATACTGAGACAGCTTATTATTTACCTACGGCAATTTATTGTGTCGAACAACACATCCCTTCACTTAGAACACTGACATTTTAAATTCTATTTAAGGAAATACCATCTTGTTTGGTTGATCTGGTTGGATTGTTATTAGTTTATTAGTTGATTGCAGGCAGAGAGAAAGATTGACTGGATTGCCTTTCAGCAAGAGAGGGCGCGGCGCACTGCGCTGTCAATTCATAAGCTTTTCTCAACGGAAACTGTCTGTGCTTTCAAGGCAAAACAGAGACTTCAAAGCTCTTTCTCCCATCTTGCCAACATCGTTTTCTAGGTTCTTCAAGTCTCCATGCATTGGCAGCAAGATAATTAGACAGTGACTGCATCTTCATTCTAAACCGTTAATACAGTAATTCTGTACAGCTGGAAACTATTGCCAAAAAGACTCATCCAAACTGTCTTGGTTAGCTATTTCCACTGTTCCAATAACCACAAACTAAATAAAGCTGTAATTCACAGAGTTGGATGTGAAAAGAAACAGCTGTCATGCTCTCCATAAACCTACCAGGGTCAATTGAAAAACACAGCAACTTTACCTCGCCGATTGTAACTTATTTCAAACTCAACATAAACAATATAAAACTCATCTAAACCGTCTTGGTTAGTCTAGTTACTCCACTTCCAACAGTTGCTCACTGTGGGTTGGTCGAAATAAAACCTTAATGCAACTATTTAACGGCTCTATTCACACTGTTTTTCCCTGCCGTTGCCAGTGTAGGGTCTCAGCGCTAGCCTGTGTTTGGAGTCTGTCGCTGTGCAACAAACAAACTTCTTATTTTTTTTGTGTACAGGAAATGCATAGTGCGCATAGGTTTTGGGGTGTTTTAGGAGCGCGGAGGACACACATATGCGTTCTTCAAATTCCTCTGAATGTAGGACTCAGTTCTCGTTTGAAGGATCCTGGACATTGGAATAAATCCTTCCTTGACATTGAGAAACACCATGTGATCCATACAAACATCCACAGGAAAAACAAAAACTTGTTCTGTCTCCCCCTGCTGCAGGTATCCGTCCCTACAAGTGTGAGCTATGTGAGAAAGCCTTCACACAGCGCTGCTCTCTGGAGTCCCATATGAGGAAGATTCACAGCGTTCACCAACAGTATGCCTACCGACAAAGACGCTCTAAGATCTTTGTGTGTGAGGATTGTGGTTACACTTCAAGTCGCCCTGATGAGTACTTCCTTCATGTGAGACAGTGCCACCCCAGCAGTCCTGCCCTCCGCAGGTACTACCGCCGCCAGGCCCATGAGAACAGCACCTTTACTCCAGCAGGCAGAAAACTCAACCCCTATTTGTTGTACTCAACCCCTGCATACTACATGTAGGGCTCTTTCCAATTCTGAACTACATCTGTTCCATAAGTCATTCATAATGACAGAATGAACCGACCATTTGTTAATTTAAATGAATTTTGGACTTTGTATTCAACTATGTTCCACTTTTAATTTCTTTGTGTTAATTCGTCAGTTTTTGTTGTCAACGATAGCTTGAAATGCAAATTACTACTTTTTATCCACTGTTTTTCTCACTTGTAGTGTTTTTGTATTTATTTTTTTCCTGCACTAAGTTTACTGTTATAAAAATGAATGATGAAAAAATATTCTTTATGTTTTTATTGTGTTATTAACATATAAATATAGAAAGTGTTAAGACTTTTTTAAACTTAAATTGAATAACTTATCAAAACATTTTTCAAGTATCTAAATTCAATATTCAGAGCCTATCTATTGCCTCCACATGGCTCACAACATGGTGTCAGCTGAGCTGCTGGTTTGCAGCTAATAGCTGTGAGCTAGCAAGTGGTGCACCTCACATTCACTAACTAAATGCACTAAAATGTGCGTGCAGCCCGGCTATCTAAACAAAGCACAGGGAAAGTTAGATTACAACAAACACAGAGTGACTTCATTCTCTGTTCAGGTCGACATTACTCCACCATCTTTATAGCAAATAGTTGTTGGCGTTGTAATACTGGTCTGAATATTGTATAGAGAATCTTTAAGACTTTACAAAATAATAAATACATTTATTGCCAATTGTTTTTCTTTATTTACAAATAAATTGTTATTGCACTCCCCATGGTCCTTCATTGTTCAATATCCATATACTGCTCCAGTAGTTTGTGATAATGCACCCTTTGATTAGATCTCAGAATACTTATTAATACATTTTTTTTATCTTATATTTGTTTTCTGCTTCTTTTGCTCTATGTTTAAAAAATCCCTTTATGATATATTTCCTTTGGTAATCCATGGCTTGTCCACATATTTGTACTTCTTGTGAGTGTTGACATGGTTCAAAATCTTTGGGCAGACTTGGAAGAGAATTTCTGGATTCAGTAGGTTATAATAAAAATCAATTTAATAAAAGTTGGTAATATAGTGCATAATCCTCAGCTGAGGGTTCATAAGCCAACGGCGGTCCACAGACTTTCAACAGCAGCCTGAAGAGAGTTACTGTCTACGCGCATTGACCTAAGAGAGCCCAGAGCTGGACATTACATTTGATAATATAGTCCAGTGAAAGTGCTGTCCTTTTGAGTCCATTTGGGTTCAACAAATCAAGATAAAAATTCCTGCATATAATGTGCACCTTTCAAGGCAGGTTCCTGGATATACACAGCTAATAATTATGTTTTTAGATTTTTCAACATATATTTCATAGTAAAATGGAAAAACAATGTCACCTGCTGTTGTAAATTGACCTGTACTTGTGTAGCGCTTTGAGTGGTCGGAAGACTAGAAAAGCGCTATACAAGTACAAGTACCACCGATCCTCTGATTGAAGGACGACCCCGCTCACCACTAAGCCACAGTCGCCCCGTACTTAGTAGTAATAGCAAAAGATTATAGGTAATCCACAAAGCAATGGAGGATTCGCCACAAGGTAACGTGTCTGTGAATGTCCGTGGGCAAAGTAATGTTTACTAATTTGAAAAGCAAATAAAAGTTGAGCTGGCTTTATTTGGTTGGACATTATTTGTTTCTGATTAAATTCCCTAAGGTTTTGTTAACCATTCGTTTTTGTGTGTTTTTTATCCATGTATCATGTACATTGTATTCGTTCTTTGTTTTTTCCGCCAGATTTTTCGGACAATTTTTCAGAATCGGAAGGAACAAAAAACTTTGCCGTTTTTCGTTTTTCTGTTTTAAATTAAGAACGAAAAAAAATTTAGAAAAATAAATAAATAGAAAACAGAAAAAAACATTGGAGCAGTGGTTCTCCATGACCAGAGCAGAACACAGCTTGGATTGAAACATGATTCTACACAGGGGATGGTATTGTGAGCTATTCACACAGAAAGAAGGATTTTAAATTGTAGGAAATGTACAGGAGGAAGAATAAGTCTGGCTCGTTTCTCATTGATCAGCTGGAGGGCACGAATCAAGCTCCAGTGTTTCCCATTAATTATGCCTGCTACAGTTTCATAATGGTCTGCTTGGAGGGTGTGCAGGAATGACTGCTCGGTTCCTTTGTCCGTCCCCCCTCATTCTGCAGCTCCGTGGCTGATTCGTTCCAGATGTCCTTCCTCCGGACCCCCTCCGCCCACCCTATTGGACTTGTTGGACTGTTGGGATTCCGTCCTGTGAGGGTGGAGGTGGGGTGGGGCATTCTGTCACGGTCTTGGGTTTTGATTTAGTTTGTTTCTTGTTAGGGCCCGAGCACCGCCTCGGAGCGAAGGACTATTGTTCTTCCAATGTTTATTCTTATTCTTATCATACGTCTTTCATCATGAAAAAAAGGTGCTAGGGATACTGGAAAGCTGGCACGCAAGGCAGTCGTGTCGAAAATTGCAATCTCATTGGGGTGTCGAGCGGTATGACAAATTGGCTCAATAGCGCCCCGTTTTGAGTAGCCCCAACGTTGTGTTTCACCTAGCTGTATGAAATTTGGTAGGTATATAAAACATGATGGGTGCATGATTAGGTGCTTTGGTCATCTCACTTTTCTCCAAATTGTTTTAACAACTACCCAAGTATCTTATATCCTTTAATTAATTTAATCTACTCCTATACATGACAACATCATTTATTGTTCCCATGACATGTTTTAATATTCACATGTTTTCTACCAAGGGATCTTAGCTAGCGTCCTCTTCTATGCTGTGCTCTGCTGGGGGGACGGCATCACTGCGGATGATAAAAACCGGATCAATAAGATGATCAGAAAGGCCGGCTCAGTGATCGACCTTACCCTGGACTCACTTGAGGTCACTGTAGATAAAAGAACAAGGACCAAGTTAAAAACAATTTCTTTTTTTTAAAGGCCTTCCACTACACTGTGTTTTTAATGGACTCAGAAGCTCATTAAGTGAGCGACTCAGGATGCCTCAGTGTTCTACTTTTATTCCAGCAGCAGTTCAATTTTTTAATGAAAACCTTTAGATGTGTTTTTTTTAGATTGATGTTGTTTAATCATGTTTCATATGGCATTTTTTGGTGTTATTTATTTATTCTTTGTGATGTGTTCTTGTCTGTCGTGCACTGTGTCTATTGTTGTCTATGTGAGTTTTTTGGTGGCAAATGTGTTCCCCCACTGGGGATTAATACAGTTTTCAATCAATCAATCAATCAACAATTAATCTTATAAATTAGGCTGTATATTTTAGAAGTAAGAATTTTAGGGATATTTCCAAAATATAGCATCCCATCTAGTGGGTGGACATTGACCCTCATCCTACCAAATAGGGTCCCTGCAGACCTTTTGTCTTATCTCACTGGTGCTTTATTTTATCATTCCAATTTTTCAAAGGTACAACTTTCCAGAGGAAGATTTCTAATAATTTGGTAGCAGTCTCTGAGGGTGGAGGTGTGTGTGTTTAGTGTTTCACAGTCCTTAAGTGAGACACACACCGTGTGTGTGTGTTCGTGTTCGTGTTCATAGTTCCGAAAAATCTGTTCTATTGCTGGGCAGAAAGGGCTGGGAAAGAAGCTGGTCCTCAGTCTATTGCTGCGGGATCTTATTGTCTCAAATGGTTTGTCAGAAAGCAACAATTCACACAGTGAGTGGCCTGGGTGTGAGGTGTCCCTGATAATGCTGCCAGCCATCCTTTCAGTCGACTGGCATAGATGATGTCCAGGTTTGGGAACACCATCCCAACAATGCGCTGGGCCACCTTCACCATGCGATGCAGGTATATTTGCTTGCCTGCTTTTCAGCATAGAGTGGTTTCTAAACTTTTCACAAAGGCGCTGGTGTTGTCACTGTCTCTCGTTCCAAGCGACCAATCATATATTAGATTTTTTGTATAACATTATCGTTATATAGAAATAAAACACTCCCCAGAACTCCACTCTGCAAGCGGTTTTCTGCCAGAAAAAAACACTATATGGACACGAGCCATAAGTTGGTAGCTCAGCGGTTTAAAAGCAGGATAAATGTTTTCTCATTTTCACTGTGTAAAAACTACAGCCAAGCAGAAACAAGGGTTGAAGTGGTCAGGAATTCAATTAATTACAAAGATTTGGAGCTAGACAAAAAACATTGCCGGCTAAAGCCCCCAAAGCCCGATGTTGACGACGCTGCTGGCCCACAGGTAACACCACATTTTCACCTGCGGATTGAGAGTTTAGGGTAAGGGTTAGGTCACTGAATAAAGAGTGACAAAGATCAGAAATCAGAGGTTTGAGATTAAAAAACATGTCATAATACAAAGAAATCCCCAAAAACAAAATTACATGAAATCATTTTTAATGCCTGTATTTTATTTTTCAGTGTCAATAGAACTTTTTACAATACAAGTGTTTCAATGCCAATGTTTCCTTTTTCAGATCAGGTTTTAATAGCAAAATATGCCAAAATTTAAAGTCACTGTACTGGCTGTTTGTGGTAGCAAACAGAGTTGTCATGTGAGTAAAAGAACAGTAATATTTAGGAATGCAAATTATAGTCAGGCCATAGCTACCATTAAAGGATAGCATTGCGGGTTGCATTGGGGAACTTTGGACTAGCTTTATCACACATTTCTACAAGACTGGATATAATGTCGGCACTGTACACCTGCATTTATGATTGAATGTTACTAGGTAGCCATACAGCTGTGAACGTGAATTAAACAGATGTCAATCAGCTTATACAAGCGTCACTTTAGTGTTCTGCCTGAATTATGTCTATGCTTCATATCTGACTTTATATGCTACACATCATCCACCCTAACTCTCCAACTATGTTTATCTTTATTTATGCAGCACACCTTTCACACTGTCAGTCTGTGGTGGTTTGGCCCTAGTTAATATACAGATATCATAGCCATTATTAATAACCTTTTACATACTTAAACAGGCACAGCAAAAACATGCATATAATAGTGCAACACAAGAACAATCCACCCCTAGGTGCAGATACATGATACACAAAAGATTACGGCCCCTCTGTGTCACTCAAACAGAATTGCCAATGTCACACATTAAAGAAGTTTGAGTGTTTTTCTCAGTGTGCTCTGAACTGTGAAGACTTTCAGTGTGGTAAGCATGCTAGGTAGGTCAGACATCGTCGTCATCATTTCTTCCTTATTAGCTACCAGCAGTCTGGCCTGTCTTTCTCAAAATATCATTTTGAAAACATTTGAACCTATACTGACACCCTTAGCAGCTCTCATTGGAAGTTTTAGTCCTGGTTTTCGTTAGTCTTGGAAAGTGTAGAAGGCTGAGAAGAGATGGGGCTCAGTCCCTTGTCCTGTGAGAGTAGTTAGCATGTGCCACCTTTATTTAGGAGAGCTCCGTATAATAGTGTCTCTCCCAGGCTTGGAGTGCCCCCTCACCCCCCGCCCTACTCCCCTCTGCACACACCAGCAGGTATGACTCACTCTTCACCTGTGGCAGGCGAACCTGAAAAAAAAGAATCCTAATTAGGTTATTTCTTTAGATTAGATTAAAATTGATTTTGTCCATTATATATGTATTATGCACCTCTTATTTTATGTAATACATTTATGAAAACACCATCAATTAATTAAAATAATATGCTGCATACACAGTATTGCAACACTAAGAAGAAACAAATAATGTATTAATAAACACTGACATGTGTTGAATAATATGTACTTTTTCAAATTTTGTATATGTTACTCATAAGGCATCACTTTTCTGATTTTGAATGCAGCACTTTACTTGTAATTTAAGGAATTTCTATATTGTGATATTTCTACCTTTACTGAAATAAGTAAAATAACAGAATGCTTATTCAACCACTAATAATAATAATACTGACATAAAAATGTCAGTATTGCATTCAAACCCCCACATAAATCTAATTCTAAATGACAGATTACAGATTAGTATTTTGTCAGTACCCTGTGGAACAGGAGCAGATGACGGTGGATAGGAATCACCAGCAGGTAATAGCAGGCTGGGGGCACTCTCTCCCTCTGTAACACATGAACATCAGACCAGTGAACAGACAGCAACTTTGTAGAAACATAAATAGAGGTTGGCCTATTAAATAGGAGCATGATCATTGCCCATTTGCAAGCCTGATCTTAGTTACCAGGCTTGTGAATAGTTACTGTGAGTTAGTTACTTATGAAGCAAATGCAGAACTTCTACAAATGAATTAGAGCAGGTTACATGCTGTTTTAAAAGTGTTTTTGTTCTCTATGTCAGACAGAGAAAGAGAATATGAAAGTAGATTAAAGATAGGCTTACATCCCCTGGTGCATCCACACAGTAGGCAGGCAGAGCAAGAGATGCTGAGCAGATACTCAGCGCTGTGATTGGAGACGAGAGAGGGAACATCAGAGCCCATGATGTGTAGCAGCGCTGCTCAAGGCATTCAGCCTTTGGGTGCACTGCTGGCCAGCCATATTTGTAATAACACAAAGAAACAGAACAGAACAAAACAGTACATATTTGTGATGATGAAAGGAGGGAGAGAAGAATCGATGGAGAAAGCAGTGAGTGAAGGTAAGTCAGCCATTCACTGGAGGGTTTTTATCATCACACATGGAGTGAGGTACATGCTTTTTGTTCACATGGTTTTGCAACAACAGGAGTGATGGTCATTCATAACACCATCAACCATTAGTCCAGCAGCAAGGAAAACCCTTATCACTGACCCTTTAAATAACTCTTTACACTATTGAATTATGGAAATGGGCGTCCAAGTTTCTGAATACCACAGCTATTTTTAGAGTGGGTTTTTATCACCATGTTCTGATTGAGGCCTCCAATATAAGCAGAAGCTGCCAGCCCTGTGTTGCTTCAGAGTGGCTCATATTGTCTGGAACTCATTCCACTTCATTTTATGTTTGTTTAGAGACTCAGGACTGTAAAGTAGTACTGAAGTTGTGTGGATGTCTGTGTGTTTCGGTAATGTTGCTGTAATACTTGGCATTCTGAAAACAATCTTAGCAAATTGGTTCAACCAACTGGGTTAAATTTGACAAAATGAAAACGAAAGCTAAATGTCCACCTCTATATGGCCTTGGCTTTTAATGTTCCATTACTTTTTGTCAACAGTTGCATGGATATTTGGTAAAAATACTCCTACGTTTATCTAGACTATACTATAATAATGAAAGGATCCTTTGTCAAAAAAAACAGATGCCATTCTTCTGTGTCCTGGCATAACAGCATACAATGTAAAGTGAAACAGAATATGATGGTGTGATGAGGAACCAGGGGTGTGTTGATCCCTTGCCTGTCTCCTTGGGGGTTCTCCAGTTCTGCATCTCCCTCTTCAATCTCTCCATTTCTTTCTTCAGCTCACAATATCTCCTCTCTACTTCTTGTCTGATGGATAAAGAAGGAAAGATGGTGAGTTTTCCAAGTTTCATCATATCTTCTTATTGTTATTTTAATTCTTCAACTGTGCTGGGATTATTTCATGTCACTGCAATGGATACCTGTCTTTATTCTAAGGGAAACAAATATATTATTCACCTATACTTTTTCCAGTTGAGGAATGTTTTAAACAGTAAGTAATTTCTCATGCACAGCTCCAATGATAAATATCCCAGTTTTGTCACTCGCTTCGAATGCTGTCAGCCTATCGAATGTTTGTTTTTTTTTAAATATGGGACTCCACCTAAGTAGTTCAGAAGGTTGTGGGTGACTGTGGCTTAGTGGTGGACAGGGTCGTCCTTCATTCAGCGGCGGCGGTTCGATCCCCGGCTCCGCTAGCCATGTCGATGTGTCCTTGGGAAAGATACCTTCCTACGGTGTATGATTGTTATCTACTCCTGATGGCAGGTGGCACCTTAGCCACTGCCATAGGTGAATGGTGTCATGTAGTGTTAAAGCGCTTTGAGTGGTCGGAAGACTAGAAAAGCGCGATACATGTACTTTACCAGTTGATCACTGATATGAACAAAGATTGTGACTGTATTAGTTATGACGGTAGTAAAGGAGGTGACATAGTATAAAGAGCTACAAAGTCCACATAGGGAGGAGGTCCGGGTAGATGGATGGGTCAAACAAACATAGGACTTACACCCAGGAGATCATGCCCATGTGAAAGTTAACTAACATAACTTCCCTTGCAAGTACATACAACATAATTTATTTGACAGAGGACAGTGTTAAAATGGGGGAGAGAGAGTGAGGGAATATAACATGCAAGGCTGGAATTGAACCCTGGACATTGCAGTTATGTGATACGTGCCTTAACCACTTGGCTACTAGGGCCATCCAATCATGCTTATTTTAACCCAAATGATGTTTTCCGAAACCTAACCAAGTGGTTTTGTTGCCAAAACTTAACTAAGTGCTTTTTTTCAATACACAATTTTAACCACGTTTGTGAAACAGCAGCAGTTTCACTTTCACAATGTGCAGGTATTTCAAGCAAGAAACGTTTATCCAGATATACCCTGACCATAACAACAACAACAAAAATCGTCCCTGGCTGTCTTGTTGCGTGTGGTCCACATTAGTTGCATGGTTTTCTATTGGCTAGGATTGACACTCCTTGTGTTTTATTTATCATTCTGAAAACGATTAACTTTTCATAGTTTTAAGTGTGTTTCCTAAAGAAGTCTGAAAGATTCTTTCTTACGATACAAAAATGAAAGACACCTTTTCCTTTTAACTGCTAATAAATCCACGCACATTCTAAGACATCACTGATATTCCTAAGCCATAACAGTTAGCTATTGTGAAATATATCAGCTATGCAAAAAAAAATTCTTCATTGTCAAGCAATCAAACAGTAAAGAAGATGAAGACGTCTAGCAGTGTCTGTCTGTGTACTGGCTGCAGGACTGGTTACATCTTTCTGGCTACATTCCCCCAGCTGAAAAATCTAACTAGGCGTTGTCCAAGACGGCCTAACACCTGCCTCGCAGGCTGCTTGCCAGTTCTGTGCTAGCTTACCTACGGAGGAGCTGCTGTAGCAGTATACATCAATCTTCAGGGCAGTGTGCTCATAGCCCAACTTCTAGAAACAGCCAGGAATCTTATGCTGTGGTCTCAGAAGCGCCTGCTCTACATCAGAATGATGTAAATACCGGAAAAGAACTGCGCAGCTGACTTCAGATGTTGGGGGCGGAAACACACAAAACATGAACAAGTGTGGCATTCTGTTCTGGGACGGCCACTGTGCAATTCTTTACTCCGGGTATGTACATGGACAGGTTTGGGAAGATGAAGGTGGATATGTTTGCCTGACTAGAGAATGCACAATATGCTCAGTGTTTTTCCATAAACATAAGAGACCATCCTCCACTAGGAGTGTATGTATTCCTCATTCCTCGACTTTTAGCGCACATTCAGGAAGAGAATCTAATGGTCATTCTGGAAGTTTTGCTCATTACACACAGGGTAGAGCTTAATCAGAGAGAGATGACACTCAAAGCAACTAGCAGACTGCTGTTTTCAACAGTGTTGGGCTGGAAGAAACATGCTTGCCAAATGAAATTCAATCGTGGTGTTGTTAACCCTGCCAGGAGATGCAGTGACAAACCAAGTAAGTGTAGAAGAGCTACGAGTAAGGAAAAGTCTGCAAATCCCTGATTTACACCAAAAGTCTTAAACTTCTTTCGGTCAAAAATCCTTTTTCTGAAAGATGTTTTTCCTCCGACTCATCAAAATGAGGCAGAAGTAGTGTCTCACTGACTCTTCCCAGTGTGTGCTTTGTCTATGTATGTCGTACACACTTTAAACATAAGGAGGACTCAGCAGCTGTTTGTTTATTACAAAGGGCACTTATAAGGCGTGGCTTTGTTAAAACAGCGTGTGTCTCACTTGCTGTGTGACGCCATCACACAAGCCTACACTGCAACAGAAGTGGAGCTGCTGCAGGACATCCGGGCTCACTCCACAAGAGCTTTTAACATCCATGGCCCTCCTCTGAGGGATGACATTGGCAATGATATACATCTGCGCCGTGGCATCATGGGCTTGTCCATGCCCTTTATCCGTTTCGGTCTACAAGATGTGTCTTCATCTCCCCTGACTCATTCAGTGTCAAATGTGCCTAGATTGGTGATGACGCATTGTTGATTTGGCGCTACTACGCACATATCACAGATAAGTTCGCAGCTCTTAGAGTGCTGTGTCTGTGCACATAGAATCGGAGGTTACAATACATAGCAAACGGTCTGAGCCCTCTAGTCCCACGGGCAGCCCAACAATACGGAGGTTGCTTCGTCTGCTTCTATCTTTGAGGTCTGCTAGTTTAGCCTCATCATTCTCTCCGCAATGTATCTGGTAGCATCAAATTATTTTTCTCTCTCCCTCTGTCTTTCACAGGTAGTTTTTTCTGGCCACTAATTACCTCAGTGCTTGCTCATGGGGGAATTATAAAGTACAGTCTAGACCTGCTCTATAGGATATACAACTTCTGTTATGATTTGACGCTATACAAATCAATTTAATTTAATTGAAACATTTTAATTATTTCATTAAAAGGAAACTTTCAATAAAATGTCATGGCTGAGATTGATTCATACCTAGGGATTTTTGGAAAGTTGATACTATATGTTCATGATAAGTTATGTAAATGCAGAAGCCCATTTTGTTAACCCGTAACCACAATGAAAAAAAACTTACGAGATATGAAAGATACTGATTCAAAATAATTGGTACTCAGCATGTGCCACTCCACCTAATCAAGTCCACTGATTGGTCAGGTTAAAGATGGTATTCCTCTCAATTGATACCTCTGCAAGTCTTCATTGACTCCTGATGTTTGGTGAGTCTTCTCCTCCCCGTCAGTGATGGTGTACATAGATGCAGCAGGACCCTGCTCTCGCATGAGTGGGAGCCCCAGCAGTGCAGGCAGGTCTTCTGGTAGAGTGTCTGTGAGGCTCTGAATTTATAACATGAGAAGATCAAGCCCAACTCAACAAGGAAAACACATTGAACAATATTTGTAATCATCATATGAAAATGCACAACTGTCTTGAAAATGCTGCACAGACCAGGCACTTATAATTTCCGGCTGGTTATGACGTGGACCAGGCAAATCCGTGGCGGAGCCCCATTGGGACCTTCTTGGGTGCTTCGCTGAAATGATATCCCCCACGATGATGGAATAAATGCGGGGCCAACTAACAATGCCCTTAAGCACCGTGGTGTGGAAACCAATCGCAATGGTTTATCTATCCACCAGGTGGAGCAGTGATTATGGCAGCTGAAGCGTTCACTGCATCTGAAATCAGCTGTTCTCGTTATATCATAAATGCATGAAAATATTATGCTGAAGCCTTTTGTAAAACACTTAGAGAATGTAGTTTTTATGCAAAAACAGCAATACGGCTAAAGTTATTCAATAAAACTGCAAGAAAATGAAAGCAATACGGGAGGGCAATAAGTGATATAGAGTAACAAATAATGAAGGTTACGATATTGTAACCCTAGTTTTATAAGCACAAGCAGAGACCTCTACTGGACTTTATAGGCAATATGCTTCTCCAATCATAAGCACGCATTTGCCTTTTGAAAATTTGCAGAAGTGTAGCCAACCAATCAGGACGTGCCTACCCGAATATGTTCGGACCCAATTGTATATAAGGCATCACACCTGGTGCTACAGGGCAGGGCCGTCCAGGGGGCAGTCCTGTGTCGTTCCAGCGAGCACAGACACTGAAAAGGAGCCTGACATCCAATATCCAAGAGATAGATATCCAAAAGAACGAACTGTATGAGCAGAGAAGGCGTAGATCACGCTGCCTCCTGTTGAAGGAAAATATTTTATGTTTATGCTTAATAAATGTCTCACGCTTAGGATAACTATGAAGCCGCATTAACACATATATTAGGTTTATTAAGAGCACAATATTCATAGTTTTATGTATCTGTTAATCACTGACATAGTATTATAAGTTTCACACATGAACCAGGTCTGTAAGCAACCCACATAGAGAACAGTGTTTAATTAGTCTGAGGAGATAAGCTTAGTAGGGGAGGGCACAGTTGAGACACAGGGAACTGCGTGTAAGAGAAGCATGCAAACGGCTCTCTGATACAAGGCTCAGCAGTAGATAAAGTCACGTTGGCCTTGTACATTCTGGCGTGGGCCGGTAGAGATGGCGCCCTGGCCCCCAGCTGGTGTTTAAAGCGATTCAGACCCCAAAGGGCTAGGGAAGGACTAGATATTATGACTAGTAGCGGTTATGACGAGGGAGGGTAAGAATGGGAGGCAGACAGTGAAGTTATCAGTTTCTGTATTGAGGCGGCGTCAACTGGGGAGCATGGCGTGCGTGAGGTATGAGGTCACCCTATACGAAGGGGAAAAGATGGCCACCGGGGCGGGGTTGAGGGGTGGAGCAGTGGGCCGTACCTAACCCGTGCATTGCATTACAAGTACTATGTCAATCTGAATGTTCGCGGGTTGTTGTATGCCTGGACCCAACTCGGTACGTTTGTAGCCTGTGTGTTGCAAATAAATCTACGTGAATTGAACTTTGATCCAATCTCTCTGGTATTCTGTGGGTGGTCAATTACTGAGGTCCCGTAAGTGAGTTCCTGTGGCGCCTCACTAGCAGTCAGATAGGAAAAAGCTATTAAGTTTATACAGAATCAGGTTTTAAGAAAGTTAGCCATCATCAGCAGAATACGCAATAAACGAAAGAAATTCAGCCACAACACTCCGTACATACTGTATGTCCTTGACACTCATCCAACCGAACAAAACCACCTACTCTGCCATGCTGCGTGTGGAGTTTTGTGGGGACCACAGTGGGAGGGTCTCTTTATGGCTACTTGGCAAGCTTGGTAGATGCACTCACAAAGCCACCCCACCAGCGTTTCTTGGATAGGGTTTTATCGGCCACCACATCATCCACGAAGCAAACGGCAAAGCAAATGTAAATTTGCCTCCCTTTCCCTTGCATGTGGTGGCAAAAAAAACAAAAAAACATCCAGCTTTATAAGCCTCAACATGAAGGAACTTCTTAAGTTCTCAAAGGGACCCTTCACTAATGCCATGAGCAACAAAAGCAGTCTCCACTGTGGGGAAGAGGCACGTATCACCGGCCGTTGCCTCCTGACCCCACGCAAGAACCAATAAATGAGAGGGTGAAAAAAACTGGTCTGTCTCCAAAACCCTCTTGGCAGGAAGAAATGGCTGCTGCATACACATTAACAGTATCATCAGACAGGACAGGGGATCTAGCCTCCTTTCCTTGAATCAGCACTGGAACCATGACCACTTTGCCTTGAGAAGCATGGAAAGGACAGCCCAGAGTGGGCAGCTTGCCCATTTCCTCCGACTTCTGAGACGGTGCCTCCTGGAACTGGGGGACAGTCCAGTGCTGGGTCACCATCGTTTGAGTCATTTCTGCATTTCACAGCACGTGAGTGGGCTCTTCACCTCGCTCCACTGCTAACTGGTAAAGCATGTTCGGAATATGTAACTATGGACGTTGATGACATCGTGGACTATGCAAAAGCGAAGTGTGCTATTTTGTAGAAGTTTGAAATCAGTACAGAGACCTATAAAGTGAGGTTCCGTTCCAGTGTGCCAGGAGAAGAGGAGACACCTAAAGAGCTGCAGGTCCGCCTCAAGGACTTGTATGGCAAGTGGATGGCTCCTAAAGCAAAGACAAAGGAACAAATTGGAGAAACCATCATCATGGAGCAGTTTCTCAAAGTCCTGAAACCGGAGTTTCTTACCTGGATTAAAGACTGAAACCCAAAGACCACGAAAGAAGCAGCAGAATTGGCTGAAGTGTTTCTGTCTGTCCGCCGCCCATCACAAGAGTACCTCCTAGCCAAGTCCTGCCCACCCACCCCATCGGGTGAGCCTGTTGATGGTAATGACTTTAGAGCTAACAACACGAGACAGTTTCTTCCCCTCAAATTCAGCTAAATGTGAGCCTAGAAACAGAGCCCTTGTTGCATGTCATTCATGTGGCCAGACAGGTAGTTTTAAGGCAGAGTGCCCTAAGGTACATGTTAGTAACAGTTACATGGGTTTTGCTCCCCAGTTACCTGTCAGTGAGTTAGAGAGGGATAGTGGCTCGGAATGTCGACACGAGGAACTTACAATAGCTGTGTTAATTGAAGACAGACCCTGTGTAGCTCTCCTAAATTCAGGAAGTAATCACACCCAGTCAGGACAGTCTCCCTAGGGATGTCATTTTTTGAGAGAAACAGTTGACGTTTTCTGTATTCACGGTGACAAGGTAGGTTACCCCATAGCTGAGGTAGCTATCCAGGTTGAAGGTCAACACTACTTGCTTTCAGTAGGTATATATGAACAACTGCCCTATCAGGTTGTGTTAGGCTCTGATCTCCCTATCCTTGCTGAACTGATAGCCAAGAAGTCTTGTAAGGCTAGAGCTAGCTACACCAGTGAAAGTTTGCTCGCTGTCACTGGGTTGAAAAGCAAGCAAGGGGAAAGCTAGTGCAACAGCGGGTGGGAGGAGATACCTTTTGGGAATGCGGAAGTGCCTAGTGTTGCGCACACCAGACAGTTTAAGGAAAGGAAAAGCAAGAGACAAAAGAGAAGGCACAGAGTAAGGGGAACAAAAGTAGCTGAACAGGTGTCGAAGCCTTTAGAATCCAAACTTGTTGCCATTCCTAGCGACATTGATAAGTAACAGGACCCCACACTTGCTACGTTGTTTTCTAAATGTGTGCCTGAGTCAACCCAAATGATGGGTAGACTCCAGAAGCATTTTTGGTCAAGAGAGACATGTATTGCCGTAGCCAGATTGGTGACCAGTTGGTTATTCCCCCGAGTTCGAGGCACACAACCTGAACCACTCTAGGGTGACTGTGGCTTAGTGGTGAGCAGGGTCGTCCTTCAATCAGAGGATCGGCAGTTCAATCCCCAGCTTTGCTAGCCCATGTACGTGTTGTAACTCTGTTATGCAGTTCATTCTGTACACATGACATCTATTTTCGTACTCTGTCCATCCTGGGAGAGGGATCCTCCTCTGCTGCTCTCCTGAAGGTTTCTTCCATTTTTCTCCCTGTTGATAGGGTTTTTTGGGGGAGTTTTTCCTGAGTCGATGAGAGGTTCTGGGACAGAGGATGTCAGTGTGTACAGATTGTAAAGCCCTGAGGCAAATTTGTAATTTTGGGCTATACAAAAATAAATTGAATTGAATTGAATTGAATTGAATGTCAATGTGTCCTTGGGCAAGACAATTAATCCCAAATTGCTCCCGTAGCTGTGCCTACGGTGTGTGACTGAGTATGTATGTTATCTACTACTGATGGGCAGGTGGCACCTTAGCCCCCCATCAGTGTATGAATGGGTGAATGACATCATGTAATGAGCTTTGAGTGGTTGGAAGACTAGAAAAGCGCTATACAAGTACAGGTCCATCCCTTGGGCAGGACACTTGGGACAGGCAAAAACCTTTGCTAGAATGATCACCTGTTTCTGTTGGCCCCAGCAGTACACTGACACAGTAAAATATTGCCAGTCTTGTCCACAGTGTCAGTTAACGGCTTCAGGCAAGAATGGAGATAGGGCTCCCCTCATTAGCATGCCCATCATTGATACACCCTTTTCACGCATTGCCATGGACATTGTAGGCCCACTAGAAAGGAGTAGTGCAGGCCACAAGTACATACTGGTAGTCTGCGATTATGCCATAAAATATCCTGAAGCCTTTCCCTTGAACATCAAGGCCTGCCAGATTGTCAACTGCCTCATTCAGCTGTTTTCCAGAGTTGAATCTCAAAGGAGATCATCACAGACCAAGGCACCAACTTCACATCAAGCCTGCTGAAAGAGTTGTACAGCATGCTGGGAATTCAGGGTGTAAAGACCAGTCCCTACCATCCACAAACAGATGGCCTTGTTGAGCACTTTAACAAGTCCCTCAAGTCTATGCTTGGGAAGTATGTGAATGACTCGGGGTCAGACTGAGACCAATGGCTTCCATTTTTGCTGTTTGCATACAGAGAGGTCCCACAAGCACTTTTGTCGCAGTGCATGATGCCGCACGGCACGCTGGCTGCCGCTCCTCTTGACACTTTATTACCGCTTGTGTGATTTATGTGACTTTTTATTGATGTGACTTTTTATAGCTATTTTATTCAACCCCGTTTTAGTTTGTTTTTTATGTATTGTGATTGCTCCCTGAGTTGAAATACGACAGACTTTTGCCTCCCTCCCGTGTTGGAATACGGTCGGGATTAATTTGAGAGCCTACCTCCCATGTTGGAATAAAATAGGAATACGGCGGACTTTGGACTGATCAATGAAACTGAGAGCCTATTCTGGACAAAGGGCTTGACTTCATGTGCCTAACAGAAACCTAGCATAAACCAGGGGACTACTCCGTGTTTAATGAAGCATGCCCCCCTGGCTATAACTACATGGAGAAAGCCCGCAGCTCTGGTCGTGGTGGTGGACTAGCCATCATGCACCGGGCTGAACTAAAACTATCTCCTCTGCCAATGCCTGATCTTTCCTCTATGGAATGCCTGGCCTTCAAATGCAAATCTCCATACTCCATGACAGTGCTTCTCATATACCGTCCTCCAAAACCAAACCCATCTTTTATACCTGAGATAAGTGATCTCCTTACCTCACTCTGCACTATGTCAACTAACATTGTCATTGTTGGTGATTTAAATATCCATGTCAACAACCCCTCCTGTCAGTTTGCAGCAGATTTCCTGAGTGTGCTTGAGTGTCTTGGCCTGCAGCAGCATGTTGAGGTTCCTACTTACACCAAGGGGCACACTTTGGATCTGGTTATCACTGACTCTGCTGCCATCAGTAACCTACAGGTTTATGATCTTGGTGTGTCCGACCACAAGGTGGTCTCAATGGCCTTGACTTTTATGCTGCCTACTATTAGACCTAAGCGTCAAATGTCTTTCCGGAACTGGAAAAGTATTGACTCAGCCACTATGACCATGGATCTCCAGCTCATCACCTGCCCAGCCTCTGCATCAATGGATGAATTAGTGGAACTCTATAATACATCCCTGAGCAGTGTTTTTGATCTCTATGCCCCAGTCAAGTCACGTGAGGTCAATTTCTCACGCTTCCTGGTTCACAATGAGCTGCGGAAAATAAAAACAGCTGGGCGTGTCCTAGAACGACGTTGCAGACACTCTGGGCTCACTGTCCATAACTGGCTTTCCGTGAGCATCAAAGGGCCTACTCCAACTCCCTTAAAGATGCTCGCTCACAGTTCTATTCCAGCTTAATCAATAAAAAACCAGGCAACTCTAAACAGCTTTTTTCGACCATGAACCATCTTCACAACCATCCTCTTCAACTGAGGCTACAGAGGAGCAATGCAACAGCTTCATTGACTTCTTCAGATCCAAAGTCAACAACATTCGCTCTCTGATGTCCAGCTCTCCATCTCTGCTTCCGTCTGACACCAACACTTTACCTGCGAGTGTGCTGTCTCCTCTACATCTCGCTGAGGTTCAAGAGAGCCATGTTGAGGAAATCCTAAGAAAAATAAAATCCTGTACCTGTACCCTGGACCCCATTCCCACTGCTCTGCTCAAATCACATATCCCCACTCTCAGTCCTTTCATCACCAAAGTTGTTAACCTTTCCCTTCAGTCTGGCTGTGTACCAGCTGCTCTCAAGGTTGCTGTCATCCGCCCCCTTCTCAAGAAGCCCACCTTGGACCCGGAGGTTTTAGCCAACTACAGGCCTATCTCCAACCTTGCTTTCCTGTCCAAGGTGTTAGAGAAGGTAGTTGCTTCTCAACTTCAGGACCACCTCAAACACAACAACTTGTTTGAAAAATTTCAGTCAGGATTTTGTTCAGCCCACAGCACTGAAACAGCTTTGCTCAGGGTGACGAATGACCTGCTGATGACAGCCGATGCAGGATCAGCCTCACTCCTCATCCTCCTGGACCTGACTGCTGCATTTGACACAGTGGATCACACTATTCTCCTAGAGCACCTCCACACCACCATCAGACTATCAGACTCTGCACTCAAATGGTTTCAGGCCTACTTTTCTGGCAGAACTGAATATGTCTCACTGGGAACATGCAAGTCCGAACTGCTTCCTGTCTCCTGTGGTGTTCCGCAAGGGTCGGTTCCTCGGCCCCATCCTCTACATTATTTACATGCTCCCCCTCGGTCGTGTCATCAGCAGACATAAGATGTCCTTCCACTGTTATGCTGATGACACACAGGTCGACATAAAAACTGCCCCAAGCCCCTCTGCAGCCATGTCATGTCTCACCGCCTGTCTTGGGGAGATAAAGGCATGGATGAGCAACAACTTTCTACAGTTAAACAGTAACAAAACCGAAGCCCTCCTTTTTGGCACTCCACACCAGGTTCAGTCATCCTCCATAACTCATCTCACCTTTGACAGTCAGGTCATACCCCTCTCCTCCACAGTTACCAATCTGGGAGTTAGGTTTGACTCTCACCTGACATTTAATGACCATATAAAATACCTGTGTAAAACCTCCTTTTATCATCTTAAAAACATCTCCAAACTCCGCCCCACTTTAACCCTGCCAGATGCAGAGAAGCTCGTCCATGCCTTTATCTCCTCAAGACTGGACTACTGTAATTCACTTTTCACTGGGGTCACTGGCAAGAACATCAAAAAACTGCAATACATTCAAAACAGCACCGCCAGGATCCTGATGAGAGTCCGGAAATATGAACACATAACACCCATCCTACACTCACTACACTGGCTCCCTGTCTCATTCCGGATTGCGGACTACAAACTCCTACTACTCACCCATAAATACATAAATGGACATGCACCTCCATACCTACAAGAACTCATCACTCCCCAAACCTCCACCCGCACCCTCAGGTCCACAAACAGATCGCTCCTTCGGGTCCCCAACACCAAGCTCCACACCATGGGGGACCGGGCCTTTTGCTCAGCAGCACCGCGCCTATGGAACAGTCTCCCTGAACACATAAGGGCAACACAGACACTGGACTCTTTTAAGACTGGCCTAAAAACCTTTTTATTCAGGAAGGCGTTTTTTACTCTGTGTTAAATCTGTCAGCTATTTCTTTCTTTATTATAGTCTGTTTTAACTATGTTTTTAACTATAGTCTGTTTTAACTATGCTTTAACTATGTACTGGCTCTGTGCACTCTGAGATTCTTATGAATGAAAAGTGCGTTACAAATTAAATTTATTATTATTATTAATTCAATTCAATTAATTTTTGTAGATCCCAAAATCACAAATTACAAACTTGCCTCAGAGGGCTTTACAATCTGCACACAATGACATCCTCTGTCCCAGAACCTCTCATCGACTCAGGAAAAACTCCCCCAAAAAAAACCCCAAAAAAAACCGAGGAGAGCAGCAGAGGAGGATCCCTCTCCCAGGTTGGACAGAGTACAAAAATAGATGTCATGTGTACAGAATGAACAGCATAACAGAGTTACAACACGTTCAATTCACATGACAGAAATGATTCATGTAATAACAGCAGCAGGTGACGGGGAGGACCACAGCAGGACGCAGGACCAGGGTCCAGATTTAACCACGATCCACAGAAACCTGCGAGGCGAGAAGGCATAAAGACTTCGGGGATGGAGCAGAGTTAGTAATGTGCATTAATGGTGCATGAATTCATACAGAAGGTAAAATAGAGAAGAATGTGCGTCAGCAGGGCCATGGAAAGAACCAGGAGGCAGGACCAGGGTCCAGATGCAACCACGATTCGTGGAAACCTGCGAGGCGAGAAAACACAAAGACTCTGGGGGAAGAAGTACAGTTAGTAATGTGCATTGATATAACATGAATTCATACAGAAGGAGCGAGAGAAAAGGATAGAGGAGCTCAATGTATCCTAAGTTGTCCCCCTGCAGTCTAGGCCTATAGCAGCATATCAAGGGGCTGGAAAAAATGGACCAGGGCAAACCTGAGCCAGCCCTAACTATGAGCGCTATCAAAGAGGAAAGTCTTAAGTCTACTCTTAAATGTGGTCACTGTGTCTGCCCCCTGGACTGAAAGTGGAAGCTGGTTCCATAGAAGAGGTGCTTGATAACTGAATGCTCTGGCTCTCATCCTACTTTTTAAGACTCTAGGAACCACAAGCAGCCCCGCATTCAGTGAGCGCAGCTCTCTAGTGGGGTAATATGGTACTATGAGATCCTTAAGATATGATGGTGCCTCACCAATTAAGGCTTTGTAGGTGAGGAGAAGGATTTTAAATTCGACTCTGGATTTTACAGGGAGCCAGTGAAGAGAAGCTAATACAGGAGTAATATGATTCTGGATCAACTGGAGAGATTTAAGAGACTTATTAGAGCAGCCTGATAATAAGGAATTACAGTAGTAGTTGCAGGTCATCCATGTTTTTATATCTTTGAGACATGCTTGAAGTTTAACAAGCTGGTTGGTTTCATCTGGTTTGATCGATAGATATAATTGAGTATCATCAGCATAACAATGAAAGTCTATGGAGTGTTTTCTGATAATATTGCCCAAAGGAAGCATATATAAGGTGAATAAGATTGGTCCAAGCACAGAACCTTGTGGAACTCCGTGACTGACGTTGGTGGTCATCGAGGATTCATCGTTTACATATACAAATTGAGATCGATCTGATAAATAGGATTTAAACTAGCTTAGTGCGGTGCCTTTAATGCCAATCAAATGTTCTAATCTCTGTAATAGGATGTGATGGTCAATGGTGTCGAACGCAGCACTAAGGTCTAACAAGACAAGGACAGAGACAAGTCCTCCATCTGATGCAACTAGAAGATCACTAGCAATTTTCACCAGTGTTGTCTCTGTGCTGTGGTATTTTCTAAATCCTGACTGAAAATCCTCGAATAAACTATTGTTATGTAGAAAGTCACACAACTGATTTGCAACTACTTTCTCAAGGATCTTAGAGAGGAAGGGAAGGTTAGAGATCGGTCTATAGTTAGCCAACACCTCTGGATCAAGAGTGGGCTTCTTGGAAAGAGGCTTAATCACAGCTATTTTAAAAAACTGTGGTACATGGCCTGTTAGTAAAGACATATTGACAATATCCAGCAGACAGGTGCCAATCAAAGGTAAAACTTCTTTAAGCAGCCTCGTCGGGACGGGGTCCAAGAGACAGGTAGAAGATTTAGAAGAGGAAATTGTTGAAGACAATTTTTTAAAGTCGATGAGAGAAAAGCCGTCCATACATATATCAGGGTTTATAGCTGCCTCCAATGATAGATCGGCACTGATCGAGGGCAAGAGACCATTAATCTTGTCTCTAATAGTTAGAATCTTATCATTGAAGAAGCTCATGAAGTCATTACTACTGAGGTCTATAGGAATACACGGCTCAACAGAGCTGTGACTATGTCAGCCTGGCTACAGTGCTGAAGAGAAACCTGGGGTTGTTCTTATTTTTCTCTATTATTGATGAGTAATAGGCTGCTCTGGCATTACGAAGGGCCTTCTTATATGTTTTAAGACTATCTCGCCAAACTAACCGAGATTCTTCTAAATTGGTGGAACGCCATATCCTTTCAAGCTTTCTCAATGTTTGTTTTATTTTGCGGGTTTGAGGGTTATACCATGGAGCGAACCTCCTCTGCTTTATTATCTTCTTTTTTAGAGGAGCTATAGAGTCTAGTGTCAGTCTCAGTGAGCTTGTAGCACTATCGACTAGATGATCAATCTGGGACGGACTAAAGTTAGTACAGGAGTCCTCCGTTATATTGAGACATGGTATTGAATTAAATATAGATGGAATCACTTCTTTAAATTTAGCTACAGCACTGTCAGATAGACATCTGGTGTAGAAACCTTTGCCTAACGGTGTACACTCTGGGAGTATAAACTCGAAAGTTATTAGGTAATGGTCTGATAAAAGAGGGTTCTGTGGAAAAACTATTAGATGTTCTATTTTAATGCCATATGCAAGAGCAAGGTCGAGGGTGTGGTTAAAACAGTGAGTGGGTTTCTGTACACTGACAGAAGCCGATTGAATCTAATAATGAGATAAACGCAGTACTAAGGCTATCATTATCGACATCCACATGAATATTAAAGTCACCTACAATAATAACTTTATCTGTTTTAAGAGCTAAACTTGATAAAAACTCTGAAAAATCAAATAGAAATTCAGAATACGGACCTGGGGCCTGGTACACTATAACAAATAGAATTGGCTGTATTATTTTCCAGGTTGGATGTGAAAGACTAAGAACAAGGCTTTCAAATGAGTTGTAGTTTAATTTAGGTTCAGGGTTCATTAATAGGCTTGAGTCAAAGATAGCTGCTACTCCTCCTCCTCGGCCGGTGCCTCGAGGAATGTGAGCATTAATGTGACTTGGAGGAGTTGATTCATTTAGGCTGACATATTCTTCATGACACAGCCAGGTTTCAGTAAGACAGAATAGATCAATGTGATTGTCAGATATTAAATAATTTACTAAAACAGCTTTAGACGACAAAGATCTGATATTTAAGAGTCCACATTTAATTCTCCTATTTTGTTGCACTGGTGGTGTTAATTTTTATGAGATTATTTTGTACAACTCCTCTTCTGGTTACTTTTGATTTAATTAATTTAAGTGTCCGTGGGGCAGACACAGTCCCTATATAGTTTTGGGTGGGTAACTGCTCTAATGGAAGTGCAGAGAAGGGTGTAAGACTACAACTCTGCTTCTGCTTCCTGGTCTGAACTCTGGGTTGTCATGGATTAGGTCCCCAAACAAAGTTGGTCAGATTTGCAGAAATGAGATCCGCTCCATCCAACGTGGGATGAATGCCATCTCTCCTAATCAGATCAGGTTTTCCCCAGAAAGTCTCCCAATTATCAACGAAGCCCACATTGTTTGCTGGACACCACATCGACAACCAGCGGTTGAATGATGACATGCGGCTATACATCTCATCATTGACCAAATTTGGGAGAGGGCCAGAGAAAACTACGGTGTCCGACATTGTTTTGGCATATGAACACACCGATGCCACATTAATTTTAGTGACCTCCGAGTGTCGGCTTCGGGTGTCATTACCGCCGACGTGTATTACAATCTTACTTTATTTCCGTTTATCCTTAGCCAGCAGTTCCAAATAGGACTCAACGTCGCCCGCTCTGGCCCCCGGAATGCATGTGACTGTGGTCCCTGGCTTCGCTAGCTTCACGTTTCTGACTATGGAGCTACCTATAACCAGAGTCGGTTCCTCAGCGGGTGTCTCGCCGAGTGGGCGAACCGGTTAGAAACGTGAAGAGGTTGGTGGTGCACCGTGTGCTTCTGCTTTGACTTCTGCTTCCTTCGGACAGTTACCCAGCCTCCCTGCTGCTCGGGGGCTGCCGGGGAACAGCTAGCTGAAGCTACGGCTGGTTGGCCCGCACCGACTATGGGAGTGGGCAGGCTAACTACTGTGGCTAACGACTGAGCTTCCATGGTGCGGAGCCGTGCCTCTAACTCACTGAGCCTCGCCTCAACCCTAGCAAACAAACTACACTTATTACATGTACCGTTATCATTAAGGGAGGCAGAGGACTGGCTAAGCATGTGACACACTGAGCAAGGGGGAGAGGAAGAGAGAGAGAGGGAAGCCATCGCTAGCTGCTAAACTAGAGTACAGTGGCTACCGTTAGAGAAACCAAACAAAGTGTAAATAGAACTGTCGGATTAAGCGAGAAGCCGCTACAAGAAGGAGGGAGATATTAGTGTTTAAGATGTACAGCAGGTAATTAACCGCTTGTAGTGAAGAATATCACACAATTAACTCGGTTTAGCTGGAGCTGTGAAAGTAAGCTATCGGACAACAGACACGCTGGCAACCGGAAGTGAGGCAATACGCTTACCGTACTACGTCAGAGATCAGAGATTGGCCAGATCAGAGATTATTACAAGCATCTACAGGGTTTTCACCTTTCCAGCTGCTATATGGACATTCCGTAAGGGGTCCAATGGATGTCTTGAAGGAGGCCTAGGAGGGTCCCATGCCACAACAGGAGTGCAGTGAGCGCTCATATGTCCTGAAGATGAGACAAACTGGACCAATTTTAGGAGCTCGTAATCTGGCTCAAGCACAGCAGTGAGAGGAGAGTTATGACAAGGCTTCTGGAAGGAGAGTGTAACGGTTTTCTGTTACCGAAGTGGGTTTCCCCAAGGCACAACGAAGGCAACAGACTTGTATCGAGGTTTTCTCAAAGGTTTTATTTAAATGTGCACTTTCAAGCTCCTTGCGACTGCTGGTTGTCGTGCTCTCTGCCGGACTGCCAGGCTGTGATCCTGCTCACTCGCCTCTCTCGCTCCTCTGTCGTTCCTACTGGTTTTGAAGGGGAGAGACACACAACCCCGATTGCTTGCAGCTGAGGCTGATTAGACCTCTCCCGGCACTGTTCCCCGAACCACTCCCCCCACTCAGCTCCCTATGCAGCTGAGCTCAACCACGCTCCGCCACCACAGAGTTTTCCAGGAGGGCCAGAAAGTTGGGGCCATACAAGATTACAAAAAAGGCCAGCCCAGTCAAGTATGACCTCTTTTTACCAGACCGTCGGAAAAATAATCAAGTCTTTCATGTAAACCTTCTGAAAGAATGGGTAGACCAACCAGAGCAGTCTTCAACCTTGTGGGCATGCACATTTGTTGACGAGAAAGAACTTCAGGAGCAGTATTTTCCCTCTTTAACTGAGACTCCAGTGTTTCCAGATCTGAGTCATCTTGCACCAGAAAAACGCTGGGAACTACAGGCCCACATTCAAAAAGAGCTCTTCAGTCTAAAGCCAGGTTGTACACGGCTCATTGATCACATCCGTCTGAATTCACCAGAACAGCGGCCATTAAGGGTCACCATCTACTGCATTCCAGCCAGACTTGTTCCAGGACTGAAGCAAGAAGTGGAGGAGATGCTGGCTACAGGAATCAGAGCTGCCTCTCAGTGATTGGTGAGCCCTGTGGTGTTGGTTCCCAAGAAGGATGACCCTAAGCTGAGAACTTTTCATCAAGATCTGCAGTACTAATTGAAATTACTCGCAAATCCAGCCCAATAAAGGTTAAATGGACGCAAGAAAGTGAAAATGCTTTCAAGGACTTGCAAAACTGTGTCAAGAACCTGTTTTGATGTGTCCAGATTTCACTGTTACCTTTACTGTCCAGACAGATGCTTCTGGAGTAGGTCTCAGAGCAGTTTTATTGCAAGGACTGGCTGGAAACCAGTTTTCTGTGCAGTACATCAGCCAAAAACTCTTCCCAAGGGAAATATGGTACTCAACAGTGGAAAAGGAAGCTCTAGCTATTAATTGGGCATTAAACACCATGAAATACTACCGGATTGGCAAATAGTTTGTTCTTGAGTCTGACCATCGTGCATTTCAGTGGATCCACAATGTGAAAGACGCTAAATGCTAGAATTAACAGATGTTACTTGTCTCTCCAGCCTCATCGTTTCCAGGTTCAGTATAGACCAGGACAGGGTGTGTTACAAAGTGGGTGAGAACACACCACTTGTCCCCATATTTCTTTATTGATTCAGTGCGGCATTTCATTAGTGAATCATATCTTTTTGTTGTTACTTACCATACCCACCATGTGTTCCAGAGTCCAAAGGAGGTGGTGCCCAACCATTTCCTCTATTTATAAACTGGATGACGTCAGCAGTGATGTCATAGGGTTAGACCAAGTATGGAGGGGAAGTAGATTATGTAAAGGTTTGTATTTAGGGGGATTGTGATTTGTTATGCATGTTTGCAACCATATGTTTTAAAAGTGTTTCTATCGGTGAAGTTTTACAACTGTAAAATTTCACCTACAAGGGGGAGAGAGAACATTACTGTGTAGCTGTGTATGTGAGGTTATGTTGAGCTAAGGTGCCTTAATGACGAGTAGAGATTCATTCAGTTAAGTTAACTGTTTGTTTGTTTAGTTATATTGTTTGGTTACACATGTAGCAGGGCCACTTATAGAAATAAACACCTTCGGTTTTCTGGACAAAGTCTCTTGCGTCTGCCTCCTACCACTTTCCAAGCCACTCCGGTCAGGCTTCACCACAATGTCCTTTCTATCTGTCATGAATGGGGATGACAGACACAGCATGTTTTTGTAACAGTTTTTAGATCTCTGCTGAGAGGTAATCCACCTTCCTCTGGGAGGATAGATTTGGATGAGGAACGCTGTAGAGCTAGGAAAAGTAACCCAGTCTAGCATCCTGTCCATCCGTGCCATTAACACGCAGTTGTGTCGCTACTTCTGGTGAAAAATTAGCTCAGGCTTTCTCTTATTTGCAGCAAAGCATCACATCGAAGCCGCGGAAGTGATCCCACCGCTGTTGACGTTGAATCTTTGGCAGCAGGCCGTGCAGACGCTCAAAGCAGGGGTTGTGAAGATCCAACATGACAGATAATGACTGTGCAGCTGAGCCCAACCACGCCCCGCCACCACACTCTTATTTTAGTATTTTGTTTGTGTATTTCCACTTTGTGATACTTGATACTCCTACTTTACATTTGATGCCTAACACAACAGATAAAAAAAAAAAGTAAAGGCCGACTCCCGATACAGGCAAGCAGTCGACTAGGGCAGAAAAAGTGGCCATGGACGAGTCGTTTTGCTGTATCTTGAGCTCTGTGAGTCCATCTGGGTTTGGATCTCTAGCTACTCATGCCACTCAAGCAAACCATGACCTAAACCAACAAACATGGTTTTTGAGTGTACTTCAGTTGGTGTGATTTTGTAAAAGAAGTGTCATGTGATGGTGACACCTTGCAATGGACTGACTGAGTATGCTTACAGTGGAATCTAGACACCCCCTATCAGGAAACTATGTGGTATTCGGTTGGGAGAAATTCTGAGTTTTTGCACCGGTGCAACCTGTCGAATCGACAAATGGCAGTTCTGCCATGTACATACTTTATGTCTCACCAGTTTCTCCGGCGTGAAAAGACTCTCACAGTCCCTGAGCCTTGTGTGGTCAATCTGCATCATGATGTCTTGACTGTGGTCAATGGCACCCGTCTGACTATAAAAGAGAGACAAATTAAACAATACCCATATGACTTCATTTTAAGGTCAGATAGAGTCATTGGATGCACATAAAGTGTTAACCATGAATTTAAGTTTACCAGGTAGAGGTGTAAGAGTATCCAACAAAAGCCAAGTGTAGTCCTACTGGAGCTCTGTCAATTACATCAGACAGTGTCTCCTGCAGAACACAACAAAAACACCAGCTGGTGTTATTTTGTTAGAAGTTGCTAAAATTTTTCATGGAGCCACAGTATGTAGTGTAAAAGCCCTTTAAGTTGTCGGGAGACTAGAAAGGCACTAAACAAGTACAAGTCCAGTATGAGTCAGCAGTATGGCTGATTTCTTTCACAATTGCGAGCTCTGTTTAACTTCTGTAAACAGAAATATATACTTCTGTTACTTATGTTATTAAAGATGTAACACAACCTAGGTTCCATCATAAGTGCATGCCATGAAGAATAACATTCTCTAAAGACCATACCATTTCACTGAGACAGTCATCCAGAATGTCAAAGTTGGAGGTGTCAGTTGGATTAGATACTTCAGGTAGGTAGGGGGCAGGGAAGCCTTTCCTCCCCAGACAGACTTCCCTCTCACAGATGAGCCCAGTGATGAAGGAAAGGGCCTTGTCTGAAATCTTAGGGCTAGAAGGAGGGAACTCAAAATACTCCAGGGAATAAAAGAAAGATTTAAAAAAATATATATAAAATATATATATATATGTTTATGATACCACTTTGAGTGGTAAACATAAAGTAGAGTAAATTTAGAAATTACAGCCCAGTATCCCTTGGAATGCCATTATTATTAGACAATTCTGCACCTCTGGGTTAATATATTGTAGTGTTGTGTTATTTACTGTATGATCTGCCAGTGTTTGACATGTGCTTTGAATTCTGAAAGACATTGTCAGTGTGTTTATGTACCTGAAAGTGGATGATCTTGGCATATGTTTTAGAGATGGACTGCGTAAAAGGGTGTGGTCCCCAGCACCATCTCATAGGCACAGATACCCAGGGCCCACCAGTCACATTCAGGACCATAACCTCCACCTCCTTCTACTGCCCTTAAAATCTCTGGAGACAAATAGTCAGGGGTTCCGACTGCTAGGGACGAGTGAACCTGTAATGATATCAGAAGGTAAGGAATTTCAAGAACAAAAGAGGCTTATCTAAAGGTCATTACCCACATATCCAACATTTGATTTGTTATGTGGAACTGTCACCAACATGAGCAAATGTTTAAACATGATTTGCAGGATGTTTGCCAGCTTTCTTTCCTCGAGGATTATCTCTTAAAACTTCTAAGAAAGTGTGAACGCTCACCATACCATCCTCAAGGATCCTAAGACAGGAACCAAAGTCCCCTAGTCTGATGTGTCCATCAGCTGTCAGCAGGATGTTGTCAGGTTTGATATCTCTGTGTAAGAAGTGGGGTCTGAATGTCAGATATCATTAATTAAAAATAACAGGTTGTTTGCAGTGTTTTATATCCATATCACAGTTCCAGGAGAGAGTGCATACATGTTTTTGGTATTCACTTTTTGAAGTGTATTACTCAGAGTGATAGTCATATTTGAACCCTGTGATAAGCATTGTTATTACTTAAGTTACAATTTATCTTGAAACTATATGTGGCCACAGTCTGAAACTAACTTGTAAATCAAAACAATAGGAGCACCTTTTTTTTAAAGAGGAGAATAGTCTACCTGTCTACATAGCCTAGTCTGTGGACAGAGTCAATGGCCATAACCATCTCAGCCAAGTAGAACTGAGCCATGTCTTCAGGAATCCGGTCTCCAAACTTACTGAGCAGGGTCAGCAGGTCGCCCCCTACATAGTAATCCATCACCAGGTACTGAGGGAGGAAGGGGTTAGCATGGGTGATGAAAATGGCAGCAAAATGTCAGTTAAATACAGCATATGCTATAGACTAACATACAGACCAGACTTCATACACACCAGATAGTTGTCATCCTGAAAGGCAGAGTACAACTCTGTGATCCAGCATCTGTCACCCCTCAGTAAAACCTCCCTCTCCTCCTGGTAACATGCTGTCTGTGTAAAACACAAATGAAAAGACAACTGGACAAAAGCCAGATAGAAAGACAGATGACCAATTAATTGTCACACAGAATCACAAACTCAAGGACATCCAACTTAAATCAAAGTACATGTGCCTCAATTTTACTGTCCTTTACATCTCAGTCCAGCATTTGCAATAAGAAAACTGCACATATTATTTGTCCTGTGAATGGGAGCGTGTGTGTACCTCTCCTCGCCTCAGCATGTCCCATTTATTCATAATTTTCAGAGCATAAATTTGTTGAGTGCTTTGCATCCTTGCCACAACAACCTGAAATGGTGAAGATTTGTATAGTGAGGATGATTAAGAAAAACACTTTTAAATATGGTAGCTTAAATGCAGTTATTGACAAAAACATCATGCCATTGCTCATGAAAAGAGAAAGAATTATTGAAAATATAAGTATAAAAGAAGCTTGATAATCTCATCAATACTTAATCAGATCATGCTGATTGAAGATCAAGAAATTCCTGCCCTGAATTTAGTTTAAATTCTCTTATTTAAACTAAAGGTGCCTTATTGCGGCAGCTGAGCATCATTCTTTTGTCCATTTGCCATACATTCCATTGATCAAAAAATAAAAAATAAATAAAAAATAAAACCTTGAACATTGAGCTACCAATGATAAATACATTTAGCTGAAAGTATTTTTTTTTTCCTTTTGTCAGTGATATGAAGAAAGAGACGTTTAGATGAGCTGGAACATCTGTAACTCATCTGCTTACCTCACTAAATGTGCCCTGGCCGATCACCTTCAGGATGTGAAAGTCTTCTCTTTTGATGCGAGTCCTTTTCACCTGCCTCACCAGGGGCTTAGCTGGGATTGGAGGAGAGAAGAGATTGTGCCAAAAAGTATTATTTGTATGCAATAATGTATTGGCCTGTAAGAGAGGACATGGGAATGGAGGTTTTCTGGTATACATTTCAGGACCAAGAAAATGAGAGATGGTAATGTAGTGATGTTTTTTTATTTTGGGATGGAAGGACTTTAACCTCATTAGAAACTGTTTTGTATAGTCTTTTTCTTGGTTTATTTTGAAAGTCCTTTCCTCTTTCATGTTTTGGTTTTTAGTTCCTGCCTTTGTGTGTTTTTGGCACTTTTTTAATTATAATAATTAGTTGGTCCTACCTCTTGACCTTCCTCCATGGAGGCTCTGCCCAGAGCCGTAAAAAGAGAGTTGCGTATAACGAAAGTTCAAAATGCTTTCTCTATACTTCCGACAGTTCCAAGAAGTACTAGGCGGGCAATTTGAATGCATAGAGATCGGTAAAAAAAAGAGACAGAACTGTAATTTTTGCTTATTAGTAGTCAATAAAAGGATTGATTTGCAATATTCATAAATAACAACAACATATGTGTGTAGTTATATCACTGTTGTGTTAAAAGTAAAAAAATTGCTGTTCAAGCAAAATCTCAACCAAGAAGACGACCAAGTCCAAAGATAGATGTCCACCTTTGATGGAGAAGGGTGTGAATGATGTCATGTAGTGTTTGAGTGGTCGGAAGACTAGAAAAGCGCTATACAAATACAGTCCATTTACCACTACATTAATAACTTTGACTTTTGGGCATAGTTTGAACTCTGAAGCCTGCTCATTGCTCAGTGACTTTATTACTCATGGGTGCAGCTCTTTATTAAAAAATTTGCACACACTGAAAGAAAATCATTGTTATTTTATCTGCAGGAAATGGAGATTGCAGTCAATTCTGTGCTTTCTGCAGCTGTATCCTACCAAAAAAAGCAAAGTCTGTGGAACAGTCAGTGCATGTGTGTGTGTGTGTCTGTGTGTCTGCTTGTGTTTATTCCAGATACAGGCCACTGTAAGTGCTCTGCCAACCCCTGTGCCAGCTTCCTGCCATCATGAACGCAAATTACTCACCTCCATGAAGAACCACAGAGACCACAAAAAGTCACAAGAAAACAAGGAGACTCATTGAACCTCCAGGAGGCCAGCCCCCACCTATCAAGCCGCCAGCCACAGCCTCTGCGCCCAGGGTCCACACAAAACAGTCCAGAAGAGAGGGGATTGAATAGGGAAGACCTAGGAAGCGTATCCCCCCGGTCAGCATATCGTGAACTCCCCACCCCAGTGCGACCAAACAGAATGAACTGGGACGAACGGCTGCCCTCACAACAGGAATGTGCCTTACAGGCATCTTCCCTCCCCCCAATAGCGACATCCATGCCCATAGAAGAAGAGGAGGGATTACGAGATGGGAGGAGATATAGTTTAATAACTCCATCCCCAACTGGGAGATTTTCCCAAAATCCCCCTGCCAACCCAAACATCTCATCATTGGATCCAGGAGCCAGAGCAGAGGTCTCAAATACGCCAGGCCATACTTGACCTCCAGAAGCCTCCCTCCTCCTCGATTTCACTGGCACAGTAACTATGCCTGAGAACTATGGATGGTGCAGAAGAGGAGAAAATGGCCCCGACGACCTGTCACACCCAAGGAAGGTCCTAAGAAAAGCGGACAGAGTCAACTACAGAACAACGATGCCACTGGGAGAAGTTGTCCCGGAGCAAGAGGACAGTGAAGAGGGAGCAGCCCAGTACCACCGAGTACAGGCCCCAATCTTGACCCTGGGCAATGAGTTGAAACAATATAAGCCATATAACCCCAAAGATGTTCAATACATCATTGACAAACTGCCTGCCCTGACAAATGGAGGATCCCCTTGGATCAAAGCACTGAATACAGCCACCACTGGGACCCCCTTAGCTGTGGGAGAACTGAGAGCAATCTTGGTACAGTGTTCCGGCCTAAATGAGCTATAAGAACTGGAGAGAAAGGCTGGCAGCAGGGTCGCCGAAGACAGCCAAGAGCTAGTTAAATTAGGTACCACCCTATTCGACGCCATTAGAATCCAATGGCCTTATGAACCCAACCTGGCCAATCTGGACAGTATCAAACTCATGCCAACGGAAGAGGCAATGGTGTACTTGAAACGAGCCGCTGAAAGCTGGGAATCAGGTACAGGCGCCAGACATGACAAAGACAAGTCCTCCCTAACCATGTCGAGGAAGGCAGTGGTGGAAGGACTACCAACCTCATTGGAACAGAAGATGAGACGGACGGTGGGCATTAAAAATGCCACCTATGAAGTGTGGCTAGAACATATCACCCATCACATCAACCAATACCATGAAGATGAAAAAGAGGAGCATGAAGGCAAGGCAAAATTGGAAGTACGATTGCTAAAGATGCAACTAGCAGAAAGAGACGCTAAGGCTACTAAGAAAGGCCTCAAGGCACAGAAACAGATGGCTACTATGGGAGACTTCACCCTCCAGATCAACAAATCAATGGCCAAAGTTCTGGAGCAGAATAAGAAAGAACAAGAGAAGAAAGACAAAAAAAGAGAGAGCGTCACCGCGAAAGAGATCTGCCCCGCAGACTGCGAAGAGGTGGGTCAGGAGGACAAGGGAACTACAGAAATGACAATGACAACGAATGGCAAACCTGTTATCATTGTGGAAAATTTGGACATTGGGCAAGAGATTGCTGCAGTGGACCTCAAGGAGGAAGAGGACGCGGAGGCCCACCCAGAGGAGGAAGAGGGCCAAGAGGAGACATCCCCCACCACCGTCAACTGCCAGCAAGAGCGTATGAAGACGAGTTGTATGACAACGGCCAATGACGAGGCCCAGAGGACCCAAGCCAGGGGATAATGGTTCCAATTGGGCAGGAACCTGTTATTGCCTGTGCTATAGACGGAGAGAAGAAGGATCTAATGGTGGACACCGGTGCTTCGGCATCATGCATTGCTAAATTACATCATGCAGTACCACCACTCTCCTCTCGAACGTTGTCAGTGGTAGGGTACTCGGGAACACCACAAAAACAGAATTTCACAAAACCACTGAAGACAAGAGTGGGAAGAACAATCATCAACCATTCCTACCTGCATGCCCCAACCACGCCCATTGACCTTGCAGGCAGGGGACCTGCTGAGAAAACTGGGCATCTCGATACTGTGTTCCCCAGATGGACTCTATTTGACGGCCCCAGGAGGACTGGTTCTGGGACCCCAACAGGCTGGACACAGAATAATGTTCATGGCCCCAGACACCTCTCCAAATGATGCAGCCTCAACCAGAGTGTGCTGGGCCTTATTGCAGCCAGAAACCCCAGGAGCCCCTGGCATAATCAAAGAATTTATGAACTAGAAACCATGGATTCTGACACAGCATCCATACACTACGCCTGAAGATCCCTACCAATGCATCTATAATTACACCACTACCGACGACGATGCCTTCCAACAAGCCTGGGATGACGAAAAAGAGGGAGAAACGGAAATCCTCAGAAGTGGAGCCATAATCATCGGAGAAGAAGGTGTGGCCGCAGAATGTCTTCTGACGCCGGAACAACGCAGCTGGTACGAATTGAGCCTAGACTCCGCCCCTCACATAACATTGATGATAGGAGCAGGACATGAAGCAAGAAATCTGGGCCCCATGATGAAGACTGCTTCTGAGGCAAAATGGATCCCAACCAAGTCCCCATTCCTGTTTAAGACAACTAACGGAAGCCATTGGAAAATACTTCAACACTCAAACTCCACTGGCCTGCTCGAGCAGCATGACTTGGACAGAAATCATGGCAGAGAACACTCAAACCACCCCGCTACAGAAGAGATGCTAGAGAAAGTGCCACCTCAGATATGGTCTACGGGCGACCATGACGTTGGACACACCACTCAACACAATGTGGTTATGACCTTAAAGCCAGGTCAGGAATCTATGTGGCGATATCAATATCCACTCAGACCAGACCAAAAGGATGGCATTCGAGAGACAATCCATGGCTTGTACGAGGCAGGAGTACTGATTGACGCAGAGTCGGACTGGAACACACCCATACTCCCAGTCCCCAAATCCGGCAACAGACGCTGGAGAATGGTACATGATCTCAGAGCTATCGACCATGCCACAGTTCCCCAAAACATTCAAGTCCCTGACCCATATACGGCATTGGCAAGCCTGTCCCCAAAACAACAGTATTTCACTGTGAAATGACCTGGCAAACGCTTTCTTTTGCCTACCCCTTGAGGAAGAAAGTAGAGACATGTTACCCTTTACCTTTGAAGGCAGACAATACACCTACTCCAGAATGCCCCAGGGCTACAGGGATAGCCCGGGACTGTTCAATGCAGCACTAAAGCAAGACCTCAAAGACCTTTTCATGCCTCAGGACACGGTCCTCATCCAATACGTAGATGACCTACTATTGCCTGCACCGACCGCTGAGACCTGCCTCGAAGTGACCAAAGACTTGCTAACCCTGTTGTCCAAAGCAGGCTACAAAGTCAAGCGCTCCAAGACGCAAATTGCAAGACGAGCAGTGTCATTCCTGGGAAGACTGATTTCAGGAGACTCTTGCTCTCTATCTGCAGGACAGAAGTCTGCTATTCTGAGGGCTGCTAAACCGACAACAGTTCAAGGGATGTTATTGTTCCTTGGCCTGACGGGCTACAGCCGCCATTACATTCCTGACTATACCTCTCTCACGAGACCGCTGAGAGAGATGCTAACGGTAGCAGGGAACCGCAATCTGAAGGCTACCCTCACCTGGACAGTGGAAGCAGAAATGGCTTTCACAAAGACAAAACAGGAGCTTGGCCAAGCATCGAAGCTCTCCACACCTGACTACACCAAACCCTTCAACCTGGATGTTTCTGAATCAAATGGGATAATATCCGCAATATTGTTTCAGAAAAAGGAGGGAAGGAGAAGACCACTGATGTACTACAGCTCATGTTTAGACCACATCGAAAAAGGCCACGCAGGCTGCACAAGACACTTAGCAGCCCTGAGAAAAGCAATTGAAAAGACCGCTCATGTAGTAATGTCTCACGAGCTCAAGGTCAACACAGAGCATGGCGTACTTGCCTACCTAACCTCAACCGCATTCACCATGACAGGTGGAAGACAGGCAAGAATTTCAAAGAAATCATCCCACAACCAGCATCTGCGCAACTCGCGGAAGTAATGGCACTGACCATTGCACTAGAGTACGCCCAAGGAAAATCGGTAAACATCTACACCGACTCAGCCTATGCACATGGAGCTGTGCATGTTGACGGGCCCCAGTGGTTGAGAAGAGGATTTCTGACTACAGCAAACACACCAGTAAAACACAAAGAACAATTGGAACGACTACTGAGAGCCATCATGCTACCAAATAAAGTAGCAGTCATGAAGTGTAAAGGACACCAGAAGTCACACACGACAGTGGCAAAAGGGAACAAAGCAGCCGACCTCGCAGCCAAAAAAGCAGCAGGCTATGTGAAACAAATGATAGCCATAGCCACCCCAGAACTCCCTAGTCTCGGGATAGAAGACATCAAGCTCATGCAGAAAGAAGCAGGAGTACATGAACAAAACCAGTGGGCACAAAGGGGAGCTACCGAGAAGGAAGGACTTTGGAGATCACATGATGGACGCATAGTGGCACCTGCAAGGTTGTGTCAAGGACTCATCAAGCAGGCACATGGCCCCTCTCACGTGAACCCCAAAAGAACAGAAGAAGAGGTCTCCATCCTTTGGTGGCACCCGTATATGACCGAGATGGTAGGGCTCTACCACCACGAATGTCCCACCTGCAACGATTTCAGCATTAAAAGACCGTCCAAAAGCCCCCAAGAAGCGTTTCGTGTACCAGACGCCCCCTTCAAGGAAATATGCATCGATTACACAGACATGGGTGCAGAAAACAGAGTGAGAGGACTCAGATATCTACTCGTGACGGTCGACAGGTACACCCTCGGTTGAAGCGATCCCCTGCAGGAAAGAAGATGCAAAGACAGTTGTGAAATGGCTGAAGAATGAACTGATACCAAGATATGGTGTACCAAGGAGAATCAGATCTGACGATGGCACACATTTTGCAAACAAACACCTACAGGAGGTTGAGAGATATTTAGGTATCACACATTCACATGGAGCAGTCTATCACCCACAATCACAGGGTATAGTCGAGAGGGTTAATCAAAGGATTAAATCAAAAATAGCTAAAATATGCCACGGCAATAAGTTGAAATGGGTGGATGCACTACCACTAGCACTAATGTCGATAAGATCCTCAAAAGGAGGGAGAACATTTCTCTCTCCGCATGAATTATTATAAAAAAACAATGCCTAGCCCAGAAAGAGAGCTAGGAGAAGGTCCAATGTTAGATATATTCCAAGTAGGAGAGGAAGAATATTTTGGGATATTGTCTGACCAAATTGGAGTTTTCTCCAAACAGGTTGCCAGAGCCCACCAGGTGCCAGCTGATGAGAATGTGCCATCAGCCGAGCCAGGTGACTGGGTAAGATTAAAAGTCCACAAGAGAAAGTGGACTGAGCCCAGGTGAATAGGGCCGTTTGAGGTCATTGCAAAGACCTCACACGCCCTCCAGGTAAGAGGCCACACTAAAACCAAGTGGCACCATTTGACACATTGTCAACCGGCAGATCCGCCGGCTAAAACAATACAACAAAACTCTGAAGATTTGGCTAATCAGGAAGAAAATTCTTAGTAAAATGGAGTAGAATTTTTAGATGATCATATAAATGGTTACACTGCGAAACAGTTTTAATGAGATGTTTACATTATGAAGAGAATGTGAAGACGTTTTAAAATAGAGAAAATTATAAAGAAATGTGAAAATGAAAGAAAAAAGTATAACCTGTATTAACTGTGAATTTTTTCTAAGTCAGATATCTCAACCACAGTCAGGTCCGGAAAACCTCTCCGTCCTCCATGTCCAACCACTTAAGCCACAACCAAATATCCACCGCTCTAGTCTCTTCTCCACCGACCTCCATCATGCTCCTGCCCCAGTCTGATAGGCCTCGCACACTCCAGAACAGGTAAAATGTATGAAATATCATGTGACCTGAATGATCCCAGAGTTGATGATTTTCATTGATTTAAATACAGATTTTTAAAATATAACAAACACTGAGTAGGCTGGCAAAGGTGTGTCTAGCGGAAAACACAAACATACACCTCACCAGCAGCGAAGGTAATATAAAGCGAATAAAAATAAAGGCAAATTAAAGACAGAAGTCTAAATTAAGATGATAAAGATGATGTGTTTGAACCTGTATGTTCTGAGTAGTGTTTCCAAGGCAACCAAAGACTGGAGGCAGCTGAGGCCGGGGGCATGAAGGGGAGGGGTCGAGAGGGAGAAGGGGGTGACTACAGGAGGAGAGGTGAGGCGCTGCAAAGTTTACAGCAGGAGACGGACGGAGGATGGAGAGAGGAGAAGGACATCAGGACTCACACGCACCCACACACACACCCTGATAGGCACACATAGACTGTTACAATAAAGAATGTATTACAAAGATGTATACACTAAGAAATAGTGTATAAGGAGGGACTGTTAGGTTGTAATAAAATAAAATGACTTACACTGTAAATAAGGAATGTCTATGTATAAATTACGATACTTAAAAAAGGATAATTAATAAGGAATAGTGAGCCTTATGGGAAGGAGTATGCATGACATAGAAGAAAGCCACATTGAGTTTCTTACTTAGACTTTTAGCAGGTATGCATGGAATGAGATAGAGAGAGGGGGACGATGCACATTTTCATTGAACTATATAATCAAATGTACTGGTCAGTTCAGGGCTCTCTGAGGTCAATGCGCACAGACAGTTAACTCTCTCAGATTGCTTTTTTAAAGGCAACTGTTTGGGCCTGTGGAATGCGACTTGGCCTACGATCCCTCAGCTGAGAATTATGCACTGTATTACCAACTTTTATTAAATTGATTTTTATTATAACCAACTGAATCCAGAAATTCTCTTCCAAGTCCGCCCAAAGATTTTGAATATCAGAACACTAACCATTCTTAAACCGCAGGCAAAGCTACAGGAACAATTTGGGGTTAAGTGCACAAGGACACATCAATATTAACTGTAAAAGCAAGGGATCAAACCGATAATCTTCTGATTGAAGGACTGAGCCACAGCCGGCCAAAAGTTTAAAATAAATGGTTCACCCAAATTACAAATAAACATATTTTCTCACTTGCTTACTTTTGATTTATAGCTTTCATAGGGTATATTTTACGACCGAAAACAGTGTTTGTGGATTATCCAGAGTAATGGGGATACTGCTTCCGCAAAACATTGCCGTTGAAATTTTCGAAGCTCGCAAATATATTTCCATTCACCTCCATTGAACTCGGGTGGAGGCAGAAATTATGTCACGGTCTTGGGTTTTTATTTAGTGTGTTTCTTGTTTTATTTTTTAATTACCCTGCCTCTTGTCTCCTGTGTTCACTTCACTCCCTGCCTTTGTATGTTTTCCCGCCTGTGTGATTGTCTGCCTGCACCTCTCCAGTGTATTTAAATCCTATGTGTCTCCTGTCTCAGTGTCGGTTCATCTGTTATGCTACCTGCTCTGTTATCATTCCTGTTATGTCCCTGCTCTCTCTCTCTCTCTTCTCTGCTTGGCTCTGCTTTACTCGGCTCTGCTCTGCTTTGCTCTGGCATGCAATGTTTCATGGTACGTTCCCTGCATCATGTATGTATCCCTCGTGTTTGTTTTCTCAATGACCTTATCCTGTTTTGTGTTTTGCCCATTTTTGGACTTCCCCGCTCTGCAAGTTTTGTCTTGGACTTTTGGTTTATTAAAAATCACATCATATATCCCTCTGTTCCAGTTTCTCTCTGCGTTTGGGTCCATCCCTTGCAACCATTTTTGCCCTTACGTGTAATCTGTGACAAATGAGACAGATAATTCATACCCAAAGGAGGAGGAGCTTGAGACACGGCAGCAATCCTTTGCCAACTCTGACACTTGATCCTCATTCCTGGACACAGGCTGTGGTTAACATGAGCATGGTGGATTGCTGAGACATACCACTAAAGTGTTCCTTTCTGAGATTTCAACGATACATTGCTTATAATAGGGCTGCAACTAACTTGTAATAATCAATCTCTCAGTTCTTTTTTTATTATTGGACAAATCATGCACTCTTTAAAATGTCAGAGAATAGTGAAAAAATTCAAATCATAACTACCCAGTGTGCAAGGTAACATGTTGATATGTTATATTTAATATGTTATATTTTCGCGTAATGAAGCTATAGTAGGGCTGTGCGGTATACCGGTTCAACCAGTATACCGGTTTCATATTTCCATACGGTATGAATTTTTCATATACCGTCATACCGTAGCCGTAGCCGTAACAACTGTTGTCGCTCTTCGGCAGGCAGCAGAATATATTGTTCACTGCTCACCGCTGAGGGCGCAGCGGTCGGAGCTACTTGTCTTACGGGTATTGAGATGGAGTCATGGTTATAACTTTATAACAACAATTAATAAGCTGAACATGGAGGGACTTAGGACCCAGGGGAATATAGGTGAAACAAACAGGAAGAGCCAGAACGGAAGACAGCCACGCTAGCGGTGAACAACGAGCGGTGAACAGCTGTTCAGTTGGCCGGCGGTTCTTTTCGGCGTCAATGAATGTGTTTACTCGAAAAAAAAATACTACAAAATACCGTGATATGAATTTTTGGCCATACCGCCCAGGCCAAAGCTATAGCATAAGTTCAGTCAGAAGACCATACTCTTGCAAGCCCGTATTTATTTCTCATACATCTGCCAATCACTTCTCACGCATGCTCACTCATTTACTTGCTGTCATTATTCGGGGCTGTCAATCAGACACCAGCTGTCGAGATCAGCTGGTCTCCTCTATCCAATAAGCACAACGAAACAATCACATCGTTAGCCTATCATCTTGCTGCTGTCTCTTTTAAATATGACTGTCTCTCTACTTTCAGTTCATTCATGTTGCTGTTACGCACAATTCATGTTGCTATTATCCGTGTTCTCCAGCAGCCTGGCATCTGCGTGTTTTCATCAAGAACCGACGCGATTGGCAAAACGTCCACACAACTTTTTTCCAGTCTCGTTTTTATGAGCAAGCCAACGTCCAGTCCACTAGCAGAGGAGAAAGCATTTCTTCCTCTCGTTTCCCTGCCGGGGAATCTCACCAGTTAATCCGGGTTGCTCTGTGCAGGTAACAACCCAATCGGCACCATGCAGTGTCCGGCTAAATCCAGCAACCATCCATGCACGCCTCAGGGCGAATACCTGTAAATTTCTGCCGCACCGGCGTTCCTTGTGGCCGGCTCCTTGGGCCAGCGGCCTCGTGCGCTCCGCATTCATTTAATTTCAAGCCACGCATCAATCAAGGTAAAGCATTAATCAGCGTGTCGCACCTGGGTCGTCATCTCATCAGATAATATGGTCAAACTGCTGTCAGTAGTCCAGGCGCTGTCCAAACCGCAACATCGTTTCATCTCTTGGTATTTCCCTGTTCAACGGGAGAAATATTACCGTAAATTCTGTAATAGCAGCGGGCCCCAAATAACCTCTCTACTGTAAAGGCACCTACAAGGCTAGTTTTGAAGCAGGGATATTAGAGACACACGCAGTTGGAATGCACACGGAGCACACGTGAAGTTTTATTATTTTTATGGTTCAATTGTTTAATCACACAAAAGGGAGTACTAGATGTCAAGGTACTTCATTCATGACATGCTCAGAAGTATATATCTGTGCAGCCCACGAGGTCCGTGAGCAGGATCACACCAGCCTCATTCAAGCAAGTGCCGTGGTCATGGCTGACCTCGTCACAAACCACAATTAGCATGTTCATTGGCATAACGGCAACTCTTCCATTGGGTACCTGCGCATACTCGTGTCCATCGGCGGGCTTTTGAGAATATCATGGTCAGTGGTTCTCAGACTCTGGCCTCCCTCTACTCCAGATCTAATATAATCCGCATTGCGTATGATGCCTCACCGGAAGCTTTCATTCTTGGGCCAGCAACGGGAACACAAACGTCTCACTCGTGAGTAAACAATCGTCATAATTTCTCAATGCGCGCATTCTTCTTCACGATTCATGTGATAGCATCACACAGTTAGCAGTCACACTAATCCTTATCGCAACCTTTCATGCAAGCAACCATGGTAGTGAAATTATTCGCTCCGTAAACTTGTCTTGCTCAGATCATTTAGACATATGCATATAACTGGTAGTGGGAGTTAACTTTAGCTAACTTTACACCCTGGCCTGATTGCCGCTGTAGCAGTGTGATTCAATCGCAAGATGGCCCCTGTGGCCACATTCTACTTCATTCGTTATTCATTGCGTTCTTCTAAATAACTACGTATAGCTTTCTTCCAATTCCTTCCATCCGTCATACTCTGATAAGTGGGTCACTTTTAATGCATCATGGTCTAATACGTCCTCATACTGTTGTCCCGTTATGTGTCGGCTGCTACTACTTGACCTTGCCTTGGCTAGGTCTCATCGTAAAAGAGGTTAATCTCAGTGCGTGTCTTCCTAGTTCAATAAAGGTTATTTACATATATTGCATCTTGACCTATTATAACACCAGTCATAGCATCATAGTCCTTGTGGCTTTATTCTGTCATGTGATATCGCATTCAATACAGCAGCAGTACTTGATAGGTCAAGCGAGATCCTATACGCTGCAGCAGCATTGGGCATCTGCTAGCGCATACGCTGCAGCAGCATTGGGCATCTGCTGGCGCAATCGCATACACTGCAGTAGCATTGGACATCCGTTTGCGTAATCGCATCCATTGCAGCAGCATTGGGCATCCGTTAGTGGAATTGCATACGTTGTGGCGGCAGCATTGTAACAGCACTTAAAACTCTTATTTTAACCTGCAATGCTAGTAAGTATATTTTTGTTTTGTTACTGTTACGTCATCTCTCTTGGGTACATTGTTATTGCTTCTATTCGTTTTACCATGTTAAGTGCCTGAGTACGTAGCTATAATTTTTTTTATTATTGGGTATCTTTTAGCGAAATGGCATACATTGCAGCATCGGGCAGCCGTTAGTGGAATCGCATACATTGCCGCAGCAGCATAGGATATCTGTTAGCGGAATTGCATACGTTGCAGCAGCATTTGGTATCTGCTAGTGGAATCACATGCGTTGCAGCAGCATTGTGGGGAATATCATGTCAGTTCCATATAGAATTTCCTCTTGACCTTCTCCATGCCTAAGCATGGATAAATTGATTCTTCAGGCTTGACTCATACTACTTCTAGTATGCCTTAAATCCCTTGTAAGTCATGTTTCAACTGGAGTTTTTGCTTCTATTATTACATGCTTCTATATCGCATCATTAAGCATCTAAAGTCTCCAAAATCATGGTTGCCCACATCTGATGCATGCATATACTGGTGGTGGTGTGTTGGCTAAATGGTATTTGGCTGCTCACCGTTTCCTGTTATCCAGTCAAAGATGACTTGTAAGATGTGATCAATATATAATTCAGCTAATCATGTATTCAGCTAATTATTCACATCCAAGTATTCTACTACATATTCATCTATTTTCCCATTTACTAAAAAACATTTTGCCAATAACTATTGCAATCGTGCCATTGTCATCATATTCCACGCATTGCCCATATTATCTTATGCGGTGTCAGATCAATCTTATCGGGTGAGTGGTGTTATATTGTCATATCTGGTAAGTAGCACCACGTATGATTCATTGACAGGAGCAGGTTATTGTGACTTACTGCTTGGCAAAATCTATAAAATGTCTTGCTGTTATTCCAGTACACTAGCTAAGTAGTCTCAGCTCAAACTGTTGCATTTGAGTCACTGCTGACCATTAGCCATTTTTCCATCATTATTCTGCTTACTCTCATTATATAAATTAATGTTATACATTGTGTTGTAACGCTGTTATGTTGTTCATTCTGTACACATGACATGTCACTTATGTCCATCCTATGTTGCTCTCCCTAAGGTTTCTCCCCGATAAAGTTTTCTTTTGGAGGGGAGTTTTTCCTGTGCTAATGTGAGGGTTCTGGGACAGGATGTTGTATTATGTACAGATTGTAAAGCCCTTAGAGGCAAATTTGTGATTTTGGGCTATACAAAATAAATTGAATAAGAATCTGCTTACAACATGGGTCTGTATTACAAAGTGTAATTAATTCAGTGTTGGCTCCACAGAGACACTGCACACATGAAAAGCAATATTAAGTTGTGCAATAACTTTATGAGAACATTTAGATCTGCTGGTTCTATGATTTGTCCCCAAATGCAGGTGTCAAAGCACAACAAGTTCCATGCTATAGTAATTTTAAATGGTCAATACACTAATAAGCAGGTTATGGGTTACATTAAACAACTTCTAATGAGCAATGAATTTCTCCTGGACAAAATCCCATTCACATATTATGAACTTGTGGAGGAGGACATATTCAGGTCCTTTTGGAAAAAGTAGTAATACCACAGTGCGAAACATATTGTTAAAAGTACTGCATTGGAAATCTTATGTAAAAGTATAATCAGGTAAGTTTTCAGGCAACTTTTAAAGTATTAAAAATACATAAAAAGTAAAACTCGTCATAGGTTTTCTTTGCTAATATTTCCCTCTTAAATGTAGTTGGGTAGAAGTAGAAAGTGGCATGAAAATAAAAGACTGGAATTGGTAAAAGCAATTGGTAAAAGTTTTGGAAGCCACAGAAAAATGATTACTTCCTACATTGGCACTGAATGCATAGGTGTATATCAATCTATCTATCTATCTATATATATCTAAAATTTGGACTGCACCCTACCCCCCACAAACTCACATGATCTGAAACAAATCCTCTTTTCCTTTTCCGTCCATCACTTTAAAAAAAATGTACGGGTTTGCTTTTCTTTCCTTTTTCTTTCCCCTGTCACAGAAACAGGAACCACTGACCTGAATCAGTACTAGCGGTTGCTGTGACACTCAGTTTTGTTCGCAAATCTCTTATTTTGGAAACCGTCCAAGTGTCTCTTTTAGTTCCCTTAATTTTTTTGTATCCCTGCTGTCTCACTCATCTGTCACCTCTCTCAGTCCTCCTCTTGTCATGTCTCTCTTGCTCTCTCTCTCTTTTTAAAAGACAAAGCAGAGAACTTTTCCTCTCACCCAGCTCACTGGATTAGAAAATCCGTTTATTCTCTCTGTCCCTGTTTCGTCTTGTACTGCAGCGCAGCTCTGTGTCTGTACTCTCTTTGACTCTTCTCTCTTTCTCCTCCCCAAATTTTCTGTTCTGATTTTTCAAGTGAACTGCCTCCTTCCTCTTCTCTCTTTATAGATACACCACAGCTGCCACACAGCACTGCCTTAAACATGTAACGTCTCTTTCATAGCTGCATTTACATCGTCAAACTAATACTCCAAGCTTCCATATGAGTTGTGATTGTCTTTTTCTCAACCTAGTTGATGAGCATAGAATCAAAATGAAGCACAAGTGTGTAACAATTCACCCTCATAAAACCGAAGGGGAAAAGTACAACGCTAAATCTAAAGGGACGGGCGGATCTGTCATTAAGTGCATGCATTATATGTTTGAAACAATAACAAAAAGGGCAGATTTAATCAATAAACGGAAACAGCACAGTCAGTTGTAAACTCAAATGTTATTATTAAAGCACATACAATCGACAAAAGGCACCGCGGGGCTCCGGCGCAATACACAATTAACAATAAACAATTAACCCCTCCCAAAATACAACTCAAAACCTGGGTCCCCTCAGTCCCAAAATCCCCTAATAATCCCAAAAATGTCCAGTAAAAAAATAATCCCCCAAAGCCTGCAAACAAAGTTAATTGACAGGCGGGAAGCGTGGCGAGACGCCGCTGCTCCTTGTACACCGGAACGAGCGCTGTCTCACCACAGTCCTGTTCAGATGGTGGGCCCGGTGTGCCGTAATCCAGTGCAGACTCCAGTTTTTAATCCACAAAACGGTATATTCCAGATCCACAGCAGAGCAGTCTCCGGAATCTCGGGCTGGCCGAGTCCACTAAACCATCGACTCCTTCCCCTGCTGTGCGCTCCACACCCCTCGCATCACTCCCCCCCCACCCCCCATCACATTTTATACACAATATAATAATAATAATATAATAATAATTATAAACAATAATAAAAGATCCTAACTTCTCCTATACTTATTTTACGGCTACTGATAATCCTTACCGGTACAACGCAAAGGCAAATAAACACAAATCATGTTTCCCATTTACTCGTGCACAAACAAAGCTCTGACCACAAACAATCACAGAAATACAAGTATGGTGACATTCTTTTTAGCAGAACTATTTGCAAATGTGTGTTGAGAACTGTTTCTATATCCGTATGTGGAATCAGATTTGTAATGTGTAATACTGACAATTGTGAATGTTTACAGGAATATACAAATGGCTGAAAAAGTATTTTTTCTCTATGAGCTGGAATTACAGACAAGTAATCAGTCACAACTCTGGCAGTTTATGCCTGTCAAGCAGGACTGCTGCCACCGTGAGTTCCGTCAGCACAAACACAGACACAACAGACTGCTGCTAACAGTAACACCTGTATTCGACAAAAAGGCCGAGCCCCAATGAGGAATCCGCTAATAAACAAAGCCGAATGGTGGTTCGAAGTTTAAGTAAAAAAGTATTTACTTTGAATGAAAGCAATTACACCTTAAATACACAATATGAAAAATAAGAAAATGTCTCATGGAACAGAATTGCGCAACAGGTCTTCTCATGTCTGGTGTCGTTGCGTAACTCCCGTCACGTGGTCCCGTCTAGTCCTTAAAATCCCATGGAATGCATTTTTAGTGCGTCATCCTGCTGCGACCTTGGGCAGTTCAGCTTCCGGTTGCGAAAGACCTCCCGCGATTGCTTAATTCATGTAACAGTCAATAATTCAATGTCTTGGTATAATTTATACACACGGTAATTCTAAAATATTGAAGCATACGGTAATTATGAATTAGTTTAAACACACTGTAATTATGAAATAGTTATAAAATAATGGCATAAAACAGTTTGCTTTAGGAGCTTTTTCTATTTAACCTTTACAAATCCCCCTTACTCACTATTTATAGTGAGTATCTAGAACCCTGGAAAACAGCACTAGATCTCAATGGGCTTTGATGGATGTTTCAACCGCAGATGCCCGTTGTCCGTGCCTTTATACCCCCATTCACCGAGCTATGTCCCCCCTAGCTAAACATTTGCAACATTACATCTTCCTCATCATCATCATCATCATTATCATCATCAACAACCATCATTTGTCTCCCTTCGATAGTAGTCCTACTGAGTGCTGTGTCTATTAATCGCTGTAACAGACCTCATATGCATGGAATACAACAACAACCACAAAGGACGAGTATGGAGGCTGTAATACAATGGGTGGTTAATATGAACAAAAATGCATTTTTCCATTTGCCAAACATACTACTCAACCAGTCATTGATGCGGTCATCAATCCCTGAGTTGTCTGCCAGCTCGTTACTCAGCATCATCCGTCCTGCTAGAGCTTTTGTCACCGAGCCGTCAAGAGCTGTGTTGTTGGGGATGAAGGTACAACAGGCAGACCCAAACATTTTACACACACCTCTCTTTTCTGCTGTGGAAGGGAAAATGTTTATGTTTGTGTTTAATACATGTCTTGTGCGTAGTGAAACTATGAAGCCACATTAACGCATATATCCGGGTTATTAAGAACACAATATTCATAGTTACATATACAGTATCTGGTAGTCATTGACATAGTATTAGTATAAGTTATACTTTATAGTATAAGTTATACTTTATACAAGTTTATACAGCATCAGGTTTCAAGTAAGTTAGCCTTCAACGAGCCGGTGAAAGAAATCCAGCCACAACACTGCCAATATCATGTCCAAAGCCATCCTTTTCTGCCAAGCCATAAGGCTGGTTTTATCCAATTGATCATGCAGTCCCTCTATTGCGTCACGAGTGAAGTTTACAAAACGTTGCTGGTTGTAATATATATAGTTGATCCAATTAGGGCTGTGCACATTTTTCAAATTTCAAATTTCCATACGGTATGAATTTTTCATATACCGTCATACCGGTGCATAGCCGTAACAACTAATGTCGCTCTTCAGCAGGCAGCAAAATATATTGTTCACCGCTGAGGGCGCAGCGGTCGGAGCTACTTGTCTTACGGGTATTGAGATGGAGTCATGGTTATAACTTTATAACAACAATTAATAACCCATAATTAACGCTCTTTAACAGGAAAACACCACGACACAACAGTTTGTGACACATAAACAATTTGTAACACTAATAATTGTACATTTATAAAATTACACCGCCGAACTGCATGCTGGGTACAGCTCGCCCACTATCACAACAAGAAGAAACTCCGTCACTACATTAAAAAACGGAAAAGGAGGAACAACGAGAGACCAGCGATGCACCAATACAACTTGTGCCCAAGAGGAGCTGTGTCTGCTGTTTGGAGCTTTTTTGGTTTTGACAAATCCGACGTAGATCAGAAAACGATTTATTGCAAAGTTTGTTGAGCCGCTGTTATTGCCTCTGGTGGCAACACTAGCAATTTACTCCATCACCTCAGCAGAAAGCATGTGTTGGAATATGAAGAGTGTATGCGATTACGGTCCTCGGATTCGACAAAAAAAAACAAACAGGAAGAGACAGAACGGAGACAGTCACGCGAGCGGTGAACAGCTGTTCAGTTGGCCGGCGGTCCTTTTCGGCGTCAATGAATGAATGCGTTTACTCGAAAATAAAATACCGTGATATACTGTGAAACCGCCAGAATCTTACAAAATACCGTGATATACATTTTTGGCCATACCGCCCAGCCCTAGATCCATCCATCCATCCATCCATTTTCCTCCGCTTATCCGGGGTCGGGTCGCGGTGGCAGAAGGCCTAGCAGGCCGACCCAGGCTTCCCTCTCACCCGCAACACGTTCCAGCCCGTTCTGGGGGATCCCGAGGCGTTCCCAGGCCAGCTGGGAGATATAATCCCTCCAGCGTGTCCTGGGTCTTCCCCGGGGCCTCGTACCAGTTGGGCGTGCCTGGAAAACCTCTAACGGGAGGCGTCCACCGGTTTCCGGCAGAGCACCATGGCCTCGGATTTGGAGGTGCTTACCCTCATCCCCGCCGCGTCACACTCGGCTGCAAATCGCCCCAGTGAATGCTGGAGGTCATGGTCCGAAGAGGCTAACAGGACCACATCATCTGCGAACAGCAGAGAGGCGATCCCGAGACCCCCGAACCCGACGTTCTCCTCCCCCCGGCTACGCCTAGATATCCTGTCCATGAAAGTCACGAACAGGACCGGTGATAAAGGGCAGCCCTGGCGGAGGCCAACATCCACCGGGAACGCGACTGACTTATTGCCGAGAATACAAACACAGCTCCTACTGCAGTCGTACAGAGACCGGATGGCCCATTGTAACGGGTCCGGCACCCCATACTCCCGCAGCACCCCCCCACAAAAGAACCGGAAGAACTTCTGACACATCCCAAGGGAGGCTGGGGACATGGAATCCGAGTGGACCATGTTCAAAGCCTCTATTGTGGACGCGGCCGCTAGGAGCTGTGGTCGGAAGAACCCGGTGGTGGAAGCCGTCAAACTGAAGAAGGAGGCCTTTCGGGCCTGGTTGGCTCAGGGGTCTCCTGAAGCAGCTGAGAGGTACTGGCAGGTCAGAAGGGCTGCAGCTGCGGTGATCGCGGACGCTAAAACTCGGGCATGGGAGGAGTTCGGGGAGGCCATGGAGAAGGACTTTCGGTTGGCCTCAAGGAAGTTGGGGGGGGGACTTCTGAATACTATTTTATCGGTACAATATAACTCAAGATGTATATGGTCAGTATACAAAACCAAGACAGCCAACCGTAACTATTTCAACATTCAAACCGAGCAAGTAACATTTACTGAGTTTAGCTTCTCAACCAATCAATTTACTATTATCCCACAGATAATCGATAACAAGCAGTACAACTATAAAACACACTGCGACCTCAATATCACAGATTTCACACAGGTAATAATATCATACAGTGCAATTATAAAATACACTCATGCTATCAACATGCCAAAAAATTTGAATCAAATTACTCCTCACCGCTAGGGTCACCCCCTCCACCGACCAATGGATCCTTTGTCTCTCTTAGTCCTTACAGGAGCTGGCGCGAAACTCAAAGCTGGCCACAATCAACAATTCTATCTAAATTCGGCACCTTTACTGAAAACAATTCTTATTCTTCCCCTTTTGTAATATTCCCTCTACTACCCTTACAGTCTCTGTACACAATTATACCCACCCCACATGAGTTGCTGTTTCTCTGAAACACCACAGCGCAATCACGAGACAATGGGGTAGTCTTCACCGGGTCCCACGAACTTCGCCCGCAAACACGTGGCCGACACGTGGTCTTGTTTAGTTCACTCAGCACTCTTATATCCACATTTACAACGTCTGCATCCGCGACGTTCCGTCCCCAGATTGACTCCAACCGAGTTGGATTTCAAACAGATTTCAAACATTTATGTATTTTTTTTACGTATGCGTCTGTGACGATCCGTCATGTCCCTGGTTGAACGACCAATACCGCGTATTGGATTTCACATAGGTCAGTTTACAACAGTTAATGTATTCAATGTGCAATCATGCCTTCACTCTTAACATTTAACTTCAGTCAAAACACAGAACCACGCAGTGACCAGCCTTTGTGTTTCACGGATCATCAGGGGCGCGGGTCCCGGCTTTGGAGACAAATCTCCAGGCACTTTCACCTAAAATCTCCTACATCTACCTACACAGTTTTGTTCAAAAGAATCTGCTTACCTGATATTACTTGGCGCTGTGAAAGTGCCCGGATGATCCGTCTCTTTCAGCCGCCCCTTCGCCGCCGTTGAATCATGTCAGGAGTCACCACTTTGTGAGGAATACACTCTTTCTCTCCAAAGAATTTACTTTCAGGACGCACGACAAAAAGAGAGAGGAGAGGAGAAAGGAGAGCGGTCTTCGGAGAGCGGTCTTCGGTGAGCGGTCTCCGGAGACAGACTTTCACTTAGCGGCCGTGCAGCAATCCCAGTGCCAGGTGTCCGTAGCCCGCTGTGACCCCTGTGCTGGGGTTAGCACTGACTGAAATTAAGTTGCTGTATAAGCTGCTAACTGAAGGTCCCTCTCCTGAGCTGCCAGCCATTCTCCTCCTGGCGAAGTAGTGTCCTAGCAGCGGGGAATGAGGTACAGGGACCAAGGGGTGCACTGGCTAAATTCAGTGCCCCATACTGCTGTCTTATTATATTTATATATTTAGCTTTCGGCATGAGAAAGAAGATGTGGTTTTATGTTAAGTATGTTGGGAAAACTGAGTCGTACAGAGAAATATACACACACATTTGAAGATCTCTGTCATGGCAGAAGAGCTGTAAAAATCACATGTAAACAGGATAATTGGGAGGCCTGCCTGAGTTGGCGCAAAATATTTAAAGACTTCAGCCTTATATCTACACATTTATAGATTCATGTATGCATTAACAGATTTGTTACCACATTTACAGATTTGTCAAGACATTTACAAATCTCCATACACATGATAATCTAATCTGATTATGCACACACAGGTTCTAAATACACATTTGCAGCTTCCTGTTCACATTTATAAAACTCAGTATGCATTTAAAGATTCTTTTTTACACATTTTTAAATCTTATTATGGACACACAAATTGAGATACAGATACTAAATTCTCAACACACATCTGCAAATAGTTCTGCTACAATAATGGCCCCATAGACATGTATTTACTTTGAAATCTTGCTGATTCCCTATTTGGTAGCCTTATCTTGGGAGTTGTTTAATCTACCACAGCATCAGCAACTCTGCTGAATAATGCATACGAGGAGTTCTTTGGAGGAAAGCATCTGGCATTTATCCTTATGTAAAATAAATAATGAATGTGTGTAGCCAGGACAGCTCACCTGCTAATCTGAATGTAGGAGGCTTTGTGTTGCTTCATGCTCACATGTTACATCAAGGCTTTGTTTGTAAATGAAGGTGACACTAAGCTTGTCAGCTTGAAAAGCAGGTTTGCGCGTCAGTCTGAATATGCAATGTTGCGTGCGTCACTGAATGGGACACTGTGGGAAAATGAAGGGAGGGGAGGAGAAAAATAAGGAGGAGGAGGGGTGGGGGGAGTTTAAATAAAGGAAGCTGCACCTGTGACTGGCAGGAAAAAAGAAAGTGACTGACAGCATCGACTGGTCAACCTGCAAAATAAATAATATGTTTTTGTAAAAGAAGACATTTGGAATATCTTCTTGTTTTGATCTTCTGGGTTTTTATATAAAGTAAAGATGAGCTGTATATTCCTGCCTCACACAGGTAAGCTACACAACTAAAATACTTCAAATACTCTCTAAAGAGACATTTTACACTATGTAACTACCTGCTCAAACTCTCACAGCTGTGAGAATTGAAGTGTGTTGTATCATATTCTTAGAGTATGATGGTAAAAATGAGGCCACACTGTTGATTTAACAAGATAGCAACACACTTGATTCAAGAGGTTTCTCATGCCTTAAATTAAATTCACTGCAATGAGATTACACGCTAACACCCTGAGATAAACATGTCAATCATTGCAACAGGTCACTATACTGTAGGTTCAATTCATACTGTAATAGAACTGAAAAAATATTGTTGAGATTGTAGACTGGCCAACATAAACATTGATGTGTCCCTTTTTTTATTTCAATGCTCCATACTTACATCATCAACATATTATGTACATTCCTTCATCTGTATTTATGCCTACCTGTAAGTCATAAAAAATTGAATGACCTGTTACTGTCTCTTTTTTAATATTACATATTTCATATTACGGGTAATACATCATATAGTGAAATCAAACGCTCTCTTAATTTCTTCTTCATAATTATCTTCCTACAGGGCCTTCTTTCTTTATCCAGTTCCCTCACTCCTCCCCCACCCTTGGAGTTGAGTGGTCACTTGTTGTTTAGGCCTGTTATGTCATTAAGTGCTTACATGCAGATTAGCACAGCAGGAGAAATTCTTTCCCTGCCCCCATTCCCCTCATCCCTACACTTGTTGTCAAAACTGCTCACACATATGAAAACAGTCTTTCATCCACTGGTACTTGTGGAGTCAAGCTGAATTGGAATTCCCAGAGATATGCCTGTTTGATCTTAGGTAATATCCGACTTTCACATCTGTACAGCTAACAGTACACAGTGTGGTTAATGCCTTAACTTGGGATCAGGTGGAAGCTATACATTTAGACCTTGTTGGGATAGTAAAGACTCATCTGAGCTGTGGGGTTATGAATGATACATATAATGTAGATTTTACTGTCTTCCTTTGTATATAGAATTGTCAATCCAGTTCAGTGCAGCAGATACAGTGTTGATATCACAAGCTTCCAGAGCGTTGTCAGAGCAACGTTAGATCAGGTTAGATTTAACCTGATCTAACGTTGCTCTCACTACACCAGTCTGACTGTTGTATTTTGTGGTTATTGTAAATGCTTTCTAGTTCAATTAATTGCTGAAACCTTCAAATAACTTCACTGTTGACTTAGAGCAAAGAAGGCATCTTTGAATTATGTACTGCTGAAATTCAGTGAGCCAGTCAGGGTATTGATAAGGTTTGATAATAGACGCACCGCAGACAAAATGTACCCAAATGTATCCAAAATCTGTTCTGTGTGTGTTTTTGAAGTGTAAGCGCCATTCTCAGTCGAGCGGAATCTCAGATGGAGGAGAGTCCAGTTCAGAGAAGAGGGAGCAAAGCTTATCAGGTACAACAGACATCTTTATTCAAGTGACTTTTACTTCACTTTAGTGCAGTGACCTACCTTCTTTTTCCTTGTTTAGATAGCATCACTTCTCTTCAAAAAAATGGTGTTTGTGCACAGGTTTCTACTTTAACAAGGATGTGATGTGACCCTATATGATAACACTGTCTCAAATTTTTACTTGTGTACATTTTCTGTAAAGTTTGTATTGTTTTTTGTTATCTAATGATATTTAGACTGTGCATAACTTAAATTATCAATATCAAGTTTATTTTTGAAGGCCAATATAAATCATTAAAAATCTCCTCCCTTGACCAGATTTTTCCTGAAGCCAACTTGAATGAAGAGTCAGATTCCAGCTCCTACCCTGAAGGCTTTCTTTACAAGAGGGAGCGTCTTCCCTCTATAGTTGTGGAGCCCACAGAGCACACTGCGTCGGAGAGCGGGGAGCGCTGTCGATGCCTAATGAGCAATAATGTAGAGGAGGAGGACAGCAGTGCTGATCACACTGACGGATCTGTGGATGGAGAGCAGCAGGAAGACATGGGGATGGAAGAAGGGTAAGAAACAGAGTTTCATAATTGGTCCTCACAATTAATCACAATCTGTCAGGGTTAAAATGATGATTGTTTGAGGACTGTTTTTGAGAACGCTTGGTTGATGCTGGCAATATTTTGTGTTGCAGTGACTGAAAATGACAATGTGGTGGTATTACATTTGATTCTGCCTTTCAGAGACATTTTGACCAATTTTCACAATATCTAACTGTCTTTCCACTATCAGGGGACTTTAGGGCTAGACATTTGCATTAAATTAAAATGGAATTAGGATTCTAAAAGGTTTACAGATTTACTGAAACCCTTCTGTATCCAATGTACTACCTGACTGTGTATTTCCATTTCCACTGTTGAAGCTCGGTTGCGAGGAAGTCTTCTATTGAACCGTCTCAGAGTCAACGGCCCCTCTCCCGGCTAACCCCACCTGCCTCCCCAACTCCCCCTGAGGCTGCACCACCCTGTTTGAGGAGCTGAACCAGTACAACCAGTATGGACTGATAGCACAGCAGTTCACCTGAACTGTGTGTCACTTTTAAAATGTGTAACCTCTGCATGTCTGACTTTCACAATGAAAGACAAACCCTTTGGAAAGCTTGAGATGACTACGTGTAAAAATATTTGGACCTACTACGGTCCATTTCAAATAAATAATACTAAGCTGATTCCAGTACTGCTATTTTTGGATTGATACTTCTAGTTTAAAATAATCTATGGTTAACTTCTGCAGTTTGCTGGTAATGTATCTAACCCTGTGGACTGAAAGTAAACAGAGACTGTAACTACAACCTCCCTTTGTCACGCAACTCTCACCTCACAGCAAATAGGCATCTGATTAATGATAACCAGGGCCAGTTTACTAAATATAAGCATGAAAGCCCGGCCCAGGCCCAGCAGTTGTAGTTGCAGTGGCCTATGTGGGTGTTTTTGAAGGAAAGACTTTAGGAAGATTGTTCCAATGGTCAAGTTACGTGGTAAGAATTAAATCATCCATGTATGTTCGATATTGTTAATTTACATTGCAAAATAAAAAAAATTGTGTCAAGGTGTAATATCCTCTTTAATGGAATTTAAACTATGTTGGGACACTACAGTTCTAAATTCAAGCAACCCACATCATTGAAAAGATGTACTGCAACAGTTATAATGACCTGATTCTCGGACACATGTGTGCAGTCCCTTCAAAACGTTAAAATGCATACAGGGAAGTCCCATTATTGTCAACATACTGTACAGAAACAGTTACAATGATGGACTGATATCCATTAACCATCCATAACTCTGTTTCAAAAGGCCTATTTCAAAAAGGTGAAAAGAGTATTGTAGCTGCATGACCGTTTGTTGAGAACCTCAGTGTTAATTGTTTTTACAACCAAAGTTGTGTGTGCTGCTTTTTCCTCCTAAGCATATTTAGAAATTCTTATTTTACATTCATATTTAAAAGTTCCCAAATTACAACAAAACTTTTTAGTTTTTCACAAATGCATTTCCATCATGTCCTTGTTATGCCTGCTTTGTTGAATTGACTTTGGTGAGGATGAGTATGATGAAACATAAAATAGTACATGCTCCTACAGTCCCAGATGAACAAAGCTGAGCGAGAGCTGAATCCATAAGTTATTTGCTAATGATATGAGAAACAATAGTGATAGCTATAGATATGCCTATGTGCCCTCTTCCTTTATGTACTGCCAGGTCAGTCTGGGTTGATATTGTACAACAATAAAGTTGCATTTATCCCCCTATGGTTCCCATGCAAAGGTTCCAGTGTTTCCCTCAGAATTTTGTGAGACTATGATGGGGCGGGTCATGTTTGTACAAAAGAAAATGTTGTACATGATAAACTTAAATGCATCAATCTGGTTTAATTCAGAGCAAAATTAAGAGGCTTGATCTATGAAGATCTTTGTTCTCTTGTAAACAAAATGTGTGTAAGTATGTGTAGGCTACTCAAATACTGTACTTAAGTACAATTTGGTGGAACTTGTAGTATTTCCATTTTTTTTAACTGGGTCACTGGTGTTCATTGATGATGTCAGAGCTGATATAAGTAACAGGATGAGGTGTTTAGGGCTATACTATCTACTCAAATTCAGCCAAATGCTGCAAAACTGATTGGATGGCGCTTCTCAGTACAGATGGATAATGACCCAAAACATTCTGTGAGAACAACCCAAGAGCTTCTCAAGGCAAAGAAATAGAATATTCTTCAATGGCTAAGTCAGTCGGCTGATCTCAACCCAAGTGAGCATGCTCTTCATTTACTTAAGATACAACTGAAGGCAGAAAGACCCACAAACAAGCAGCACGTGTTGGAGGCTGCAGTAAAGGCCAGGCAAAGCATCTCAAGGGAGGAAACTCAGTTTTTGGTGATGTTTAGTGATGACTATGCGTGTAAGACTTCAGGCAATCATTGACTGCAAAGGATTTTCCTCCAAGTATTAAAAATGATCATTACATTCACTATTATCTTAGTTCGTCCAATTACTTTTGAGAAAATGTCGGGGACTGTGTAAAGACAGCTGTAATTCCTAAATAGTTAATGACATTTTTTTGTTATATCCATTGAAATAAAGCTGAAAGTCTACACTTCAACCACATATTGACTGCTTTATTTAAAATCTATTGCAGTCGTGTAAATAGGCAAAAATAGAAACATTTTGTCACAGTGCAAATATTTATGGAACTGACTAGGTAAATTGACCTGTACTTGTATAGCACTTTTCTAGTCTTCCAACCACTCAAAGCGCTTTAGCACTACATGACATCATTCACCCATTCATACACTGATGACAGTGGCTAAGGTGCCACCTGCCCATCAGGAGTAGCTAACATTCATACAACATTCACACACCGTAGGCACCGCTACGGGAGCAATTTGGGGTTAAGTGTCTTGCATAAGGACAAATCGACATGGGCTAGCAGAGCCGGGGATCGAACCGCCGAGACACTGAGCTACAGTCCCCCAAGTCATGTTCAAGGTTAGGTTAGACTCTGGGACCCAGGTGGGCGATGCTCAATGGCCTGGCCATTATGGATCTATGGATCTATGGACTATGGATCTGAGTTTTTGTATGCATGGATTCGGGCCCAGCTGAGAGTGCATCACATAACTTTTGGCCTTTTTTACCAATAACCTGTTATATGGTGTAGTTTTAAAAAAAGGAGCTGAACAGTGCAAACATCTGTCTTCAAGTCCAGGCCACCTGCCTGCATGAGCAGCTTGTGTGCATTAGGGAACCTCTTGCTTCATATTTTGGAATCCACATTAGCAGGCTAGAGCAGCCACACTGCATGTTTGCTCTGCTAGAAATGTTACGTATATTGAGATCATACAAGCAACATTATTAAAACTTCTGAGAAGAAAGATGAAATAAGAGAATTATTTCGCACAGCTTATTTTTTTAACAATTTGGCTGTATTTTGTTTGCAGAAATCATTCCAGAGATCATGTTTCAAAGTGTAACATTTCAAGAGCATTGTTGGTCACCAATGATTCTTTTGTGAAAATAATTGTAAAGGTAACTTCTGTTGCATAGAAAAAAGATGGTTTATTGTTTACACTATCTGTAAAGCCAGGAGCAACTTCTAATACATCTTGAAAAGGTGCACACTTGTGAAGGTAAGATGCAGCATAACTCAAAGCAGCCAATAACATTGGCAGGATTAAGAATCATGCTACTGACTAACTTCTACATAAATTTACAAAATTGTGCAGCAGGCACAAAGACTGATTACTCAGTAGTTAGACCCCTCTTGCAGAAACTATAGCCACATGCTGTGGTTTATCAAATGGTCATTTACGTCAACTCCAAAAGGTTTCAAGCCTTTATTTCCAATTTACTCTGTAAAGTAAATGGTTAGTGAAACATTTGCAGCAAGTGTTGGTAAATTCAGGACTTTATACATCTCGGAAGGAAATTTCTCCGTTTAGAGTTTAAAGACAAAGATATGTAGCGGACTTCCACCGAGAGATTTATCATGTTTTTGGACATACTCGGAGCAGATAAGACTCAACACTCAGAGTGTTAAGGCTGAGTCTACCATGTTTTGTGTGTTATATATATATATATATATATATATATATATATATATATATAGCTGAGTTTATAAAAGGTTATGCACAGTTGGGGATAAACTGTTCTGCCTGCAACTGAGACATAATCCACATCTCTCAGTCCAGAAAGGGGAGGGACAGTTTAATCCTATGCAGAATCCTGCATATAGGTGTGTAGGTTCCTAATTTGTACCATAAATAAAATGTAATTCCACTGTCCACAAAATTTAATAAATGAAGCACCACGGGAAAACTTTAAAATCATTTATTTAAAGTAATTCAATTACAAATCAATGATCCAAAGCTAGGTAAAACAAAAGGTTTAAAAGTGTATTCAAAATGACCGCTAAAATGTACCCCAGTAGATAAGAGTTAAGTGACACACAAATGATTCCTTGTAATGGTGTTACTGGACTCCAAATGTCTCTACTGGGTTAAAGAATTCCTGAGAAGGGAGTGTTCTACTTATGTTCCAGGGGGTAGCAACAGCATGGGTCCGTGTGACCGCTGTCCTGTTTGACTTGTCTGGTTTTGGATCCTTTGCATCTCGTCCTCACCACGGTCCTGCTACTCCAACTGCTGCGGTGCTAAGGAAGAAAAATGAAGCACCCTCAGTCGCAGGTACACATGAAATGGAGGCTCACTCGCACAAGTTTCACTCTCTTTGTCACTATTCTTTACTTAGCTTATAGCAGGAGTTGAACCAAGTCTTGCTGCCTCCGCGTTGCGTCTGACTCGTCCATGGCTGTCCATCCGGTAACTCGTCTCGGACCTTATTGGGCGACTGTGGCTCAGTGGTGAGCAGGGTCGTCCTTAATCAGAGGATCAGTGGATCGATCCCCGGCTCCGCTAGCCCATGCCGATGTGTCCTTGGGCAAGACACTTAACCCCATATTGCTCCTGTAGCTGAGCCTACGGTGTATGAATGTTAGCTACTCCTGATGGGCAAGTGTATGAATGGGTGAATGATGTCATGTAATGTTGAAGCGCTTTGAGTGGTCGGAAGACTAGAAAAGCGGTATACAAGTATCGTTTATCATTTCTGCTCTGTCTACCGTCCGTGAACTTCCCAATTTGAACAGCTCTAATTCCAAACTTTTGTGTGGGTCTCCTCTGTTGAACTGTTTATTCTTTGTCTGTTTCTTTTCTCTCGCACCTGTCCCAAATCCACCATTAAATAGCACTGACCAGTCTCAGATGTGTGTGGTGTGGTCCAATTAATCAGCTGTTTGTTTTCATCACCTTGATCCACAATCTATGTGAATCAGAAAAATGCATGTATTTTACCATTTCAAGGCCAAATTCAATATCTGTCAAACATCCATTGTGGAGCTACAATATGCAGTTGAAAATGCAATCATTGCCCACATAGAAATAAGATAATCAGTGAATACTTAATGCTTTTGCCAGGGTGTACAAACTACTTGGTTGGGCCATGAACATAAAAATGAACATGAATCGTGAAGCGTTGAAAATGTGGACCAGTGGATACGTGTCACATGGGATCCCGAGCAAGATGGTTGCCTAACTGGATATGTCCCGGTAATCCCACCTAACTACCCCAAATTTGCTAATGAAATCAGCGTGACTGTGCTGTAAGGTCTTAGGAAGTGATAGTTAAACACTGCTGGAGCTGAGAGAGCCGGTGACTCACGCAATGTCAACGAGATCGGCCAAACAAAGTGTCAATACTGGTGGTGCTAATATTAAGCTAGCAAACCCTGAGGGCATGAGTAACGAGGGAAGTGTGCTGTCGGCTATGCAACAGTCCCTGGTGAAAGCCATGGAGGAGATGGGGCAAGTTGGGAAGCTTTTAACGGCAAGGAGATAGACGGAGATTAAAGAAACCAGCGTTGGTCTGAGAGCCAATGTAGACAGAGTAATGCTTTGCCTGGATGAAGCAGGACATCGAATCTCTCAGTTGGAGGATGATAACCATCAGCTTCGCCAAACGGCGGAGAGAAGCACTAAAAAGTGCGAGGAACTACATCAGGCTGTCGAAGATGCTAATAGAGACAGGCGCCAGAATCTGCAGCTAATCGGCCTGAGGGAGAAGCTCGACAACAGTAAACCATCATAATGTGTGAGGAAGATCATTTATAAAGCTCTGGGGGTCGAACTGGACGGAGCACTACTGCAACGAGTGCATCAAGCCCCGGTACCAATGCCCGAGGAAGGTCGGCCACCCAGACCAATAATTATTTGCTTTCTAAGCTTTCTGGAGCAGGAGCGAGTGTTGGCTGCTGCTAGGGAGAAGTACAGAATATGATCTCTATTAATATGTTCCCGTTATTGCAAAAAATTAGGTCAAACTTAGACACATGGAAATTGTTAAATCTTACATTATGGGGAACAATTTATATCATTAAGATGGTGGTGGCACCACAATTTAATTACATCTCTATGATGATACCAGTAACCATTTCAGAAGGAATCTTTAAACAATATAACCATCTAACTAAGGATTATTTATGGAACGACAAAAAGTCTAGAATCAATATGAAAAAGCTCGTCGCCTCAAGAGATTGTCGGGGATTGGCTCTTCCAAATATGGAACTATATAACGTAGCATTTGAAATGAATAAGCCTGCACGGCTCTGGGCAAATTATGAATCTAACCCTGCATGGGTAAAGATGGAAGGGGTACTAGCAGCTCCATCTCAGGTTATGGACACAAAAACACACAACAAAACAGATAGACCAAAGAAATCTGATTTTACAACACTCTCAGTGGGCATGGGTAAGAGCACACAATATTTTGGGGATATCTCAATACAAACAAAGGTACTCCTCCACTTGGAATAACCCTCTCATCTCTTTAGGGAAAAAAGTATTTATATGGGATACATGGCTGGCAAAAGGAATACATGTTGTCAAAGATCTCTACAGAGACTGCTCATTTAGATAATTCGAGGACCTTAAAGACATGTTTTATTTAAATGAGAAGGGGGATTTCTGGAAGTATTTACAGTTGAGGAGAACATGGGGTCAGCGTTTGGAATTTGAGTTTGAGTTTATGCTGAGACCCAGTTTTTGCAGGTGCTGTACAACTTCCACTGTGTGAAGTGCAGCTTTCTCCTGGCAGGGACCATAAGGATTATGTTGTCTAAGTAGGATAAAAGCCTGATCCCTTTCCTGCATCATGGTTCCGAGCATTATACACTTTGTGGAAGGGAAAATGTTTATGTTTGTACTTAATACATGTCTTGTGCGTAGTGAAACTATGAAGCCACATTAACACATATATCCGGGTTATTAAGAGCACAATATTCATAGTTACATATATCTGTTAGTCATTATGACGAGGGAGGGTAAGAATGGGAGGCAGACAGTGAAGTAATCAGTTTCTGTATTGAGGCGGCGTCAACTGGGTAGCATGGCGTGCGTGAGGTATGAGGTCACCCTATACGAAGGGGAAAAAGATGGCCACCGGGGCGGGGTTGAGGGGTGGAGCAGTGGGCCGAACCTAACCCGTGCATTGCATTATAAGTACTATGTCAATCTGAATGTTCGCGAGTTGTTGTATTCCCGGACCCAACTCGGTTCGTTTGTAACCTGTGTGTTGCAAATAAATCTACGTGAATTGAACTTTGATCCAATCTCTCTGGTATTCTTTGGGTGGTCAATTACTGAGGTCCCATAAGTGAGTTCCTGTGGCGCCTCACTAGCTAGGAAATAGCTATTAAGTTTATACAGAATCAGGTTTTAAGAAAGTTAGTCATCATTGAGCAGAATACGCAATAAACGAAAGAAATTCAGCCACCACAACTTGGAGAAATTGCGCTGAGCAGGAGAATAACCGAATGGTAGCCAGTATCACTGGTATTGTATTGCCTGAAAGGAGAAACGCTGGAACTTTCTGTACTTGGGAATGACAGGAATGTGAAAATAGGCATCTCTCAGGTCATTGGAAGTGAATCAATTGTCGGAACACAAATATTCCAACACATGTCTGATTATTAGTATAGTTTGATGCTAAGCCTTCTTCACAGCTGTGTGACACGAGTGTTCTTTCCCAACAACCCATGTGAAAAAAGACCGGTGCTGGCCTTGGCATTGAAAACAAATAACAGCGTCAGCGTTCAACTCAAACTGTTCAAACCCTGAGAAGATACAAGTCGTTCTGGGAAATCACCACTAACTCACCCCGGGAGGTGGTTCTTTCAGTAATTCACATTTTAAAAGATGATTGTTACTTGTGAAAATATGGGGAATTGAAAATATGGGGAATTAACTGGGCTATGCTTGCTTGCCTCTGTTTTGTGAGTGGAAACGGCTCTTTAAAGAAAAAGTGGGTGGCCCTGAAAAGGGCCATTGTGTTTTCATTGCTCAGCTGGGATGAGATACGCGCTCCCCATATCCTTCCATTGCCATTGATGCCATTGTTTGTGAGGCAACGACCAGGCATTACTGCGATGGTGCTGAGCTGCTGAGCCGCAAACACCGGAGGAGGATATCTCGATATCTTGGTGGGAGAGGATGAGGCACTGGAGCCGAAACATGTTGAGTTGTTGAGTGCAGCTTTGCTCCAGAAGGTGTGTTTCCTCATCCTCACTGCTTCATTGGCTGCTGCGGCGGAAACCACAACACATGTTCATCTTCTTTTCTTTTTCACTCATCGCCTGCTTTATGACGAAGAAAGATTTTAAGCATAACTATAGCCACACGGCTGTTATATGTCACTATTGTGGATGAAAAGGGGGGGGGGGGGTGCATAGCACAGGGGTGCAAAAATATCTTCATGAATGCGCATGCCAGCGGGGATGAACCCAATAGCCACAGCTCTCAGAAAGCAAAGCCTATACACAGATAAACTCTTTTTTTCTTTCCCTCTTCTGACTACAGACTCTTTATGCAGGTAATTGGCACCCTCTTATGGACTTTTAGCCAAACTGCAACATTAATCTTGGAATTTCATGTAACTTATTTTATCTTAAATGTATGGGGGTGACACAAGGAAAGCTGCATGGTGGTGTTGTGGCTAGCACTTTCACTTCACAGCAAGAGTGCCCGATCCCGGGTGGTAATTCTGTGTGGTTTACAGCGTGGGGGTACCCTGCCTTCGCCCAATGTCAGCTCGGATTGGCTCCAGCGCCCCCGCGACCCTAAATAGGTGGTTTGGATAATGCAATGGAATGGAATGGACACAAAGAGAAAAAAACTATGATTGCTACCAGCACAAAATCATTGCATTACATTTGCATTGCATGATGAGAAGCACAATAGAAATATAATAATATATAATACAATTTCAAATATATTTCAAGGGATTTTTATCTGATAATAATAATGATGCTATCTACTCACTCCCTACACACATCAAGAAATCCTAACAGAGGTCAGTGTGGTACTTAAATGAGGACTTTTTCGCCTTAAAGACCAGTCACTGTCTGACATATGGCTATATCTATATCAAACAATAATACTGTAGATACTGTGGTCAACTTCCATCCATCCATCCATTATCCTCCGCTTATCCGGGGTCGGGTCGCGGGGGCAGCAGGCCTAGCAGGCTGACCCAGGCTTCCCTCTCACCCGCAACACGTTCCAGCTCGTTCTGGGGGATCCCGAGGCGTTCCCAGGCCAGCTGGGAGATATAATCCCTCCAGCGTGTCCTGGGTCTTCCCCGGGGCCTCCTACCAGTTGGGCGTGCCTGGAAAACCTCTAACGGGAGGCGTCCAGGAGGCATCCTGATCAGATGCCCGAACCACCTCAGCTGACTCCTTTCGATACGAAGGAGTAGCGCCTCAACTCCAAGTTCCCTCCGGATGTCCGAGCTCCTTACCCTATCTCTAAGGCTGAGCCCGGCCACCCTACGGAGAAAACTCATTTCCGCCGCTTGTATCCGAGACCTCGTTCTTTCGGTCACGACCCAGAGTTCGTGACCATAGGTGAGGGTCGGAACGTAGACCGCCCAGTAAATTGAGAGCTTTGCCTTCCGGCTCAGCTCCCTCTTCACCAAGACGGTCCGGTGCAGCGCCTGTTTTACTGCTGCAGCCGCACCGATCCGCCGGTCGATCTCCCGCTCCATCTTACCCTCACTCGTGAACAAGACCCCGAGATACTTGAACTCCTTCGCTTGCGGTAGGCACTGCGTCCCCACCCGGAGGGAGCAATCCACCGGTTTCCGGCAGAGCACCATGGCCTCGGATTTGGAGGTGCTTACTCTCATCCCCGCCGCGTCACACTCGGCTGCAAATCGCCCCAGTGAATGCTGGAGGTCATGGTCTGAAGAGGCTAACAGGACCACATCATCTGCGAACAGCAGAGAGGTGATCCCGAGACCCCCGAACCCGACGTTCTCCTCCCCCCGGCTACGCCTAGATATCCTGTCCATGAAAGTCACGAACAGGACCGGTGATAAAGGGCAGCCCTGGCGGAGGCCAACACCCACCGGGAACGCGTCTGACTTATTGCCGAGAATACGAACACAGCTCCTACTGCAGTCGTACAGAGATCGGATGGCCCGTTGTAACGGGTCCGGCACCCCATACTCCCGCAGCACCCCCCACAAAAACCCCCGAGGGACCCGGTCGAAGGCCTTCTCCAAGTCCACAAAACACATGTAGACTGGTTGGGCAAACTCCCAGAGCCCCTCCAGTAGTCTTGCGAGGGTAAAGAGCTGGTCCACTGTTCCACGACCGGGACGGAATCCGCACTGCTCCTCTTGAATCCGAGGTTCGACAATCGGTCGGAGCCTCCTTTCCAGCACCCTGGCATACACTTTCCCGGGAGGCTGAGTAGTGTGATACCCCGATAATTCGAGCACACTCTCCGGTCCCCCTTTTTGAAAATGGGAACCACCACCCCGGTCTGCCAGTCCATGGGCACTGTTCCCGACCCCCATGCGACATTGAAAAGGCGTGTCAGCCAAGACAGCCCAACAACGTCCAGCGCCTTCAGCATCTCAGGGCGAATCTCATCCACCCCCGGCGCCTTGCCACCAAGGAGCTTATTGACTACCTTAGTGGCCTCTGCCAAGGATATGGATTCGACCCCCCCCAAGTCGTCAGGCGCTGCCTCCTCTCTAGAGGACATGTTGGCCGGGTTTAGGAGTTCCTCAAAGTGCTCTTTCCACCGCCCGACGATGTCCCCTGTCCGGGTCAGCAGTTCCCCCCCCGTGCTGAGCACAGCCTGGGGTAAGCCCTGCTTTCCCTTCCTGAGCCGTCGGATGGTTTGCCAGAACTTCCTTGAGGCCAACCGAAAGTCCTTCTCCATGGCCTCCCCGAACTCCTCCCATGCCCGAGTTTTAGCGTCCGCGACCACCGCAGCTGCAGCCCTTTTGGCCTGCCGGTACCTCTCCGCTGTTTCAGGAGACCCCCGAGCCAACCAGGCCCGAAAGGCCTCCTTCTTCAGTTTGACGGCTTACCTCACCCCCGGTGTCCACCACCGGGTTCTCGGGTTACCGCCACGACAGGCACCGGTGACCTTCCGACCACAGCTCCTAGCGGCCGCGTCCACAATAGAGGCTTTGAACATGGTCCACTCGGATTCCATGTCCCCAGCCTCCCTTGGGATGTGTGAGAAGTTCTTCCGGAGGTGGGAGTTGAAAACCTCCCGGACAGGATCCTCCGCCAGACGTTCCCAGTTCACCCTCACTACACGTTTGGGCTTGCCGGGTCCCTCCAGCCGATTCCCCTGCCATCTGATCCAACTCACCACCAGGTGGTGATCAGTTGACAGCTCTGCTCCTCTCTTCACCCGAGTGTCCAAGACATACGGCCGCAGATCAGATGAAACGATTACAAAGTCGATCATTGATCTACGGCCTGTGGTCAACTTCCATTCTGAAATCCATTCATCCATCCATCCATTCTCATCTGCTTATCCAGGGTCAGGTCGCGGTGGCAGCAGGCCCAGCAGGCCGACCCAGGCTTCCCTCTCACCCGCAACATGTTCCAGCTCGTTCTGGGGGATCCGGAGGCGTTCCCAGGCCAGCTGGGAGATATAATCCCTCCAGCGTGTTTTGGGTCTTCCCCGGAGTCTCCTACCAGTTGGGCGTGCCTGGAAAACCTCTAACGGGAGGCGTCCAGGAGGCATCCTGATTAGATGCCCGAACCACCTCAGCTGACTCCTTTCGATACGGAGTAGCGCCTCAACTCCAAGTTCCCTCCCGATGTCCGAGCTCCTTACCCTATCTCTAAGGCCGAGCCCGGCCACCCTACGGAGAAAACTCATTTCGGCCGCTTATATCCGAAACCTCGTTCCTAGGTCCATAGGTGAGGGTCGTCACGTAGACCGCCCGGTAAATTGAGAGCTTCGCCTTCCGGCTCAGCTCCCTTTTCACCAAGACGGTCCGGTGCAGCGCTTGTTTTACTGCTGCAGCTGCACTGATCCGTCGGTCGATCTCCCGCTCCATCTTACCCTCACTCGTGAACAAGACCCCGAGATATTTGAACTCCTTCGCTTGAGGTAAGCACAAGGTCCCCACCTGGAGGGATTCTGAAATGTGCCTGATAAATGCTGAGCAGGTTTTATGTAAGATATACTTGAACTTCTCTTGTCTGTCTCCCATTTATCAGAGTTGAATTTAAAGCTTGGGGGATGGGGGCCTCTGGGGACAAGCTATCCGAGGATACTTGACATTTCCTAGTGATTGGAAAAACTATGCTGACACTGAGCCACAGTAAGCTTGTCTCTTTTCTCGAACTCTGCCTAATCTGATTGTCCTATCCTGGGTCTTCTCAAGACTTCTTCTTGAAATTAATCCTAGACTAAATATCAGACTCAACTGCTGTGGTCTGTGCAAGGCAACTGGAAGATTGGGGCTCCAACACATGTGGGAAAATCTATATTTCAACAACAGATATATTGGTAAATGATCTTGACTTTGAGAACATGCCCACTAGCACGAAATGATCTTTTTTCAAATGTATTTTTTCATATGTAATCAGTTGTAATGAATAGAAACCTAAAAGCAAAAGGTGGAGTAACTTGCTGAAACATCGCCACGCTCTACAAAGTTATCAGTTGTCTTTTTCAAAGGAGGATGACAGTGATAGTGAGGTACTGATTTTTAATTCATTGACATTTGGCTAAATATGATAAAATAGGTAATTAGAACATACATTTAATTTAGTAGTTGTGGTTTCAATTAATTTTCTCTAACATATCTTTGCAGACATGTTGAGAGATGTACTCAAGTTTCATGATCAACGTGTCATATGTTCTGAAAGCTATTAGTTATTGGTAGCTATAGAATTTCTAAAATGAAATGAGTTTATCCATTCTGTTGCTAGGTAACACATGGATGTTGGCTAGATTGTTGCCATAGTTATTATTTCCCAAGTTCTTGGAAAACACAATGTTAGGGAAAACATAATTTCATACTGTCTTCTAAATAAACTTCTATTCTCAGGGATTGTAAAGTAGCTAAAAATAAGATGAAGTATTGCAAGACATGGTTAATGATGAGGTACGGATTTCTGGCTGTTTGATGTTTGATATTTAATACTAAGTAAAGACATGGCATCAGTAAAGTTACGCTTGGCACCGACAAGTGGATAAGATAAATAAAGGCATTTGTGTGGATAAGAGAAAAAAATGGGTAGCGCCTTGAATCGCCTTCGTGCTTCTATGTCTACGGAGACAGGAGACAAAAAAAAGTTAATCCAGGAATTTGAAATGTTGATGAACTCTGTAGGAGTAAAAAAAAGAACAAAGACATAGAGGAGAAAAAATAGGTCAATCACTCTCTATCCCCAAAAGTGCGAAAAAATAAAAGCCCCTCTGTCTCCTCTCTCTCACCACAGCTAATCGAAGCCAGATGTATGAGCACGAGGCCTACATTCAACCTCATCCTTCTTTCCCCTTCCCTCCCTCTCTCAACATCTCTGTTTCTTTTTCTCTGTGTGGGTTTCCTCCTCATGCTCAGTGCCTCTCTGTTCTCCCCTTTGTCTCCTCCTCCTCCTCCTCCACTCTTGCCTCTCTCCCCCTTGCTCTCTGGCGAAGCAGGAAATACTACAGGTTTCTGGCCCTGAAGGGAGCATGTTTCTTCTAACCACTAACAGATGGAGGGAGGAAGAGGGAAGGAATGGATATGAGAGTGAGAGGATGGTGGCTGGGAACATTTTGTTGATACTAAGATTGGTTGCAAGATGATGCAAAGCTTCAAATGTTGCATTTTTTAGAGGTTTTGTTATTTCCAATTGGAGCAGAGCTCATATGAGCCGCTCCACCTCTTCTTTCCAGCCCTCTATTTCTCTACTTTCTCTATATCCTTCTTTTCCACTTAAATAAATGTAGGCAGCTGGAAATGAATCCTAATGTCATAAAACAGCCAAACTCATTGAAATCCTCTCTGGTGCACAATCACAACACACACACACACACACACACTGACAGACAAACACTATAGAATCTCACTTACTTTCCCAGACAGAAAAAGGTTTATAATGCATATATACTTTATTGATACAAGTAGTATACTGTAGTTATAGCTACATTTTTGTAATTAACAGTAGCACTACAAGAAGTAATAATGGTGGTCATACTAGTAAAAGGTGTACATTGGTAATAGTAGTGGGATTACTACTATTAATCACGCTAATAGTTGTAGTGTAGTAATAGAGGCAGTCGCAATAGTAGTTGTAGTAGTAGTAGTGCCAATAGTTATAGTAGCATTTGCACAAAGTAGCAAAAGTATTGTCAGTTGTAGTTTTATCAGCTTTAATAGTTGTGATAAATAATTGTGCTGAAATAGTAGTTGAAGTAGTAATAGCAAAAATAATCTCATAGTTTCAGTTGCTGTAGTAGTAGTAGTAGTAGTAGTAGTTGCAGCAATAGTTGCATTACCAAATGTATAGAAATAGTAGTAGCAATGATTTGGGTTTTTCATCAGTAGTAGTAATAATAAAGGTAGCAGTAGTTGTATCCATAAAAACAGCCTTAACAGCTTTGGTCTTATAGATCAGTTTTCCCCAACCACCGGGCCGCGGACCGGTACCGGTCCATGGGTCCCTTGGTACCGAGCCGCACAGAAAGAATGAATGAAAAAAATATTTGATTTATTATCATGGTCTGAAAGATGTTTTATTTTGATAAATCCACTTGTGCGTCTTGACACGTGTCTTGACACGTGTCAAGACGCTCGTCTCGGTCACGTGATTCAATTCAATTAAATTCAATTTATTTTGTATAGCCCAAAATTACAAATTACAAACTTGCCTCAGAGGGCTTTACAATCTGTACACATACTACATCCTCTGTCCCTGGACCTCTCATCGGTTCAGGAAAAACTCCCCCCAAAAAAACCTTTCAACGGGGAGAAAAATGGAAGAAACCTTCAGGAGAGCAACAGAGGAGGATCCCTCTCCCAGGATGGACAGAGTACAAAAGATGTTATGTGCACAGAATGAACAGCATAACAGAGTTACAACACGTTCAATGAATATTACAGAAATGATTCAGGTAATGAGAGCATAGTAGAATAGTAATGATAATAGAAGCATTAATGGTATTGAACATACTAATTGCAATGCAACTAGAAATAATAATAATAGCAGTAGGTGTCAGGCAGGACCACAGCAGGACACAGGACCAGGGTCCAGAAGCAATGATGCATAGAAACCTGCGAGACGAGAAGGCACAAAGACTTTGGGGATGGAGCAGAGTTAGTAATGTGCATTAATGGTGCATGAATTCATACAGAAACAAATTAGAGAAGAATGTGAGTCAGTAAGGTCACGGCAGGAACCAGGAGGCAGGACCAGGGTCCAGATGCAACCACGATTCGTGGAAACCTGCGAGGCAGTGATACGTTACCCCAAAAAATAAGCCCACGAGTAAAAATGAGTAAAAACAAAGGTCTTTGGAGAGCTTCTTTGGAAAGGGGAAAAGGCCCATTGAGGAGACAGAAGAAGAGCCTACGACTTCCAAGAAAAAGAAAGTTGCATTTAAAAGAGAATATCAGGAGTCCTACTTAAAATACGGGTTTATCGCTACAGGTGATCTCACACGCCTGTTCTGCATAATATGTGGATATAATTCGGCGTAATGGTGAGTTGTATTTTTTATGTACTTTCTATTTGTTTTAATGCCGGTCGTATCATTTTATTACGTCATATTTATTACGTCATATTTAGTCATATTTATTATTTATTACGTCATATTTATCGCTCACACCTTGAAGGCCGGTCCGTGAAAATATTGTTTTACACAAAACCGGTCTGTGGCACAAAAAAGGTTGGGGACCGCTGTTATAGATCATGACATCCAAAGGACCTAGAAACACGGTTTCACTACAGTTCCATCAAGTCTTCTCCTTTTGTTCTGTTGGTGACACTTAAGAAAGGAATGTTGGCATGAATACTCTTAACCATCAACTCTGTCATCTCCCCCGCTCCGATAATTTTCAATTACTCAACACTTCCATCACCAACACTGGGGCTGCCGACTGTTGTGTAAGTGTGAGAGAATATATGTGTTTTCTCACCTCATGGTGTGCGCATTGGCCATTTAATCTTATTAGCCAGTTTGTTGCCAAGGGGGGTATTTGTTGACACTGTTTGGTCAGTTTGGCGTCATAGTGTTGCAATGGTTTGAGCCTGGGTGTTATGAGCCTCTCAATTGAGAAGAAAACCAACCATGGTGGAACTTTGGAGACACTACAGTGGTGCTCGAAAGTGAAATGTCCAGAGACCAAGAAGCCGACATGCAGATCTCCCTATTGCAAAAAGCCAGTTGTGAAGGAGAGCAAATGGCACTACCAGGACCAGATATTAACTTAAAAAAAACTGAAACAAGTACAAGCTCAGTCAGTTGACCTGATTACATGTCCGTAAGACATCTGCCGCCTCGTCAGAAAAGTGGAGCGACCACCAAGAAGATACTGAGGGTACCGCAGCTGTTTTAAGTACAAGACCAGATGATCCACACACTGAGCAGGTAAATGGAGCGATTCAATTGATGACATTGTTCGTGCTTACTGGGTTTAAGTGGGCTAGGGGACTTGTCAAAACAGAGATACTGACCTGTGTGTGTCGCAGCGGCAATATCAACACCAAAGACATGCATCAGGAGATACTGAGCCATCTGACGCATTAATATGCAAGACTGTTTATGCTCCTTGCAATTCATCTGGTGTGGTCTGTTATATTGATGGTATTGTTTGCAGTGTAGAAATACTGATAGTGTTTATAGTTGCACTGAAATTGCAAAGTGTGACATGTCATACTGTTGGAGAGATGTTTGTGTTATTTGAAAGATGTATCAATTAAATTAAATCATGTACAGTACGTTTGTTGTGGTGAGGCTTGGCTTATTAGTATCTCTATGTGCAGAGGTAAATCAGTTAATTGTGATGGTGATGTGGTTTCGGGGAGCTAAAGGGCTAATGGGCTTAGGCAAGCCCAGGAGCCTATGACAGGAATAAATCGAGTGTGCAGTGTAACACCAAGCATGATGCAATGCAGAAAAACACACGATTGTTTTGGTATTTTCTAAAACAAATATGTTTATTTCATACAATACATTTTGTCAAACAAATTTCATAAAAAAAGAAGCTAATAGTTACTTGGCTAGTGCACTTTAATTGATACTTGATAAGTATTTACTTTAATAAATACTCAAGTGACATTGTAATGTTGCATTCTTTGGGCAGGCATGTTTTTATTAGTCTGCAAGTAGCCTACTATTGCAATTAAAGTATTTCAAGAATACTTAACTCTGTGAGTGAGATATTTGATCTCTCCAAAACTTAAAAAAGATTATTAAAGATAAGATAAGAAAATTCTTGATGCTGCGGTATCTTGCTGGTTTGTGTCTGCTGCTAGAAGCAGGTTGAAAGTCAGTTCTTTCAACAATACTACCATCTCATCCACAAATTCCAGACAAAATGTCTTGCAATACATTTGTACTGTACTAACAATCCACTCCTTCACATGATTTTATATAAGGTCACATTTTCCTTTGTCCTACATTTATTTATTTCTATTTAAATAAAGTATGACTTAACAATTCAATAATAACAGGTATGCGTCATTTTAGCAACAAAATAATCCAAACATAAGGACCAAACTGTAGTGTCTGTAATGTCAGCATTGTAGGTTACTATATTTCCAACAATACGTTTAAAGCGTACACATTAAAACGTACTGTTGAAGAATTAGCTTAAAACAAGATAGAAACCAGAATGTTAAATTTGGAGACAAAGTGTCCTTTTAAATGGAAACTGACAACCTAGCAACAAAAAAGATACTTTTTAAAGAATCTGTACATAGCAAAGTGTTAGTTATGCAAATAATAAAATCTCACAAATGCACAGCTACCCATGAACAGGTGGCATAAATCAGGTTGAAACAAAAATAATTTGTGCGGTTAAGCAGTTTGATGAATCTGACATGAACAAGCCACACAAGTTTAGGATAAGAGTACGGAAATGTTCTTGCATAAGGCCCAATGTCCCTTACAATGGTAGGTTAATTAGAGTCATGCAATACGGTTCTCTGTGACCTCAAAAAAAATGCCAGCATGGACTATGACATACTATATCAGTGGATATGTGCATGTTGAGGGTGGGGATATTTAGGGGCCAATGTAGCCAATTTTGGTATCCTTTGACAAAACATGAGTCATCCATATAAGACTTTTAGTAAAATGTAACACTTCTTTACACATTTTTACATCCCATTTTTGAAACAACAGCTGATATGGTGATGCCCATTTCCTTCAACACGTGTAAAGGCTTATCTAAAGCCTCCTAATCAATTATTTCAACCAAGAACTTAGAACTTTCATATACACATTAGTTTTTATATACACTGTAGTTTGTGGTCTATTGTTCTACGTAGTCCAAAGATCTGCTGTCCATTTTAGTTTGGCCAGTATTCCACTTTATACAGTGGTCATTACTTTAAGTGAACCAGTGCGGAAGCGCAGGATCTTCTTCTTAAGAGCATGGGAAGCCTTAATCTTGACAAAAGCCTTGGGCTGCAGAGGTGGCCCAGGTGGGGCAGAAGGTGAAGGGAGGCATAGTTGAGGGGGTAGTTGTTGGGGCCAAACGAGACCACCACTCTCATCTGAATCACTGGACAAAGAGCTGGACTCTGGAGAGTCGGCTTCGCTCGTGCTTGACTCAGACTCACCCTGACGTAGGTGAGGGTATTCCTCACTAGGCTGACACAGTGGCACTTGTTCCCTCTCTAACTGGAACTCCATGTGCTGATGATGGTGGGAGTGGTGATGGTGTGGGTAGGCATGCGATGCATGTGTAGGGCGAGATTTGCGTGTGCGCCTTGCACAATGGTCCCTTTGGTTTGAAGCTGAAGAGGCTTGCATGGGTGCCTGCATGGGTGGCTGGTCAGTCTCATCTTGGCTGAGCTCCAGGGTGGACTGCCAGCGCCGACAGCTACCACCTCCTTGCTGTTGTTTCTTGCTCCTGGATTGACTACTACGGCTTCCCCTTCCACCGCTTCCACTTCCTCCACCATCCCTTTCTACTGTATTGTACTTGCGATCTGGAACCCTTTGCAGGCTGTTCTCTGACTGAGACCTACATGCCTTCTTCCCCGGCTTCCTGCTGGCACCATTTCTGTCTTCATTTGAGTGACACTTCTTTGGCCCCTCTCGGGATCTGGAAGGTTGGATCTGAGATGCTGTGGGCTGATGCTCTTGTTGATGATGGTTTCTTTCTGGAGAATATGTGGTTCGGTTGGGCACCCCAGGACCCTTGTAGGGGTTGGAGTGGTGATGGGCATAAGCTCTGGTGAAGGCTCGGCAAGGATGGGCTGGAATATACTCTGCTTTGACCAGCTGTTCTTCAGGTGAAAGTGGTTGGTGAGGCTTTGACGGAGCTGGAGGGGAAGGGTAGTTGTGGAAATGTTGAGGTGAATTAAGCTCGCCATTACCGGAGTCTGGGTGGGCTTGCGACACTCTGCAAGATGGATAGTCTAGCAATGTTGAGCGGGAGGTGTTAATCATGGAAGCCTGCCTGGGCCTGTGATGAAGCCCTGGTTGATGTTGGATACTTTGTTGGAGATTGTGGTGGTACAGGGGTGGGACTTCTTCAGTAAACCCTGTCCCTATGTAAGGGATGTCCTGATCAAGGTTATGGCAAGCCTGTGGAGCAGTTCCCTCTGAACTGTGGGACGGAGTAGAGATCTCTTGAACAGACACCTGCTTTGGTGACTGTTGCTTCTCCATGCGGCATATACTACTCTGCCTTACCACATTGACAGCTCGGACATCATGTGTCAGGCTGGTACGGAGCTTTGAGGAGTGTGTGGGTAGAGCTCGGCGTTGGATCAATCCATTTATATAAGTCTTAACTTTGTGTGCTTGTTGCGAATCCTCCTGACTGGGGTCAACATCCCTCATCTCCCACAAAGCACCAGTAATCGTGGCCCATCTTGTTAGGTCTGTTTCTTCTGTCTCTGTCTCTCCAGTCCCATCAGATACTGAGAGGGAAAAAGGGACCAAAGGTTGGTAATTTGATTCAGGAGATCCATTTTTTCTGGCTACAAGAACCTCTCCTGACAAATACAGTTAAGACAAGAAAAGTGATCAGAATCATTCTTGAATCCACTTCAGATGTACAAAACCCCTTCTGAGTCTACAAATCTTGACCATTCCCAAAGGAAAAAAAAGACTGCATTAATGTGACACCAAAGTTTCCCACACATATACTTTACTTTGGAAAGCTACCCAGGTATAATAATGGCTGCTAAAGTATATTTGGCGACCCATTTTTGCATTTAAAAAAAAAAATCTGTTCCAGAGATCCCAGTAATCGATTAACTTGTGGCGTAGGGAGATCTCTGACGGCTCAGCCTTGGATCTCTCTGCCTGTCCGGGCTGGACATGCGACAGCCTGACGTGCCGCTGTGCACCATTCATGAAGAGCACAGACGAAGAGCAGAGGTAGAATTCTGTGAAAAACACTGGGCACTTCTCATTGCACTGCACATTATATAGCTAAAAACATTTTTAAAAACCCACTTTGCTTACACTAACATTGCCAAGAGAAGGTAACCTTAAAATCTTACAACCAACAATAACAACAGCACACCTTTTGAGAGGAATTGATTATTGAAGTGCATTAATTACTTGTATTATTCTTACAGTGAAAATATAAAATATAAAAGAATATAACATAATATCAGCACCATGCAACTACATGAAATGGCAACTAGAGCAGATAATAGCTAATTCTCCCTTCATGCAGCATGGACCTCATCCATCCAGTCAGTTTTGGAAAGAATTATAATCAGTGATTGATCCATAAAGTCGCTAGAGGAGATTTGTTCAGTATTTGCATTCAAAACAAAATTGAGATATATATAACTGTTACAATGTACAGAATCCGTTTATGTGTTAAAATCAACTGACATTGTTTCCACCTTAACATTTGCATGTGCTTTGCAGTGGAATTCTTTATTTGGGAGGAAGCAAAGTTGATTATTTTACCTGAAATTAGTTGGCAGTCAGTTGGGGAATCTGCTGATTGGACCTCAGTGTTCACCTTAAGCTCTGCCACTTGCTGTTCCAAAGACGCCTTCATACCACAGGGCATGCACTGGAGACTGCTCTGAAATACACACAATGAGACAGTCAGTCACATAATTGTACTTAATAATAATACTCTCTCCTCAGCGAATCGCCTCCTTAACGTGGTGGAAGAGTTTGAGTGGCTCAGTGATCTTGGGAGCTATGTTGTCCGGGGCATCAGCCCCTGGGAGGGTCTCCCAAGGCAAACAGGTCTCAGGGGAGAGCCAAGACTAAGAGCGGTTCAAAAACCCCTGATGTATAGCGGCCCACAGTCTTTAGCCACCTCGCCCAGACCAGGGAAACCGGGGCACCCTCCCGGAGCCAGACCCAGGAGGGGAGCTCGTAGGCGAGCGTCTGGTGGCCGGGCCTTCGCCCATGGGGCCCGGTCGAGCTTAGTCCAAGGAAAAAACATGTGGACTCACCACCTGCAGGGACAAGCGTCGGGGTCGGGTGCTATGTAGACCGGGCGGCGGGCCGGGCAGGGAGCCTGGGGGAGCCGATCGCCGGCAGCATAGACTAGCTCTAGGGACGGGGAACGTCACCTCGCTAGCAGTGAAAGAGCTGGAGCTGGTGCATAAGGTGGAGCTGTACCAGCTAGATATAGTTGGGCTCACCTCCATGCACAGCACTGGGTCTGGAACCAAGCTCTTGGAGAAGGGCTGGACATTGTCCTTTTCTGGAGTTGCTCTAACTGTTGTTTGTGTTAATGCACCGAACAGCATTTCAGAGTATCCGGCCTTCTTTGAGTCGGTGGGAGGGGTCATAGAAAGGGCGCCGCCTGCCGACTCTATAGTTCTCCTGGGAGACTTCAACGCTCACATGGGCAAGGACAGAGAAACCTGGCAGAAGGTGATGGAAGGAACAGCTTGCTTCCGATCTGAACCCGAGTGGTGTCTCGCTATTGGACTTCTGTGCTAGCCATGAAAACCATGTTCGAACATAAGGTGGCTCATAAGTGTACCTGGTACCAGAACACCTTAGGCCGCAGATCAATGATCAACTTTGTAATCGTATCATCTGATCTGCGGCTGTATGTCTTGGACACTCGGGTGGAGAGAGGTGCAGAGCTTTCAACTGATCACCACCTGGTTGTGAGTTGGATCAGATGGTGGGGGAGCCGGCTAGAAAGACCTGGCAAGCCAAAAACGTGTAGTGAGGGTGAACTGGAAACGTCTGGCGCAGGATCCTGTCCGGGGGGTCTTCAACTCCAACCTCTGGAAATACTTCTCACACATCCCGAGGGAGGTTGGGGACATGGAATCCGAGTGGACCATGTTCAAAGCCTCTATTGTGGATGCAGCCGTGGCTACCCGAGAACCCGGTGGTGGACACCGGGGGTGAGGGAAGCCGTCAGGTTGAAGAAGGAGGCCTTTGGGGCTTGGTTGGCTCAGGGGTCTCCTGAAGCAGCTGAGAGGTACCGACTGGCCAGAAGGGCTGCAGCTGCGGTGGTCACGGATGCTAAAACTCGGGCATGGGAGGAGTTCGGGGAGGCCATGGAGAAGGACTTTCGGTTGGCCTCAAGGAGGTTCTGGAAAACCATCCGACGGCTCAGGAAGGGAAAGCAGGGCCTACCGGATGGAGGGGGCTCGGAGTAGATCTGCTGCTCCTTCGCGTGGTTTGGCCATCTGATCAGGATCCCTGCTGGACGCCTCCCTTCATAGGTTTCCCGGGCACTTCCAACTAGTAAAAGGTCCTGGGGTAGACCCAGAACTCATTGGAGAAACCATTTATCTCGTCCGGCCTGGGAACACCTCAGCTTTTCCCCTGGATGAGCTGGAAAACATTGCTGAGGATGGGATGTCTGAAAGTGGTAAGATCTTTTCAGTAATATTTAGCTTGGCTTGAGACGTTTATGAACGCTAACGTGGAGTAATAGATGAAATGATATTTTCACTGGCTGTAATAAGGACATCTTTTCTGGTTTTAGTCGAGATGATGGTGGTGGATGATGGATGAAAATAACTACGCAGCATAGGTGTCTTTTAAGTTCAACGCAAATCTCAAGTCCGTCAAAGCTAGTCTCACATCGGGCATGTGGGTGACTGTGGCTTAGTGGTGAGCAGGGTCATCCTTCAATCAGAGGATCAGAGGATCGGCGGTTCAATCCCCGAATCTGCTAGCCCATGTCGATGTGTCCTTGGGCAAGACACTTAACCCCAAATGTCTCCCGTAGCTGTACCTACGGTGTGGGAATGGTAGCTACTCCTAATGGGCAGGTGGCACCTTAACCCCTCCCATCAATGATGTCATGTAATATTAAAGAGCTTTGAGTGGTCGGAAGACTAAGGTACAGGTCCATTTGCCACAAGTCTCATTAGCAAATGTCAAGATGAAGGTCTTTAAATAATATGGTATTTGAACTTGTTCAGCCAAGTCAAGTCTATAGAGCAATCAAATTGTTGAAAATAAATAGGTAAATAACTGTTTAATACACAATTAAAGCAATCATGCCATCATATTATTACAAACAAGTCTAAAAAAAAATGTAGAAAAACGTGACGTGCACACCAGGCTCGCCATAAAAATAAGGAAAAAAAATGGTTTTACGGGCGATGCTTTTCTATCAAAGCATCTCGGTGTGATTAGGGCCTAAAGCTGTTGATATCTGCAGAGCTAACTAAGCTATAAAAAAGCCACCTGAAAGCGTAACATGAAGAAAATGATGTAGCGGTGAACAAGCTAAATAAAATTAAGCTAAAAAAAAAGAACAAGGATAGCAGTGTCAATGCTAAAAGGGAATGCAATAAATGAGGATACAAACATGAGGTGCCAAATACAATGCTTTTTTTTCAGTGTTGGAGGCAAACCATAGATACTGGAAAATACAACTAGATAAGGACAGTCCCAAGTTGTGTACTTTTTAGCTGTGTAAAGGACTATTGTCGATACATGACTCGTACGACCCCCCCCCCCTTGCGGTTTGACATGCATGTGAACCACAGATTAATTACACAGCTTTACTTTAACCATCACAGTGTGAAACAAAGTTTGACTGATGATTGTTATCCGCCAATATTCAGTAAAATATGCAATTAGGACATCAGCATTCATACTTTTCTAGTCGCCGATCTCTGATAATGTTACATTATAAACAACCAATCTGTGTTTCAATTGACAGTTGATGGGCTAGTAACGATGGCAGCACCGTCAACGGCTAACGAACCAAGGTTCCGCTTGGTTACATCGTAGCGATCTGCTATCACTACCAAGGGAGGTTATTATGTTAATTCACGACACACCCCGACCCTGTCACAGACACACACCCGTTTGTGAACCAATCCTCTCTCTTCACCTGTCGTGAAATGGTGACAAAAGCGGAAATGCTGGTCGGCGCAGTGCGACGAGATAGTGAACGGATCTTACGGTCGGAGCCGAAGGTTTGTGTCCGTCTTCTTTGTTTTATCCTTTTAAAGTCTGCATTAACAAGAGATCGGGTTGTTGCTCGTCGTGAATCCTCCAGGCAATGATATCCTGAGCGTATTCGGACCTTGGAGAAAACTTCCTACGGCCGCGGTAACGAGCGCCATCCTTAAAGTAAGGCACAGACTGGACTTGCTGGACTGGACGCACCTGACTATCAGACACTCCGGTAAAAGCCGCGAGAGACCCTTTTTGGGTGTATTTGTTTCCCCTTCTGGTGTTGAACTGCACCAAACTGACTGAACTGTAAAGAATATGATTTTGTGTATGGATTGAGTGAAAAGGAAAATACGGACTGAATTATGGGGATTGTATGAAAAGCTCACTATGTGTATTGTTTTGCCTGCACATGAATTGTTAATACAATTGCATTTACATTGAGAACTATCTGTTGTGGTGTTTAATTGTTTGGTGGCCTATACTAAATGTTTTGCTTTTGGAAATGTACCTTGGAGGGTTCAAGATATGAGTAGTGTGTTGGTGTTTATCGTTCTCTATACTTGAGCCCTTTGTGCGGTTGACTAAGACTAAATATTGACTTACAAACCTGACGAAAATATTGTTAGGCGCAGACTTAACTGGCACCCCAAGCAACCAGTCTTACTGTTACAACATTATGATGCGTTCAGGCTCGGTTCAGTTAAAATTAGTATTGGGTGAATGTAAATTATAACGTTATCATGATGTGTTCACATGTAATCTCGTAAAATGTAGTTTTGATGAGAAACTTGAATAAATACAGTTGTTTGAAGGTGTGGAAGGAAAATATTTTATGTGTATGCTTAATAAATGTCTTACGCTTAGGAAAACTATGAAGCCACATTAACACATATATTAGGGTTATTAAGAACACAATATTCATAGTTTTATGTATCTGTTAATCACTGACATAGTATTATAAGTTACATTCATGTATATCTGTAAGCAGGCCCATAGAAATCGGGGGGGGGGGAGACAGACAGACTCAGGAGATAAGGTACAGAGAAGAGAGCCCAGTGAAGGCAGAAGACGGCGAGGTCATGATAAGTTGGCGCCTTAGGCACAGCTGTTGTGGATATTATGGCGGGTAGCAGGGGAATATTATGACACGGGAAAATAAACATGAGGCAGACAGTGAAATAATCAGTTTCGGTATTGAGACGGCATCAACTGGGTAAAATGGCGTGCGTGAGGTATGAGGTCACCTGATACGAGGTCAAAATAGCCGAAGGGGGCTGGGTTGAGGAGTGGGATCAGGGGCTGCACCTGAATCAGAATGTGTCATTATAAAAACTGTCAATCTGAATGTTGGTGAGTTGTACTTCCGGACAGCAACTCGTTATTTGTAATCTGTGCATTGCAAATAAATCTACGTGAATTGAACTTTAATCCAATCTCTCTGGTATTCTGTGGGTGGTCAATTACTGAGGTCGCGTAAGTGAGTTCTCGTGGCGCCTCACTAGCAGTCAGATAGGAAATAGCTATTAAGTTTATACAGAATCAGGTTTTAAGGAAGTTAGCCATCATTGAGCAGAATACGCAATAAACGTAAGAAATTCAGCCACCACAAAGGAGATGTTTTCGCAACAACATAAATAGATAGAGAGGGAATTATGACCTGTTTACAATACCTCAAAACAGCTTATAAAACATCACTTAAACTACTAATGACAAGAAGTCTTATTTCCTTATCATTTGAATTGCGTGCTTTTATGAAGACAAAAAACTTGACGATAACAAAATAAAAGGATAACATTTAAAATTGTTGATGGTTTACAGACTTCAGAACAGTTGAAATTATTTTTGGGATGGTGGCAAAAAATCTAATTGTCTGGAGCCTTGTAGACCAGCAGCTGGTGTGTCATTCCAAGAAGCTGTCAAGCTGAGACAGCTTCTTGACAGAATTAAGAGCATGAATCTCAAGTTGAACAAAGACAAGTGTAAGATTGGAATCACAGATCTAAAATATATTGGACTATCGGAGTGCAGAAGGCCTGAAGCCAGACCAGGTAAAGGTCAGATCAATAATGAACATGCTAAAACCATATGACCGTGTGCCTAAGATCTTAGGCATGGTGCAGTACCTCTCAAAAGTCAATCCGCTCCTGTCTGGTCTCAAGGTGGCTTACTGCCACATAGAAAAGATATGCACAGATAGAAAAAGAACTGCTCGCTATTGTGTATGGGTGTGAAAAGTTCAAACAGTACATGTATGGAAAACAGGTACAAGTGGAGTCTGACCAAAAAACACTTGAAAACTTAAAAAAAAAAGACGACACAAGGCTCCTCTCAGACCGCAGAGGATGCTGATGAGATTGCAGCCTTTTGACTTGCATATAGCTTACAAACCAGGAAAAGACTTGCACACGCTCAGCAGAGCTTATCTGCAAGAAACAAACAGAACGACTACTAGAGGAGGCATTACAAGTTAATCTTCTATCAGCACACCTTCCAATCTCAGAGGAAAAACTGAGTCAGTTCAGTCGGGTGGCCAATGCAGGTAGGCCAAGTTCCGACTGAATTAAAAACGTACTGGAAGCTCAGAGAAGAATTCTGTTGCTCAGAAGCAGTTGCTTTTCAAAAACTCTAGAGTTGTTGTCCCTTAAAGACAGAGAGCAGAAATGCTTCAGAAAATCCATGAGTCCATCTTGAGATCGTGAAATGCAAAAGTGGGAGCAAAAGATGTACTGTTTTATTTTGAAGTGTGCCATCTGTAACACTTTCAGGGCTAATAAGGGTGTGGATCTTTTCCATTTTGATCGAAGTTAGTGTCTCAAAGCATTCTGATATTGCAAAATTGCCCCAGACAACAAGCAAGCATGTCATCATAGCTCTTAAATCCATGTTTCGCAGTTTGAGTTCAGACAATTCGCAGAGTGGGAGTTTAAGCACACGACATCAAGCCCAGGATTCCAATAATCAAAGCGAACGAGCAATCCAGATAAAACAACTTCTCAAGAAGGCACTAGCGAGAGGAGGAGACCCATATCACTCTACTGTAGTACAATAATCCACCTTTGGATGGAGTGAAACAGTCTCCTGCCCAACTGTTGATGGGTAAATGGCCCGCAACTGCTCAGATGTTAAAGCATCAGCTGTACAGGGAAGTGCACAAACAAATAAACGTAAGACAGTTGAAACAAAAACTATTTTGATTGCGGGGCGAGGAACTAAACTCGGAGTAGGCAATACATGGCAGCAAGCTGTTATGAAACGTTACCTCCAAAATCTCCTGAATCAGAATTATTTCACCCGCTTTTCATCATAAGCAACTTTAAGTTATGGGAATCTCATAAATTTAATCAAGCTGTCTTTTTTTGCAGATTCCACGAAAAGCCGCCCTCTCTCCTTGAAGATTTAAATCATTAACTAACTTAGTCTGTGCATCACAAGACTCTCCAACACGTGCGTGCGTGCTATATTAAGCTAGGTTTATGTCAGGCATGCACTGCATGAAAGGGGTTGTGTGTGGGTTTAAGCAGCTATTTATGTGAGACCATGCTGGCTCAATGGTTGCTTGTTCCCCTCATGTGAGTACATGCTTACACACTCATGCTCATGTCATGTCTAGACAAACAGTCATGAATGAATGCACACATGCATGCTTGCACACATGTACACACCTTCAGTATAAACGCACTTTCAGTGGTTCTACAGGTGTCCAACTTTAAAGCATTGGTACAATTGTGTCTCAGACAAGTAACACTCTGTATAGTCTAGTTTACTGCAGCTAACTGGCGATTTGACTTTAACAAAGTCATACTTGGCAAGAATGCAAATTTTTGTGTAGAGTTTGCAATGTTTTCCATCATCCCTTCAACAAGTGCTTTTTTCAGTTTTAGTCTTAAAAGTTACCAATAATATTTAATCTGGCTTGATGCTCCGGCAATAATATGCAACCCTGGCCCAAAATGAACAACACTTCATGCACTCATTACATTGAAATTGCTGACTAATAACACATGAAACTATAACCATCACATGTACACAAAGAATGAACATGTCACAAAAACAAGCTGTCTCTTTTCACAGGAATGCACTTGTCAACAGTGTGCTTATATTGGTATTACATTTGATTTTTTTATTTCTCACAAGCAGTTGCAAAGTGACAAGAATTAAGGAGTGGCACAGAGATGTGCTCTACTGAACTCGAAAATGTAAATGGAGACATAAGTCTGTTTGAAACATGAGCACAGATGAATAGATAAACCATGTGAGTGTGTGTTAGTGGTTGGTTGGGTGTAGGAATGCTTTTTGAGAAGACTGTCTCAATGAAGGGTCATTTCACAGTGGTGGACTTGCAGTTATGCAGCACATATTTTTGTGTTTGTACTAATAAGCAGGCACCTTGAACATTAGATTATAAATACAAAAATTGATTTAAGAAATATTTGAAAGCCGCTGCTGTCAGCAAAAGATGAAGAGGCAAAGAGCAGGATAGAAAAGGAGAAAGGCTATCCCTTTTAAGGTAAGGGGAGTAGAAAAAGAGAGGATGAGACAGAGGAAAACATATGAGCTGGACAGAAACTGGAAACATGGATTAATGTAAGAGATGTTTTAAAAGAGCCTGAAAACACAGTCCCCGTTATTTCCTGTGATCAATAATTTAAACTATTACCAGACCCTGTTAAACTGTAAAAACACAAGATCTTCACATGTTCTCTATCTGCCCGCTAATCACCCACAAATGAAAGAGACACCCACAGTTTGTTGATGCACACAAGTATTTAAATACTGTGAATGTCAAAATGAAGGTCATAGTTTGATTGTTTGGAAGATGAGTAGAAGTATTTGAGACAGGTATATAATATAAATACAGATGTTGTCATCTTAACTCAAGCTAAGCTTCTTGTGATGTCAATTATAATGGGGGAGTTGTTTATTGGGCTCTGTCTGAAAGAAAATCTATTGTATAATTACAGTCATAATGGAGGTTTGATGACTCAAAGAAAGTATTCTCATGACTGTATTAATAATCATATTAATACTACTCGCCTGGTTTTATTTGGAGGGTTACATCATAACCATGGTTCTCCATGTGTTGAATGAATTTATTATTATGCATGTAAACATGCTAGTAGAAAGACAGCTCACTAGTTTAGTCAAAGCATCAAATGTTGGAATTTCTTGAGCATGCCATGTTGTCCAGTCACGTTTGGCTCTAGCTAATAGGTGAGCTATAGTTTCTATATCTCATTTAATCTATTTCAATACGGAAAGACAACACCCAACATCACACTTTCAGGGCTCACAACCCACAAATAAACAATACTGTAAATGATGATAATAATAAAAAAACAACTATTGGAATATAACACTCAAACATAATTCTGCAACAGTCCAAAGTATCATAGTGAAATTAAATACCTTTTATCACTTTAACAACTTAGTTACACGGCAAGAAGAGATACTTTTGTATAGTGCGTTTCTAGTCTTCCAACCATTTAAAGCACTTTAACACTTCACGTCATTATACACCCATTCACACACTGATGGCAGGGGCTACTATACAAGGATATATCAGGACTAAGCTAATTCACACAATTTGCAATTTGAGTAATAATAAGTGCCTTGCCCAAGGATTGAATGCAATCACTAAGGTCTCATTTCCTTCACTCTCTCACCATCACTATTCTACTGCATTCTAGTACACCGCAAGCAGGCCTGTGCATAACAAACAATCCATATGGACTTGACGGTAAAACCCAAATATTTCGGACCCAATTTGCAAGTCTTGATTTTTTTTTCAACTGCATTCAACTGTGAGGACAAATTATATTTAGTAAAATTCAGTAGAAATCTGGGCATACATTTTTATGTACATCAAGATACAAATGAGCGTAGCAGTGGGCTGTTGGCCAGCGTCAGCCAGAGCTGGGTCCCTGCTCTCTCGGCTCAGAGATTACAGCCAGTAGGAAACAAGATGGCCGTTTCTGACACGGAGTTGCTCGGGTTTGTGCTGGATAAAGTCTCTACAGCCGCGACAGTCCTTCTCTGAAGCCGGGGCCTGCTCTTCTCCCGGCAAAGTAGTATCCCAGTGTGGTGTGAGCTAGAGGGACCGCACGGTGAAATTATTGTCTCATTTGTGATCTGATAAGTAAATCCATCAAATTCAGTGCCCCATGCCATATCACAATTTTCCAAGCTACTGTAGCTAGCTGTCATCTGCTCTGGCTGTCATATTTGCTAAAGCTGCGTCAAGGCTTACATCATATGGAAGGGGGCGTGGTTACATCTTTTTAGCCACCTGCTCACTTTTTGCAGTGGGTGGACTTAGGCTCCAACCTGGGGATAAAGTAACACTTTAATATTAAAACGCAAAAGTCAGCTTATTTGACGTAACATTTTTGTATCAAGTAATAAAACAATGCCAAAGTGCCTTATTGTGTTTTGGATGACATATTGCGCCCCATATAGCTTTCTATTAATTAAAGAAATATATTCAATAATGTCCGCAAAATGTTCACTCAAACATTTGTTCAGATTAAATTAAATATTATAAATGCCATACAATGCCATTTATCAGATAATTTTTTATGAAATCAATGCACATGGAACGGCTGAAAACGCATGTCATCTTGGAATATTTGCCATAAATTGCAGGCCAGTACAGCTTTGTTTTAAAACCAGATGTGAAGGCCCTAACAACTATGAAAGTTTAACATCCATGAGTCTAGCACAGGTTTTATGTCAAGATAAGGAGGCAGTTGGTAGCTTTTGTTGTGCCCTATACAGTCAAATGGATTTGAACTGGATGCACATTCAGAAGACTTTTAGAGGAAGTTGATCAACTAGAGTGAGCACACATCAGGCTATGGACATTGCTGTACTAGATGGTCATGCCAAGTTCTGCACAAATATTTACAATAGATTTTAATTGATTTTTTTGGGTAGGGTTTCAGGCCACTCGACATGTTGCTTCAAGTTCTTTTTAGTGAACGTATAGAGTAAAAATAAATAAAAATGATTGACTTAATGTCCGTATTGGCCTACTTTGCACTTCAACATTGCGTTCACAGAGGACCTTGGTATTTTTTCTAAGGTGTATATAATAAAAGTTGTGAAATAATTGACTAAAAATAACTTTACTTTGGCGTGGAAAAAATGTTGTACAACTCCAAGATTACCGAGTTATAGTATCAGTGTCTTTGTGGGTGGGTGGGTGGGGAAGTGGATGATCTTCGTCACTACAAAAGCCTTACTCCACATGGTGGTTCTTTGATCAACAACTTGAGGATAGGCAGCTGAATCCACGCAAAGCGTAATTCAGGGAACAATAGAATTTTATTTGTGGAACTGCTTGCAGTTCAATGCCATTCACTGAGCCACCTTGGTATGTTTAACAGCGTCCATCCATCATGATTAGTTAGTTTCACTTGAGTGACGTTAGCTGACTCACTAGCTAGCGAGCCAGCTGACGCTAATACCATCCATCCAATGGTAAAATTGGTCAAAAAACCTTTTAGAGGAAATTTGTGTCATTCCAAGAAGCTGTCAAGCTGAGAATAAAGAGCATGAATCTCAAGTTGAACAAAGACAAGTGTAAGATTGGAATCACAGATATAAAATATATTGGACTATCGGAGTGCAGAAGGCCTGAAGCCAGACCAGGTAAAGGTCAGAGCAATAATGAACATGCTAAAACCATATGACCGTGTGCTTAAGTTCTTAGGCATGGTGCAGTACCTCTCAAAAGTCAATCCGCTCCTGTCTGGTGTAAATCCACCCCTCGGAAAGCTTTTGGAGTATCTGAAGAAACTGGTAAGAAATGCCCCAGTGCTAAAGTTCTATTATGTAAACAAGTAAGTCACAATGTCAGTGGATACAAGCTCTGAAGGACTGGGCATGTTGCATATTGCTCAAGGTGGCTTACTGCCACATAGAAAAGATACCATCCAATGGTTAAATTCATTGTTTGCAACACATATGAGAAGTTCTGATTTTTTTTATATATATATATATATATATATATATATATATCAAAAGGTAATTATTAATATCAAAGAAATTATTAATATCAAAGAAATTATTAATATGAAATCAATTATCAATAGATAATAAAAAAGGGGCATTAAATGATGTATGTACAGTTGATAAAAAATGTTTTATTAACTATAATGAATATTAAGATTTAATTTACATTAAATCAACTCTTGGGCCTCAACTCAACATGTAAATAAATGATTAATGTAGTTTCATAAAAACAAATCTCAAAGTATACTGAACTATCAATATGGAACTCTGATTGATTAAATTAATAACTAATCACCACATCAATAGTTAGTAAAATAATTTTCTAGTTGACATAGTAGAGGATGGCAGTATTCACCCTTATGCAACATTAAACAGGCCAGCATGTATATTCCACAAACATTTAGTTTTAAGATAAAGGTGAAACACACAACATTAATCAAACTAAAAAACTTGACTAAACTAATTTTGCACCTTTTGGGTGCAAACTGTAAATAGTGTGTGTCCGTGTTTCTTTGTTCTAGCTTGTGTGCTCCACTACATACACGAGCATGAATACACATGGTCGGATCAGAACAACGGAGGCTTGAGTGGGAGTCTTTCAATTTTTGCTCTGCTGTACAACTCGGTTTCAAGCAAATTCAAAGTACGCATTATAGTGATATGTGTAGGGTAATGCAGGGTTAGAATGTAGGGTTAGTGTGCATGCAAGACCCTGTCTGTATTCGAAACTGCCTACTAAATACAACTGACAAAGTCAGCGTACAGTACAAACTGCAAACTGCATACTGCAGTCATCAGTAGTATGCAGTATGAAACTGTTGAATAGACATATTTTGCAGTATGCTAGACCACAATTTTAAAGCACTGGACAAAAAACAACATCTTATACCTGTCACGGTTCAGCTTCCTTTCCTCTCCTGCCACTCTGTCTGTCACACCCACCTCATCAGCTTATTCTGTTCACCTGTTAGTCACACCCACCTCATCGGCTTATTCTGTTCACCTGTCTGTCACACCCACCTCATCAGCTTATTCAGTGTACCTGCTAGTCACACCCACCTCATCAGCTCAATCACACTCACCTGCCCACCCTACTGCATCCGCTCCCTTCAGTATTTAGGTCACAGCTTCCCACACAAACACTATCAGATTGTTCTCTGCATTCATGCCAGACCCTCCAGCAAAATTACCCTCGGACTGCTTCACCGGTGCAGACCCGGACTGCTTGGACTTCCTGCCTTGCTTCTGCCCTGGAAAACAGCCCTCGCCTTCTCTCCCCGGCCACGGTAACTGCCCCAGCTTCCTCGGGCTACTGTCTGTCCTTTCGGCTTGACGGTTTCCCCGAGCGGGGCTTTCCCCCGGAAGCAGACCCTGGACTGTGTCTTGGTATAGTAAGAGCTCTGCCTATAATAAAGCTGTTCTAAACGATTCACTGGTTCTGTCTTTGTGTTTGGGTCCTTCAGAGCAGCTAATTGGTAGCGATAGCAACAAATTAGTGGACTGTTGAGTGTTTGAATGCTCTGCACATGTTGTGCATGTTTGAGTATTTCTTTGCAAACCTCCTCCGCCCTCAGTGAAACACCAACAGAGGTGAGAAAGAGAAGAGCGTTAACAAATAGCTGTTAATGACAGCAAAATGCAGTTAAGACTCCCAATGAGCTGGAGTTAAACCAATCTCCCAATTGTGTCCTATCAATGCAGAATTGCGCATGTCCGCAATGCATCTTAGAGTCAAGACACTTCCATACCTCTAACATGCTGTATTTTATTGGTTACTTTGTTACTGGATGTTGTTGCTTATATTATCTGGATCAGGTGGTTAATCCTTGGCATGAACTATGTTTAGTTGAAGATGTTTTACATAGCTAACACTCCATGAGTTTCAGGGTGAACTGTGCTCAATATAGAATGTCAGAGCAATAACATTGCAAGTTCTGTTTAATCCACGGCAATGGTGTGTGCTAACCCAGTTGCCAAGCAGTCTGTATGCCACTTTTGAGTTTGAATTTTCTGTTAAGCTAAGTTTCCTACATTAGCTTTACATTACTCTTTGCGCCATCTGTCAAATATAGCAAGATGCTGTAGCTTTGATTATTCCTCAGACCATTTCTTTTGTCTCGCCTAACTTGAAATTGTCACTTACGATGAGGACCGTTTTAGAAATAAGTTTTCGGTTTTGTTTTTGTTTGAATTGTACATTGGGACTGCATTTTTTATTTTATTTTTTTTTATTTTTTTTTTTTCTTGGTTTACCTTTACAATCTTAACCCAACAAGTTTTAGAATGGTTTGTCATCAAAGCTTAGACTATTCTTTTTTTATTTTACAGAAACATTTCGGTGGCAATCATGAGCCATAGGTGAGGCTCTGTCTATTGTGTTTTGGCTTGCAATTATTTTTGTGCCCTTCACACCCCTAAAGCTGTCAGTTTAAGTAAGCAAGTGTTAGTTTTGGAGACCTCATAAGTGAGCAGCAAGCTTAGTGAAAAACCCCCAGTCCCATCTCTCTACCCCACTAGGAGGTTAAACAGCTACAGACATATAACTGTTTGCTCAACACAGCAAGGTGTAACACTTAAGCAAAACACATCCATTACAGTTGAGTGTTTGTTGGCTTCAGTTGGTCACACAACTACAAAGGTCTCCACTGGAGACATCATTTATATTGGATGACGGCACAAACCAGACCAAGTATACCCATGCACTCAGTCGAGGAAAGCCACAGTGTTCAACTGTTGGCCACTGGGGCAGTTGGTGGATTGATGCCTTGCTCAGGGGCAATTCAACAGCAGCTGTTGTGGAAGGGGAGTGTTTCTGTTCACTCATGTTTTGTCAGCTGCTCTGCTGTTTTAAATAAGCAAATCCACATTCATAATCCTGTAACACTAATCCTGCCTCCACTTCCATTACTCTCAACCAACACATCCTTTTTACCTCATGCTGTTATGTAGATCAACTCATTGCAATAACATATGTATAAACTTCTAATTCATCAATGTGACCCGGTGGCAAAGTATCTATTTTTGGGAGGGTAGGCTGAGCAGACCTCAGAGAAGCAGCTTGTCACAAATTTGATTTGCTGGTCCTCAAAGGGCAGTCCACCTTAAGTGTGCTTGAGCAGAAATTGTCACTTAATTTGTGGCTAACCCCCTTCACTTTAATCAGCAGGTTGCAAGCAAGACCTGGGAACTTGACTTGGGTATTAGCATTTATTCACCAACAGCTAGGGATGTCTCGATCGGATCTCAAAGGATTGGTATCGACTATATTGAGCTACTGAGTATGATCCAATCCTTTTTACATCAGCTTAATTAGCTAATTTATTATTTCACTTCAGCTCAGTGTGAGTCTCTTGCATTTTGCTGTCATCTATGGTGCATGATGTTTCACCGCAAATAGCACGGAAACATTGGTGGAGAGCCGACAAAAGTGGTGTAACGGACCACTTTCAATCCGTACAGACCACCACTCACGGTTCGGCACGCATTTGAACCGCAGATTAATTACAGTTTAACGTTAACCATCGCAGTGTGAAATAAAGTTTTATTGACAATTGTTATCCGCCAATATTCAATAAAATATGCGATCAGGACATCTGCATTTATGCTTTTCTAGTCACCGATCTCTGTTACATTGTCAAAAACAACCAATTCATGTTCAAATTGACAAGAGAGCTAGTAACGATGGCAGCACTGCTAACGGTTATCGGATGACGGTTCCGTTCAGATACATAACAATGCGTTTAGTGAAAATGAGTATTGACCGAAGGTAAAATATACTTATGTACTTTTAAAGGGAGAGAGAGAGATTATCTCAAGACGGTGATAACGATTTCAGAGAGGGTTTTTTTTTTTTAATACAGAAAGTAAAAAAAATTACATTTATTTTTCTTAAACCAATGCAGAGCTATTCAATTGTCAAGCATATACAATGGATTGATTTTATTAACTGATGACTTGTGTGTGTGCAACTGTATTAAGGAAAATAGAAGTATCTGATTGTCTCGACAGATACTAAATTCAATGATTGGGGGTAGAGAAGCTTCTCTCTCCACTGGCTAATGTTAAGCACACAACATAGGCACTGAATTATTCCTTAAAGAATTTAGCTACTTGTATAACTAAATAAAAAAACATCTTCTACAATACTTAGGCCCGTCAGGGAGTCAATTTAGGGCCGCCGGGCCTGCAATACACTGGCCAAATTATCATTGACTATGCAGAGCACACAGAAAATACCAGTCAGCTGTCAAATGACTGTCAACAGCTCCTGCTGAGGAATACATACACATACTCTCACACAGACAAACATGCATAACTGTTTTTCTCACTCTCTCGTCACCCATTTATTTCATCCACACATGCAGGCGAAGATGAACTAGTGCTGAATAAAAAATATAGAAGTTAGCCTCTGTTCACGCTACACGGAGCTCAGAGCTTACTTACTTTTTTTTCATCTGACGTGGCACTGCAGTTGTGACCCTAAATTAAATAAATTAAGCCCATAGACGTCTGACGAATATGGAAATGGAAGCACTTTCAGTGGACTTTTTAATGCTTAAGGCTACTGCACAATCGTCAAGTTGCAACAGATGTTTTAGGACGTTCCCCATCTGTACAATCAATCCAATTAATGTGTTTTGCGATCAATTACTTTGCTAATAGTCAAACTCTGTAGACAGCTCTCTACACGGCACAAAACAACCTCAGCTGAGTGCACATACACACACAGCATGTGGGGCGGGACTTACACACGGTGAGGATCGTTTCTCTATCATCATGCTCGCATCCTTTAGAGGTGGAGGCTAGAGGTTGTAAAATATACACGCATATCACAAAAATTTGTTCCAGCACATAATTGGAGGTTTTCACATTTCTGTTTGCATCTAGATTGTGTTATGTACAACACATCTACCGGTCTGGTCCAGTGTTTGGTATAATATCAAACCAGTTAGAACATTTTAACATCGGCCCAACCCTATCTCCTGGCACTAGTTCTATACGCTTTCAAACTATTCCTTGAGATCAATATTGTTACAGGTTTACAAATTACATTCATATATACAAGCCTATATAATGCAAGGATAATTTGTCATTATGCAACACAGGGATACACAACAAAATGCAGTTGTAGCACATTTGTAACAAGAAAAAAGACATGCTGGGTTTGTCTAAAGTCTTATTTCATCCATCTTCTTTTTCTGCGATTATATATCAGACAGCCAGGAGCAGGCTGGGTAGTGGAGTTATCTTATGTCCTAGCTGGGTTAGCTTAACTTCCATCTCGGCTCTCCCCCTGGGGAGGACCCAGCTTTTAGTGTCGTTCGGTCGGGTAGGTCTGGCTGGTGGTCTACCGTGGATGGTGATCTTCTCAAGGTCCACTGCACTTAATCCAATCCCCACACTTTCTCTTCCGATAAGTGTATTATTTCATATACCATTAGTGTTCCAGTAATCAGTGAAGACGAAAATACAAATTTAGATAAAAATACTATAACAACCTATAAACTATATGGTCTTAAAGGCTATGGGCTTATGGGTTCACAAATTGTGTATACACTTACTGTAAAACACACTGAAAAAAGAATTTAGGAAAAATCCCACACATATTAGTTATCAGATACAGCTAAAAACTTGCAAGGACAGATCCCAAGAGGAAATGTCATAGCTCTTTAAAATGTGAAATAATTTACAACACTGACACTCATAGAATGTTCCTGTCTTCCAAATATGACAGTGTTTGCTACAGCTTGGGACTGTATGGCTCTATGAGACACAAACCACATAAACACATTTGTATGTGTACAGATTGTAAAGCCCTCTGAGGCAAATTTGTGATGTGATTTTGGGCTGTACAAAATAAATTGAATGTTACATTTTCATTTTTGTAATTGTAAATCAAGCCAAAATCAAGTCATGCTGGCGAGTCTGAATGTTTTGATGTGTGAATTATACTGATATATTGTTGCAATTTTGCCAACAATGTGTCATTGGATGCTACATAATTGGCATTTGTCTGAGATGTCAAACTGTTATATCCTGATTTCAAAGATGTCAAACTGTTATTGCCTGTGGCCTGTTTTTCATACTCCAAAAGAGAGAAAATGTAGCACATGCAAAACGGGCCCTATAAGTATAGATGCCATAATATTATTTTTTTTTCCTCTACCAAAAAGACAAATGTCTCATTTGAAAATACTGATGTTAGTTTTAGAATGTATTTCAAAGAGTTCTAAGGACTTTGATACAATCAAGACCAAATCTGGACGAGTCATGAAAAGTCAGCTTTAATGTGATTAATTATTCCATATGAGATATGATGATTAAGCAGCACTCTAGGGATAGAGATGTCTGGATAATGCATGGTCTTCCTTGTGAAATTAATGGTAATGAAGCTCCCCCCTGAATTTGCCCTTAAATGGTAATATATGTGACTTTAGGAGCCTTCTGAGATCACGTTTTTCATATCTGCACACTGAGGACAATAGAGTTTAGGGGATTCTCTATTCACATGTAGTCAGTGCTTGGTTATCGAATCCAATAGTTACCACGGGAAGGTTCAAGGACCTCCTGTGTTCCAAGAAGAGACTCGCAACAGAAAAAAAGTGTCAAAGCCATGACACAACAAGGCAGCATATAGTAAATGTATAAAGAACACTACCTCCACTGTGCACACATTTCTGCAGACTACAGCAGATGTATGGGCCAAGACACATCTGACAACAAAACCCCTTCTGACAAGACTGAATCTCATGAAATTGTGGGTCTGTAATCCAAAAGTATCCCATAGCGGGCCCTTCATATGACCATGTATGTTTACGAAACGCGACACTACTGTTAAGTCTACTTTACTTTCATGACGCTGCACTATAAACTGTCTTTTACAACATTAAACCAACAGAACTTTAATTATAGCGATCTCAATGTAAAATAACTATCGTCACACAAACATAACTTACAGTTTGGAGCCTGCGGCTATAGTCATCCGACGCGTTGGCGTTTAGTGCGTCCAGGGTGCAACGTGCCGACCGTAGAGCTCCCCAAGGCGGACGGCCGGGAACCGGAGAATCCCCGAGGCACAGAGCGCTCAGCACCCGGCATTCTTGCCTCTGTTTGAGCAACTCCAGCTCACACAAGCCGGCCAAGCTGGCCTCTAGACGCTCCTTATTCCGTCTGCGCTCTGCTTTCACTGGGAACATTACTAAAAAAAAGAGCCTGCAGCTTTGGTTAAGAACCTAAATTCCCGTTTTTACTCTTCACTATTTCCCAAGAAAGGGGGAATAATAATAAATCTGCTGAAATCTTAATCCACTCGTCTTATTCTCTCGATACCCACAGCGGAACAGTAGAGGCTGGAGGTTTCAGCTGCTGAATTCACCGCTGTCGAACTCGGACCCATTCCCCTCCTCTAAGCCTGAGCTTCCCAGTTACTGTGGTGAAGTTAGTTTTCATTTGGATATTCGACAGCCATTCACCCCGGACCACAGTCTGTATATGGACCCAGAGACTATAGTCAACGGTGAAAAGACGTTCACAATTGTTTAAAAAATACCAAAAATAAACATTTCACCGATTATTTGAAGACTGATTAAACTTTCACATTTAGATTTGCATTAGTGCATTTTTTCATCCACTTTATTATGCTAATACCAGCCTTTTATCATTTTAGAGCCTAACTAAGTAACCACATCCACGTCTCAGTTAAAAGCTATTGCAAATCCCAGTGAAATATGGTCTAAATTTGAACGTTTAATCAACGTCTTCAAATAGTCCATAAAAAACCTTAACTTTTGACTATAACTGTATTTTTAAACTTAAAAATGGTCACTGTTAAAATGGCAGCAATTTACATAGGTATACTAACCTGTAAACAGGATCCACTTTAAGGACAAAGAAAACCATGAGACACAGGAAACAATACATTTGTATTTAAGCAACAATTAAAATATAACATGAACAATGTTCTACAAGTACAATTAAATAGAAAATATATGATTGTTGACAGTAAAAACAATAACATCTCTCTTTCCTTCTTTAAATGTTGTTGTCAAAGCCACCCAGGAGTTGGTTTAGGATGGTTTGCCATATTTAAGGTGGACATCTGTGAATAAAACAAGTATTAGAAGATAAATATTAATTTTTGAACGTCTCTTCAATGAAAAAATGCTTACTGGGATATTACATATATAATACTGTTTACTGTGTGTATGTTGATGAATGCCAAACAACAATGTTTCAACCCTCTTCTTCTTTGTGCATTACATTGTTTTACTCACTTCCTCCACATCCCACCTGTATACAGCCCCACTTGGTTTCTGTAATGTATTTAAGATGTGAAATTACCTAAAAACTACATTTTATAACGTTGGGCTGCAGCGACAGCCCATGAAGACAGTCACCAACATTAACTTACACATATATTTAGGTTTACTGTTGGTCAAGCTAACATGCCAACACCACAACCTAGCAGCTTAGCCCTTATCGTGAGCAGCATAAAATTATACAAATGGCATTATTGAAATACAGTGGTTAGGGTATTTACAAAGTATGTTGTTAGTGTGAAGTCTCACGGTTTTTTTTTTCAGCTCGTTCACTTCGCTCCACAAGTCCTTCAGACTGGTGCTACCTTTAAAGTAGTAGAAGCACATGCGTGTTCCAACAGTAAGCACACACTCTTATTTTACATTATTGTACAGAACTGCTCCCATTACGATTGCATGGAAGCTTCTTGTTACATTACATTTCATTTCGCTGATGCTTTTATCCAAAACGATTTACAATTCATCATACACCGATGACAGGGGCTACCATGTAAGGTGCCACCTACCCATCAGGATTCTAACTAATACCGTAGGCATAGTTACGGGAGCAACTTGGGGTTAAGTGTCTTGCCCAAGGACACATCAACATGGACAAGTGGAGCCAGGGATCAAACCGCCGATCTTCTGATTGAGGGACCCCTGCTATACCACTGAGTCACAGTCGCCCAGCAGCACAGTGTTGGCAGCACACAGTCTATTTAGTTCCATATTTATGACATTTTATATGATACGTTGAATGCGTTGACATTTTCCATAAAAGTATTCATACAAATGAGAAGAAGCACTAAAATCCCATTTGAAGAGGTGAGTGTCTGTTTGTCTTGTGCAGCGTTTGTGACTGTAGTTCCTGAAAGAAAATGCTATTGTTTTCTATTAAAATATTTATGTAAAATGAATTAACTACACATTAGTAGACCTGATCAAAAGAAGGTAGCTGATTCTGTGTTATTTCAACAGTAATATAACGATGAAGTCTAAACCAGCCCCAAGCAATTAAATTGGGGGCTGGGAGGTGAACTAACTGCCCGCCTACTGCCTTCATGGAGTGAAACCACTAGGTCCGGAGTGACTGTCGGTCGACTATCCAATCTAAAACTAACTTCATCGCAATCTCAGACATGTAGTCTCTCCCGGGCAGCTGTTGGTGAAGCCCGAAAAGGCATGCAGCCCTTTGGTTGGCTCTATCAGACACAACCACAACCACCTGAGGCCAATTTAGTCTCAAACTCAAATGAATGCTGACATCAATTTAATAGAAATGAGAAATATAATTAAAAAATAATAACTCATCCCCATGATGTCATTAAGAGCATAAACAGTAGCATGTTTGTCATGTTTATTAACAGCAGTCAATGTGACTCATTTTGAGTATTTTGATCAAAAACATAATTTTGGGGAAACCGTTAATGGTTAATTTGGTTTCATTGTTTGTGTTGCAGGTACCGCGTGGCACCAAATAGACAGACGATAGTTTCTGTGACCAGGACAAACAAATGAGACAGGACAACTTCACTCCCGCTCACCCGGCTCAGCAAAATTAATTTTTTTCACTATATTCAAAACAAATATACTTGACATTAGTGATGCATTGTTATACTATAAATCATGAGTGAAATACTTTCAATAATAAAATCACATGTCTCTTTTTACATTTCAACACTTAGTCTACTTACTGAGTAATGAGTTCTGTTGGCTTAGTTAGCCAAAATGAAATAATAGCAATAACTGCTACACGTCTAGGTTGCCTCATATAGTGGAAAATAAAACCTAGCTTACTGCTAATATTAGTATATGGCCAATCCAGTGCATGAGCTAACATTTTTAACTTTACATTTTTCTTTTGTTCAAAGTGCTTTAACATTTGTTCATCTACCTAAACATTTTAACAATTGTACACAATAACAAAATATTACGACCGAAATGTTCATGGAACCAAACATAAAACTCTTGATCAACGTGGCATTGATATCAATAACAAAGCTCACCAAGGTGCCATCCCTACGAACACAGCACACCGTCAAATCAAGCTACCCACCCATATTTACACACATTAATAAATTGTTACAGGAATCTATTTCCTGGTTACTAAGCTACCTAAAACATGTTCATTTAGCAAGACTCATTCAACTTTGACCACCTATTCACCGACCTGTGGACAGGGCTCGTTTAGCCCCGCCCAGCAGATGGAGGACAACAACGCGATCGCAGCGTCAAGTCCGCAAATCACTCTCCTGTCATAAAACCTGCCCAAAAGCAAAATAAAGCGCGACCCCGCCCCCTGCTGTATACAAGCCGGGATATACACCACACACATAGTAAGGGCACGTCAGTCAGTTATCAAACTTTTATTTTTAGTTTACTTTTATTACACTGTAAAAACATGTTGGCTGCACATAAAACAAAAGCACATCAACACACATGTGATAACACATTGGTGGGCGTCACACACTCCCCGACAAAAAATTAAAAAAATGGCTCCTGACATTTCCAATTTTCAAAAGTCCCCAAAACTCGCATTATCAAAATACATATAACTCACAATTTCTCTCAACATCAAAAACTCATTTTAAGATCAATAAACAGGTGTCATGTATGGCATGTATGTTAGTGGCATGTACTGTGCAGGTTGGTATGTCAGTGGGAAATGGTAAGGTGTACCCCGTGATAGTAAGTAAGGTGCACGGTATGCCCCGACTGTTATTTGATTGGTCAGACTGATCGCTGGAGTTTCATACCAGAGTGAAGACGGATCACAGATTAAACTCAAGTTATATATTTGATTTGTTTTCTAATTCACCATCTGGTTAAAATATATGTTCATTGTAGGTCTGAACAACAAAAGGACCTCAAACAGCTTTCTTCATTTATAAAAAGAATTGTCTTTTCTTGATCTGTTTCCCTCAATAACTTTTATTATGAATAGAATTAAAATCAGAGAGCGCTGGATCATTTATCATCATTTCCATTCAGTCACGTGAAGCTGATCATTCCTGAGTGTCGGGTTTTATGAGTTATATCATTTAAATTTAACCTGAAACATTGAACTTAATAAATTAATTCCAGTGTTCAAGAGAAACAATAATTGCCATAATTGCAAAACATAGAAGCAAATAATTCATAAATAAAACAAATGCATTTCGTCGGTAGAAATCAGCCCTGCAGGACACAGAACACAGTATAAAAACAACACATAACGGCATAAATACTCAATGTCATTTGTTAAACAGGTAACAGACTACAGAGATAAAACAGCTCTACTCTGTTAGTGATGATAACTGTCTTTATTAGTGTAAGTAGTAGTTTAACACCATTAAATTAACTGAAAACATTATACGATCATTTTTATTAATATTTTAAGTCGATTTTTATTGGAATGTGAGCTAAAAACTGTCCATGAGACAGATCATGTGTTCAGACACGAACTCTGTCAAAAGTCTCTTCAGCTGTTAAAGCGACTGACAGCTGATCCAGCTGTGATCAGCGGCCTCCGTCATCAGAAACAGACGTCGCTTCACGTGATGCTGTCAAGGAAAGGACATCTCATTTCTCTTAAAACATATTTCCTCATTTCCTCTCTCCTCGCATGGTTTCCTTGCGTCTCTCCATGCAAGGAAAAGACGCAAGTGAGGGAAACGGGGATGCAATTAAGAAACTTGGGACACACCCTGTGTGTATGTTTGCTGGGGGTGGGGTCACCAGTCTCTCTTCGTGTCCATTCCCTGCTTCTGATTGGACTGACCAAGGTAGCTGTTCATTTTCATGTCTTCTTTCTGCGTGTCTTTGTTCTTCTCTTGCAGGTGCTGACACTGGATCAGGTAAGTATTCTCTTTCAGTTTGGTGTGGTTGGCTTTGCTCTTCCCTTGCAGGTACCCTGACTGGATCAGGTAAGCATTCATTCTCAGCCCGGTTTTCGTCTCTTACAGATCCTGGGTCTGATTCTCTCTGGATTGAACAAGGTCTTTCAGGCACATGGAATGAACCTCTCTGTTCTGCTCATAGGTGTCCGTAGCCAATAGCCCCCAGTGCTCTGTTCATCCTCTGAATCTTCTGAGTTGTCACTCTTGTCTGTCCGTTCCTCCAAATCACTGACTCTTGCATGCCTTTTCCTCTGTCTTGTCTATGGTGCTGACTTCTCCAGACCAAGAGGAGTTTCAACAGGTAGGTCGCTCACAGGTAGCGATGTAGAGTTCTTCATCTCCAGTCTCTGGATGGACAATGTACACAGGATTTTCAGATACCTGTTCCTTGACTATATATATCTATAGATATCTATATATAGATATCTATAGATATCTATAGATATATATAGTCAAGGAACAGGTATCTGAAAATCCTGTGTACATCATCGATCGATAGATCGATAGATATAGATAGATATAGATAGATAGACATATATCTATAGATATATATATCTATAGATATATATAGATATAGCCTTCTCCCAGTAGGATCTTAGCTTCCTGGGCCCTCCTCGCTCGCTGAGGTTCCTTACCCCTTGCGGGATTAATAAAGTATATATCTACCACCACCCTGTCTCCAGGCTGCAGGACTGCTCCTTTCATCTTTCGGTCATAATAGGACTGGCCTCTAGCACTTACTGTTTCCGGCCAAATACAGAACTGATGAAAGATGACAGTCAACTGGAAGTGCAGTTAACGGAGGCCTCATCCCATTCGATGGTTGGGTTGCAATAACGGTAAATTTACCTGGGAATGAAAATCCCTACCTGCTGATCAGTGTCACGTTTTTAGTGAGAAGTCTACCCCTAGAAGGGCCGCTGGTAGGTTTCAGCGTAGTGGAGGAACTGATCCTGGGACAACAAGAGAAAATCATTCCAACACTGGTTACCCTGTTGTGTGGGGCCATCTCAATCCCAACCTACACAGCCGAGGCTATAGTGGGCTGCATATCCGCCACAATGCCCAGTATACAGCATGGACGCCTGAGAGTAGGCCAACATGACCTTGGGTACATCCCAAGTCTCTTAATTGTCGTTTCCTCGCTCCTCGCTCCTCGTCTGAACCGGAAGTTGTTCTGCGCCGCCATATTGACGGCCGTCCCAAAGCTCTTATTTCTGCTGAGGAGCGAGGATCGATGAGGCATCTTGGAGGAGCCATGAGCAAGGAAGCGAGAGAACAGGCTTCCAGGAAGTGTTTTAACCTTGGACACGCCCCCTTCACTGTTGCGTTAAGTGATTGGTCGGACTGATCGCTGGAGTTTCATACCAGAGTGAAAACAATCACAGATTAAACTCTCTATATATTTGATTTGTTTTCTGAGTGTAGGGTTTTATGAGTTATATCATTTAAGTTTAACCTGAAACATTGAGCCTAATAAATTTATTCCAGTGTTCAAGAGAAACCATAATTGCCATAATTGCAAAACCTACAAAGTGTGTTGTAAATGATAATTTGCAGAACAATCTCAGCTATCTATATAATGTGGCACCAATTGTCCTAAGGCACTGTGTAAAGAGATAATTTGGCCATAAAGCTTAAAAATTGAAGTCCGATTTTTTTAATTCTTCAAATCTCTTGTGAAAACATACCTTTACTCATGTGGACAAACTGTTTTGGTGTTTGAAATTGGTTTACCAAAGTCTTTGGTTCGCACAAGTGGTGGAATATATGGATAAAATAGTCGATAAATGTATAATAAATGTGTAAAACAAAATTTTGTAATATCGTTTTTTGAGTAGAAGTAATGTCTGTCACTCTACTTCCACCAACTGTTAGAGGAACTGAGATAAAATGGGACTGAGTAATTACTTCATACTGCAGACCAAGCTTCATGGGATGTGTGCAAATCAAAAATGAACATTACAACCGTTTTTGTTTTCAAACAAAATATTTACTATATTGCTCAAAGTACGTCGCTAACTGTAAACTTTCTCTTCATACTTTCTCTCTTCTCTCTGAGCTCTCGGATGCCGACTGAATGAAAACTGCAGTGTTTCTGTAGCACTTTTTCTGTTACGCCCCACTTTGGAGGAAGACAAATGTTCATGCCCCACCGCCCTAACAAAATTGTAACAAAATGGTCCATGTTGAATTTTTATTGAAATAGAAACATTTTGTGACTCCTCCATCTGTGCTTTTTCAACTAATAGATAAAGAAAATCACTTTCAAGTAAACCAGATTGCTCCGTCACACAAAAACTAAATGTGCAATCACTTTGTTAGAAAAATGCAAATAAAGTTCTATTGGTGCAAAAAATAACTAATATTTGGCAAAACAATAGCTTATTGTGGCTGCAATTAACCTGCACTGAATATATTTTCAAGAAAATAAAGTGCAACCTGTGAAAAACTAAACAAAACAAGTTCAAATATTTGACAATTAAGAGTTTTACTGAGTTTTACACTGCATATCTTTTCAAAACTACAATAACTTGCAACCTGTGCAAAACCAAACCAAATGAGGTCAGATATGTGAGCCATCAAGTTGTAACAGTATTAGTGGCTGCAGTGAGCCTGCTTTCCACTACAAATATTTTTAAAACGGGGTTGCAGACTTGATACGGCCACTCTCAATCCATGCTCAATGTTGAGCTCAGATCTGTATTTATGTAGATTACATACAAAGTCAATGCTCAGACGCGAATGGATGCGAATAATGCAAATTTTCGCCGAGCGGCGCGAATAGCATGGCGCGAATGAGGCGACGCAAACAATTCGCATGACGCCATGTTGCGAAAGCCAATCAGCGTTGAGAAGCTCCGCCCGTCATCGCTGACGTCCTGCCGCTGTTGAATCGAAAACCATGGCGGATAAATTGATAAACTGGAAGCGGCAGTCATCCCGATCCTGGCGAAGCTGTGTGCAGCTACGGATAATATTATGAACCCAGACACGAGGGCGTTTGATGTTCCGATGTTTGTGGGACTTCCACAACACGTACAAAGCAGAAATAGTGGTTATTTCTTCCACGGTGGATGGCAGAAATGAACTATTTCGACGGAGATAAGCCGCGCCCCCTCTCCGGCACGTCTATCGTGAGTGAAGCGTAATAACCACATATAGTCCAGCGAGTAAATGTACGCAAGTAAAGCGGCGAGTAAATCGGCGCAAAAATTTGCAACGCTTTTGGTGTGAACACAGCATAAGTTTATGTTTTTGTACTTTTGTAATTTGTGAATTTCTCAATAAAGTTCTTGAAATAAAAATATTCTCTATTTCCCCCTGCGCCCCACCTGTAAGACCACTGCGCCCCACTAGAGGGACGCGGCCCACAGTTTGAGAAACACTGCTGTAGCGTAAGGTGATGGGTAGGTCCTTAGTGATTTCCTGAGTATTCATTGGTTAGTTTCATACAAAAATGTAGACGAACACATGAATCCACAAATGACGGTGAGAGACAGTGCTCGACACCCACGAATCACACGACACCTCGATGCTCTTGTGTAAGTCACGTAAGATCTCATGATAATTACGACACGGAAGTGGAGAGACTACAATTCCGTAGACATCTCAACCATATTTCTGTATCGTATTATCGCAGAGCAATTAATTTAAACATTGACTATACACCGTGAAAACACATTGGCGCACGTCGACCCCAGAGAGTTGAGAGAGCACACTCCTTCGTGCCAAAGCCACTACTCCAGACGTCCAGGATATTTTGGCAAAGGGATTGTTGAATGATCGTAGGAAAAATATGAAAAGTCTAAAAGTATACTTATATACATATAACCTGCATAAGATGCTATAATATATAATCTTTTCTGTGTAATGGGTATTATATAACGTATCCTGTGTAAAAGGATTCTTCATTTATTATTACCATATAAAGGCAACGAACCTCCTGTACTCTGATTGGAGACAGGATGTATTATGTAAGTGTGACACGTGAAGAAGAGGAGTGGACCACTTCTGTGTCTATTTAACATCTCCACAGATAAGAGACGGCGGATTTCCCTAGCTCTCTGAGACTAGGACAGGAAATCCCCCAGCTTTTTAGAAAACTGGACTAAACAAGCTCCTTTACCGTCAGAGGATCAGGCTTGACTTGACAAGCTCCTCTACCTTCAGAGGATCAGGCTTGACTAAACAAGCTCCTTTACCGTCAGAGGATCAGGCTTGACGTGACAAGCTCCTTTACCTTCAGAGGATCCAGCTTGACTTGGGGACCAGTTATGTAGAAAATCCCGAAACACTTAGATCTTTTGCATGTTGACACTGTAACTGAAACTAAAGACTCTGGTTCTTTAGCAGTCTAACCTTCTTCCCCTGTCCATGAACAAGTGTGATACTGAGGTGACGACCGACGCTACCAGAGGAACTTTAGGTAAGAACCCTGGTTGAAAACTTTGCAGTGTGTCTAAAAATGTGAGTGTACAAAATAGGTAGTGAGATTGTATAGACGTTATACGTACTCACTTGATAAGGGTTGAGACGAGTTACAGTCTATCGTGGGGGCCTAAAGCATTAGCTGAAAACACCCTAGAGAAAACCCATAATCTCATAAAATCCTAACAATCAGACTACGGGGTGAGATAAAAAGGCCAAAGGCATTATACCCATATCGGTGAGTATTATCATTTACTCCGGGATCACTGGGCTAAGCAACTGAGGAGTGACCACCGTGTTAGGTGCGGAACCTGCTTCCCCCCTACTCTCCCCCTCTTCCCCGGAGCAGGACCTCTGCATATGTTACAGCAGCGATTTTCAACCACTGTACCGCGGCACACCAGTGTGCCGTGAGAGATCGTCAGGTGTGCCGTGGGAAAATGTCCAATTTCACTTAATCGGTCCAAAAAAATATTATTTAGTTGCCGCAAATAATTTGCCATTGTTGAGCGTCTGAGTCTGCAATAGTGAGTGTCTGGCCTAGTAATGAAATACTCTTCCATGCCAGTGGGTGGCAGTAGGTAGCGCAATAATTACCTTGTTAATTTAAAATAGTAGAATTAAATGATGCGCGGGAGAGGTTGTGGTGAAGAACGCCGATGGAGAAATATTTAAAAAAGAAAAATGTAGACTCTGAACTACTGGGCCCTGGGCAACCGTCTAACCCAGACGAAAAGCCCAGTACGAGTGGTATAAAAAAAAGAAGAAAAAACTGAAAGTTATCTTTCGTTTGGATTCACTTTCACCGGGGTTCCGACTGCACCGATTCCGTTATGCTTGGTGTGTGGGGAAAAGCTATCAAACAGCGCTATGGTCCCAACATCATCTCGAGACGAAACACCCGTCACTTAACAACAAGAACAGGCACTATTTTGTTCGCCTGCGCACACAAACTGAGAAACGGGTAACTTTTATGAGGAAATCCACAAATGTGTCTGAGAAAGCTCTCAAAGCTACCTATTTAGTAGCTGAACTGGTGGCTGTCGTGTTTTTAAATACACATAAGACGTGAGAACAACTGCTCTTAATTGTAACTCTTTATTCCACGTTCCGCATGCTGTCTCCCCGATACCGGCTCTGCCCCAGGTTGTCCTTCTCACCTGAATCCCCCCTGGGTCCTAAGTCCCTACATGTACTGTTTCTTACATCCATCAATTAAACATACATGAACATCAATGTACCAACATATATTTATAACAAATACCATAGTGGCCAAATCAAAAAGCCCACACACTGTGGCAGAAACATTAATACTACCTCCCTGCAAAGCCATTGTGAACAAGATGCATTTTGTAACTTTTTTGGTTGTTGGTGTGCCGTGGGATTTCTTTATTGTAAAAAATGTGCCGCGGCTCAAAAAAGGTTGAAAAACACTGCGTTACAGGATGGATAGTGAAATCATAAGTCTTCTTACTCTGCCCCAGTGGTCGGAAAAAAGATGGAATGCTACGCCTCTGCATAGATTATCGTCTGTTAAACCAAAAGACCGTTCCCAATCAACATCCATTACCCAGGATCCAAGACCTGACTGACACCCTTGGTGGTTATTCCTGGTTCAGCATCTGGTATCGGCAGAAGGAGTGAAAGTTGACCCAAAGACCTTGAAGCAGTACGGTTGCTCAAAACCAAGACACCACAGACATGCTGTACTGAGTGAGCCGTGACACGCAGACAGGGCAGGAGAACACCCAGTTGCTGGTGCCGAAAAGCCGCCGGGAAATCATTTTCCAGGTGGCTCACTATAACCCAATGGCTGGTCACATGGGATATGAGAAAACGCTAGACCGGATAATGGCCCGATTTTATTGGCCGGGTATCCGGGCGGATGTGCGCCGTTGGTGCGCGTCCTGCCCGGAGTGCCAGTTGATAAAGCACCCGGCCATTCCGAGGGCGCCTTTGCGTCCTCTGCCGTTAATGGAGGTGCCGTTTGAGCGAATCGCCATGGACCTCATCGGGCCATTCCACCGGAGTGCACGCAGATATCGCTTTGTGTTAGTCCTGGTGGATTACGCAACACGATATCCGGAGGCAGTGCCGTTGCGCAACATTTCTGCAAAGAGTGTCGCACAGGCTCTGTTTCAGGTCATCTCCCGAGTCAGAATCCCGAAAGAGATTCTGACTGACCAGGGCACCTCGTTCATGTCACGAACACTGAGAGAACTTTACGGGTTGCTGGGCATTAAATCTATTCGGATCAGTGTGTACCACCCACAGACCGACGGTCTGGTGGAGCGTCTGAATAAGACTTTGAAGTCCATGATCCATAAATTTATTAGTGAAGATGAACGTAATTGGGATAAATGGCTTGATTCTCTGTTTGCAGTGCGGGAGGTCCCCCAGGCCTCCACGGGATTTTCTCCCTTTGAACTGCTGTTCGGCAGGACACCACGGGGGGTGCTCGACCTGATTAAGGAAAACTGGGAGGAAGGTCCGAGCACCAGTAAAGATGAGATCCAGTACGTCCTGGACCTGAGAGCAAAACTCTACACACTGGGTCGGATGTCACGCGAGAATTTGCTCCAGGCCCAGGAGCGTCAACAACGGCTGTACAACAGAGGAGCCAGGCTGAGACAATTCACACCGGGAGAAAAGGTACTTGTATTGCTTCCTATTTCCAGCTCTAAACTACTCGCCAAGTGGCAAGGGACCGTCGTGGTCACACGGCGAGTAGGGGACATCGACTATGAGGTGGTGCGTTCTGACAGGGGCGGAACTCTACAGATCTACCACCTCAACCTCCTAAAAGCGTGGAGAGAGGTGGAGTCTGTTTCTCTGGTGTCCGCGGTATCTGAGAGAGAGGAGCTGGGGCCTGAGGCGCCAAAATCCACCAATCCGGCCTCGTTCCTTTGTGAAGACCATCTCTCCGGAACCCAGAGAACAGACATTGCCCAGTTGCAAGAGCAGTTTGCTGATGTGTTCTCCCTCCTGCCAGGTCGCACGAACCTCATAGAGCACCGAATTGAGACCCCTCCGGGCGTGGCGCTGCGGTCGCGACCCTACAGGTTACCTGAACACAAAAGAAAACCGGTTCAGAGGGAATTAGCTGCCATGCTGGAGATGGGGGTAATAGAAGAGTCCAACAGTGCCTGGTGTAGCCCCATTGTTCTTGTGGTCAAGAAGGATGGATCTATACGGTTCTGTGTGGATTATCGCAGGGTGAACGATGTGTCACGTTTCGATGCGTACCCAATTCCCCGGGTCGACGAACTCCTGGACCGACTGGGCACTTCGCGTTTCTTTACGACGCTGGATTTAACCAAGGGCTACTGGCAGATTCCTCTGTCGCCAGAGTCCAGGGAAAAGACGGCCTTCTCCACTCCGTATGGGTTATACCAATTCACCACGCTTCCCTTTGGGTTGTTCGGGGCCCCAGCCACTTTCCAACGCCTCATGGACCGGGTGCTGCGTCCGCACGCTGCATATGCTGCCGCCTACTTGGATGATGTGATCATCCACAGCACCACCTTGGCGGAGCATGTGCAGCGGGTGGGCGCGGTGCTGGAGTCCCTGAGGCAGGCGGGGCTCACTGCCAACCCAGGGAAGTGTGCAGTTAGACGGAGGGAGGTACGGTATCTGGGGTACCACTTGGGCGGCGGGCAGGTGCGCCCTCAGGTGGACAAGACTGCTGCTATCACAGCCTGCCCGCAGCCGCTATTGCACCTGTCCGCGGCCCAAGACAAAAAAAGAGGTGAGGTGGTTTTTGGGGCTGGCGGGTTACTACAGGCGCTTCATCCCAAAGACTGATGCATCGAACAGGGGGCTGGGGGCCGTTTTGTCCCAGCACGTGCGGGGGGTCGACCGCCCGGTCCTCTACATCAGCCGGAAGCTGTCCGAGAGGGAGGCCAGGTACAGCATGGTAGAGAAGGAGTGCCTGGTCGACTCCCTGCGCTACTACCTCCTGGGAGGCTCATTCAACCTCTGTTTGGACCACGCTCCGCTCCAGTGGCTCCACTGCATGAAAGACACCAACGCCCGGATCACTCAGTGGTAGCTGGCTCTCCAGCCTTTTAATTTCAAGGTGATCCATAGGCCGGGGGCGCAGATGGTTGTGGCCGACTTCCTCTCCCGCTCTCACGGGGCGGAGGGGGTATGTGGTAGCGGGGCGTGGTTAGGCTCAGCTGCAGGAGGGGGAATGGGGGTGTGGCTCAGGGAACGGTGCCAGGAAGAGGCCTAATTGGCCTCAGCTGGTCTGGGTTTGGCTGATTGGGTTTGCTCCCCTATATAAACCCCAGTAGGGACTGAGGGAAAGGGGAAAGAGCAGGTACACAAGTTGCCAGAGCGTCAGACGGACGGGGTGCGATGCGTGAATGAGCCAGGGCTCTCAATAAAACCTGTTACTAACAAGACCAAGCTTTGAAGCATCTTCTGTGCTGGGGGGGAAAACTCACAGGGTAACACCTACCTGTTACACTCGCATTTCACAATCTATACAGACAACTACCCCCTTGCATACATCATGAGCACAGCAAAGCTAAATGCTGTTGGACATCATTGGGTTGGAGAACTTTGGGATTTCCGATTTGATGTGAAATACCGGCCTGGGAAGGTTAACATAAATGCAGATACATTGTCTCGTATTCCGCTGGATATTGAGAAATACGTCACAGCCTGCACCGAGGAGCTATCCCAAGACGTTGTGTGCACGACCTGGGAGGGAAATAAAGCAGCTCAGAGAAAGCATGTTGCCGGAATTGCTGCCTTACACATCTCCTCGCTCCTGCCAACACAAAGTCACAATTCAATTCAATTTAAATTTTTTATTTTTGTATAGCCCAAAATCACAAATTTGCCTCAGAGGGCTTTACAATCTGCACACAATGACATCCTCTGTCCCAGAACCTCTCATCGACTCAGGAAAAACTCCCCCCAAAAAAAACCTTTCAACAGGGAGAAAAATGGAAGAAACCTTCAGGAGAGCAGCAGAGGAGGATCTCTCTACCAGGATGGACAGAGTTCAAAAATAGATGTCATGTGTACAGAATGAACAGCATAACAGAGTTACAACACGTTCAATTCACATGACAGAAATGATTCATGTAATAGTAGCAGTAGGTGACGGGGAGGACCACAGCAGGACGTAGGACCAGGGTCCAGATTTGACCACGATCCACAGAAACCTGCGAGGTGAGAAGGCACAAAGACTTCGGGGATGGAGCAGAATTAGTAATGTGCATTAATGGTGCATGAATTCATACAGAAGGTAAAATAGAGAAGAATGTGCGTCAGCTTGGCCACGGAAGGAACCAGGAGGCAGGACCAGGGTCCAGATGCAACCACGATTCGAAGAAACCTGCGAGGCAAGAAAGCACAAAGACTCTGGGGGAAGAAGTAGAGTTAGTAATGTGCATTGATAGAACATGAATTCATACAGAAGGAGAGAGAGAAAAGGATAGATGAGCTCAGTGTATCCTAAGTTGTCCCCCAGCAGTCTAGGCCTATAGCAGCATATCAAGGGGCTGGAAAGAATGGACCAGGGCAAACCTGAGCCAGCCCTAACTATAAGTGCTATCAAAGAGGAAAGTCTTAAGTCTACTCTTAAATGTGGTCACTGTGTCTGCCCCCCGGACTGAAAGTGGAAGCTCGTTCCATAGAAGAGCTTGATAACTGAAGGCTCTGGCTCCCATCCTAATTTTTAAGACTCTAGGAACCAAAAGCAGCCCCGCATTCAGTGAGCGCAGCTCTCTAGTGGGGTAATATGGTACTATGAGATCCTTAAGATATGATGGTGCCTCACCAATTAAGGCTTTGTAGGTGAGGAGAAGGATTTTAAATTTGACTTGATTTTACAGGGAGCCAGTGAAGAGAAGCTAATACAGGAGTAATATGATTCTGGATCAACTGGAGAGATTTAAGAGACTTATTAGAGCAGCCTGACAATAAGGAATTACAGTAGTCCAGTCTAGAAGTAACAAATGCGTGAACTAATTTTTCTGCATCGCTTTGAGACAGGATGTCTAATCGAAAATGTTACGTAGGTGAAAAAATGCAGTCCTTGAGATTTGTTTTAAGTGAGAGTTAAAGGACAAGTCCTGATCAAAGATAACTCTGAGATTCTTTACGGTGGTGCTGGATGCCAGGGCAATGCCATCAAGAGAACCCACATCATTAGATAGTTGATTCCGGAGGTGTTCTGGGCCTAGTAAAATAACTTCAGTTTTGTCTGAGTTTAACATCAGGAAGTTGCAGGTCATCCATGTTTTTATATCTTTGAGACATGCTTGAAGTTTAGCAAGCTGGTTGGTTTCGTCTGGTTTGATCGATAGATATAATTGAGTATCATCAGCAAAACAATGAAAGTCTATGGAGTGTTTTCTGATAATATTGCCCAAAGGAAGCATATATATAAGGTGAATAAGATTGGTCCAAGCACAGAACCTTGTGGAACTCCGTGACTGACGTTGGTGGTCATCGAGGATTCATCGTTTACATATACAAATTGAGATCGATCTGATAAATAGGATTTAAACCAGCTTAGTGCGGTGCCTTTAATGCCAATGAAATGTTCTAATCTCTGTAATAGGATGTGATGGTCAATGGTGTCGAACGCAGCACTAAGGTCTAACAAGACAAGAACAGAGACAAGTCCTTTCTCTGATGCAATTAGAAGGTCATTAGTCATATTCACCAGTGTTGTCTCTGTGCTGTGGTATTTTCTAAATCCTGACTGAAAATCCTCGAATAAACTATTGTTATGCAGAAAGTCACACAACTGATTTGCAACTACTTTCTCAAGGATCTTAGCGAGGAAGGGAAGGTTAGAGATCGGTCTAAAGTTAGCCAACAACTCTGGATCAAGAGTGGACTTCTTGAGAAGAGGCTTAATCACAGCTACTTTAAAAGACTGTGGTACATGGCCTATTAGTAAAGACAGATTGACAATATCCAGCAAACAGGTGCCAATCAAAGGTAAAACTTCTTTAAGCAGCCTCGTCAGGACGGGGTCCAAGAGACAGGTAGAAGATTTAGAAGAGGAAATTGTTGAAGACAATTTTTTAAAGTCGATGAGAGAGAAGCCGTCCATACATATATCAGGGTTTATAGCTGCCTCCAAGGATAGATCGGCAAGAGACCATTAATCTTGTCTCAAATAGTTAGAATCTTATCATTGAAGAAGCTCATGAAGTCATTACTACTGAGGTCTATAGGAATACACGGCTCAACAGAGCTGTGACTCTCTGTCAGCCTGGCTACAGTGCTGAAGAGAAATCTGGGGTTGTTCTTATTTTTCTCTATTATTAGTGAGTAATAGGCTGCTCTGGCATTACGGAGGGCCTTCTTATATGTTTTCAGACTATCTCGCCAAACTAACCGAGATTCTTCTAAATTGGTGGAACGCCATATCCTTTCAAGCTTTCTCAATGTTTGTTTTATTTTGCGGGTTTGAGGGTTATACTATGGAGCGAACCTCCTCTGCTTTATTATTTTCTTTTTTAGAGGAGCTATAGAATCTAGTGTCAGTCTCAGTGAGCCTGTAGCACTATCGACTAGATGATCAATCTGGGACGGACTAAAGTTAGTGCCAGAGTCCTCCGTTATATTGAGACATGGTATTGAATTAAATACAGATGGAATCGCTTCTTTAAATTTAGCTACAGCACTGTCAGATAGACATGTGGTGTAGAAACTTTTGCCTAACGGTGTATACTCTGGTAGTATAAACTTGAAAGTTATTAGGTAATGGTCTGATAAAAGAGGGTTCTGTGGAAAAACTATTAGATGTTCTATTTTAATGCCATATGCAAGAACAAGGTCGAGGGTGTGGTTAAAACAGTGAGTGGGTTTCTGTACACTCTGACAGAAGCCGATTGAATCTAATAATGAGATAAACGCAGTACTAAGGCTATCATTATCGACATCCACATGAATATTAAAGTCACCTACAATAATAACTTTATCTGTTTTAAGAACTAAACTTGATAAAAAAACTCTGAAAAATCAGATAGAAATTCAGAATACGGACCTGGGGCCCAGTACACTATAACAAATAGAATTGGCTGTATTATTTTCCAGGTTGGATGTGAAAGACTAAGAACAAGGCTTTCAAATGAGTTGTAGTTTAATTTAAGTTTAGGGTTCATTAATAGGCTTGAGTCAAAGATAGCTGCTACTCCTCCTCCTCGGCCGGTGCCTCCAGGAATGTGAGCATTAATGTGACTTGGAGGAGTTGATTCATTTAGGCTGACATATTCTTCATGACACAGCCAGGTTTCAGTAAGACAGAATAGATCAATGTGATTGTCAGATATTAAATAATTTACTAAAACAGCTTTAGATGACGAAGATCTGATATTTAAGAGTCCACATTTAATTCTCCTATTTTGTTGCACTGTTGCGCTGGTAGTGTTAACTTTTATGAGATTATTTTCTACAACTCCTCTTCTGGTTACTTTTGATTTAATTAATTTAAGTGTCCGTGGGCCAGACACAGTCCCTATATAGTTTTCAATTCAATTCAATTCAATTCATTTTTGTATAGCCCAAAATCACAAATTACAAATTTGCCTCAGAGGGCTTTACAATCTGTACACACTGACATCCTCTGTCCCAGAACCTCTCATCGACTCAGGAAAAACTCCCCCAAAAAACCCTATCAACAGGGAGAAAAATGGAAATAACCTTCAGGAGAGCAGCAGAGGAGGATCCCTCTCCCAGGATGGACAGAGTACGAAAATAGATGTCATGTGTACAGAATGAACACCATAACAGAGTTACAACACGTTGAATTCACATAAAATAGAAAAGAATGTGCGTCAGCAGTTCCACGGAAGGAACCAGGAGGCAGGACAAGGGTCCAGATGCAACCACGATTCGTGGAAACCTGCGAGGCGAGAAAGCACAAAGACTCCGAGGGAAGAAGTAGAGTTAGTAATGTGCATTTATAGAACATGAATTCATACAGAAGGAGAGAGAGAAAAGGATAGAGGAGCTCAGTGTATCCTAAGTTGTCCCCAGCAGTCTAGGCCTATAGCAGCATATCAAGGGGCTGGAAAGAATGGACCAGGGCAAACCTGAGCCAGCCCTAACTATAAGCGCTATCAAAGAGGAAAGTCTTAAGTCTACTCTTAAATGTGGTCACTGTGTCTGCCCCCCGGACTGAAAGTGGAAGCTGGTTCCATAGAAGAGGAGCTTGATAACTGAAGGCTCTGGCTCCCATCCTACTTTTTAAGACTCTAGGAACCACAAGCAGCCCCGCATTCAGTGAGCGCAGCTCTCTAGTGGGGAAATATGGTACTATGAGATCCTTAAGATATGATGGTGCCTCACCAATTAAGGCTTTGTAGGTGAGGAGAAGGATTTTAAATTCGACTCTGGATTTTACAGGGAGCCAGTGAAGAGAAGCTAATACAGGAGTAATATGATCTCTTCTCTTAGTTTTTGTTAGTACACGAGCTGCAGCATTCTGGATCAACTTGAGAGATTTAAGAGACTTATTAGAGCAGCCTGATAATAAGGAGTTACAGTAGTCCAGTCTAGAAGTAACAAATGCGTGAACTAATTTTTCTGCATCGCTTTGAGACAGGATGTGTCTAATTTTTGAAATGTTACGGAGGTGAAAAAATGCAGTCCTTGAGATTTGTTTTAAGTGAGAGTTAAAGGACAAGTCCTGATCAAAGACAACTCCGAGATTCTTTATGGTGGTGCTGGATGCCAGGGCAATGCCATCTAGAGAAACCACATCATTAGATAGTTGATTCCGGAGGTGTTCTGGGCCTAGTAAAATAACTTCAGTTTTGTCTGAGTCATCAGGAAGTCGCAGGTCATCCATGTTTTTATATCTTTGAGACATGCTTGAAGTTTAGCAAGCTGGTTGCTTTTGGATGTGTAACTGCTCTAATGGAAGTGCAGAGAAGAGTGTAAGATTACAACTCTGCTTCCTGGTCTGAACTCTGGGTTGTCATGGATTAGGTCCCCAAACAAAGTTGGTCAGATTTGCAGAAATGAGATCCGCTCCATCCAACGTGGGATGAATGCCGTCTCTCCTAATTAGATCAGGTTTTCTCCAGAAAGTCTCCCAATTATCAACAAAGCCCACATTGTTTGCTGGACACTAACTCGACAACCACCGGTTGAATGATGACATGCGGCTATACATCTCATCATTGACCAAATTTGGGAGAGGGCCAGAGACGAGCTTGTTAGAGCACAGGAAGAACACCCCGTCATTGGAGAGGTCATGAGGCTCAAGGAGACAAGTGCAGTCCCTACCGATGAGGCATGGAAAGCGGCAAATGTTTTCACCAGGAAGCTCTTACACGAGTGGAAGAAACTATACTCCTGTATAGTCCTGTATATGCTCCTGTACAGCCGGACTGATGAAAGACATCTTGCCCTGCCTGCAAAATACAAGCCTGTGGCATTGAAACGTCTTCATAATGACGACTCTGGTTATAGGTAGCTTCATAGTCAGAAACGTGAAGATAGCGAAGCCAGGTACCACAGTCACATGCATTCCAGGGGCCAGAGCAGGCAAAGTTGAATCCTATTTAAAACTGCTGGCTAAGGATAAACGTAAATACAATAAGATTGTAATACACGTCGGCGGTAATGACTCCCGAATTCGCCACTCGGAGGTCACTAAAGTTAATGTGGAATCGGTGTGTTTATACGCCAAAACAATGTCGGACTCTGTAGTTTTCTCTGGCCCCCTCCCAAATTTGGTCAACGATGAGATGCATGTCATCATTCAACCGCTGGCTGTCGAGATGGTGTCCAGCAAACAATTTGGGCTTCGTTGATAATTGGGAAACTTTCTGGGGAAAACCTGGTCTGATTAGGAGAGACAACATTCATCCCACGTTGGATGGAGCGGATCACATTTCTGCAAATCTGACCAACTTTATTTGCAGACTTAATCCATGACAACCCAGAGTTCAGACCAGGAAGCAGAGTTGTAGTCTTACAACCTTCTCTGCACTTCCATTAGAGCAGTTACCCACATAAAACTCTATATGTCACGGTTTCGGGTTTTGTTAAGTGTGGGTTTCCTGTTTTGTTTTGAAGGTTCCCTGTCTCGTGTTTCCCCGGGTCACTTCACTTCCTGTCTATGTGATTGTCTAATTGAATCCTCCTGTGTCTTATCACCTGCTCCTCCCTGTGTATTTAAACTCTGCTTGTCTGGTCCCTCCTTGTGAGTTCGTCGGTTTTCATCGTTGTGTTTCCCGTGTTTTGGCTAATGTCTTGATCCTGGTTCCCGTGCCTGTTTCCCGTGTTCATTAAATACCCTGTTTTTGCACTTGACTATCTGGTCTCGTAATGAGTCTGCGTTTGGGTCCTGCCTTCGCCTTTTTGCCACCCGTTACACTATAGAGACTATGTCTGCCCCACGGCCACTTAAATTAATTAAATCAAAAGTAACCGGAAGAGGAGTTATACTAAATAACCTCATAAAAGTTAACACCACCAACGCAACAGTGCAATAAAATAGGAGAATTAAATGTGAACTCTTAAATATCAGATCTCTGTCCTCTAAAGCTGTATTAGTAAATTATTTAATATCAGACAATCATATTGATTTATTCTGTCTTACTGAAACCTGGCTGTCATGAAGAATATGTCAGTCTAAATGAATCAACTCCTCCAAGTCACACCGGCCGAGGAGGTGGAGTAGCAGCTATCTTTGACTCAAGCCTATTAACATTTGTTCTACCCTAACCTATTTTTGAGGCCACTGCACAAAAAAAGCATGCCCATACTAAAAAGAGTATATAGCTGCAACCACAAGGTCAATTTTAATAATTCTGGTGTTATTATATAAGTAATAAATGTGAGATTTGTATATATGTTACTGGTTAAAACTAAATGAAGATGGAACACAGAAAAAATTCAGGTTTGCCTAAAAAAAAAAAAAAAAAAAGAAGCACTTTCAGGATGATCACTTTAGAATAATGCAGTTGAAGGTTTAAAGCTCTTCTAAATAATTGCACAATATGTGAACACTGCACAGTTTGATTTTGATTAAGTGAAGCAGAAAAAAAAGAGTTTTTAGTACAGACAGGTCATGCAAGGTCTTTGAAAATGAGGATTTATTGAATAATTGCATTTTTTATTTTTATGTACCAAACTATATATTTCACTTATTTTTTCACTAATGATGTTCAATACATCCATATACAGCAGTAATATACACAATGCCAAACCAAAATAATGTTTTTTGCTCTGAAATCTCTATAAAATGCTTATTTTTGTTCTCAAAATCAGAGTTCTGGAAGTACCAGGGTCTGAGAATTTTTATGTGAACGTCTCACAGAGCGGAGTGAGACCTCCTGTTAACCGTCACAGCTGGGAGAATGCTCGGAAACCGGCCAAAATGAGATTGACAGCACTATTAGCCAATACAAGTCAGTCAGTCCAATTATGGTAATTTCATGGGGGCCATTTCGTAGCTGCTGACCATCCCCCATATGTAAATTTTAAGTCACAAAGACCCGTGGAAGCTTTGTTTTTGAGTAGCGGTTTCACACGGGCCTATTTCAGTGCAGAACCAGTGGAAATATGTCGTTCCACAGCGTTTCATAATCAGGTACAAGGCTGTTTGTTATTTTGCTGGTTTCATAATCGTCTATAGGGATTTGAGCGGTATGTGCGGAATCCCTGGGTTATTGGCTTTTGTTTGCGTGGTCGCAAGCCTATGTAGCATAACGCTAACTCGCGGTAGATCGACACTATGTTTGGAGCATGTACAAATGGCTTGGATGATCTTGTAGCCCGGGTTTTGTTTGTTAATCTGATATAAAACATCATTATTTTTTTTCTCCCAGGGGTTCCTCTAAATTTCTCAACTAGTGTACCCCGAAGCCCCCAGCTCAGGGGGCTCTCTGGGAGATGGGGTTCCTAAACTAAACTACAACTTATTTGAAAGCCTTGCTCTTAGTCTTTTACATCCAACCTAGAAAACGATGCAGCCAATTATATTTGTTATAGTGTACTGGGCCCCAAGTCTGTATTCTGAATTTCTATCTGAATTTTCAGAGTTTTTATCAAGTTTAGTCCTTAAAATAGATAGTTATTATTGTAGGTGATTTTAATATTCATGTGGATGTTGATAATGATAGCCTTAGTACTGTGTTTCTCATTAGATTCAATTGGCTTTTGTTAGAGTGTACAGAAACCCACTCACTGTTTTAACCACACCCTCGACCATGTTCTCGAGGCATTAAAATAGAAGATCTAATAGTTTTTCTACAGAACCCTCTTTTATTAGACCATTACCTAATAACTTTCGAGTTTATGTTACCAGAGTGTACACCGTTAGGCAAAAGTTTCTACACCAGATGTCTATCTGATAGTGCTGTAGCTAAATTTAAAGAAGCGATTCCATCTAAATTTAATTCAATACCATGTCGGAGGACTCCTGTGCTAACTTTAGTCCGTCCCAGATTGATCATCTAGTCGATAGTGCTACAGGCTCACTGAGATTGACACTAGACTCTATAGCCCCTCTAAAAAAAGATGATAAAACAGGAGGTTCGCTCCATGGTATAACCATCAAACCCGCAAAACAAAAACATTGCAAAAGCTTGAAAGGATATGGCGTTCCACCAATTTAGAAGAATCTTGGTTAGTTTGGCGAGATAGTATTAAACCATGCAAACCAGTTTGTGCTCTTGCTTTTTTTAAAAACCGAAGGGTCTGTTCACCCACATTCCCAAAAAAAAAAAAAATCTTATTTTCTCACTTCCCTCTAAAGTGGTATGGTAAATGGACTATACTTGTATCGTGCTTTTCTAGTCTCCCGATCACTCAAAATGCTTTAACATTACTTGTCAATCACACACTGATGACAGGGGTTACCATGCAAGGTGCCACCTGCCTATCAGGACTAACTAACATTCACACACTGTAGGCACAGCTACGGGAGCAATTTAGGGTTAAGTGTCTTGCCCAAAGACATTGACTAGCGGAGCCAGAGATTAAACCGCTGATCCTTTGATTGAAGGACAACCCTGCTCTATCACCGAGCCACAGTCGACCTTGCTCTATCACCGAGCCACAGTCGACCTTGCTCTATCACCGAGCCACAGTCGACCTTGCTCTATCACCGAGCCACAGTCGACCTATCTGGTTGTGCAAAAGGTTTTAAGTTGTATGTCACTGAGATTTAACACAATGGAGGTGAATGGAATCTCGTTTGTGGTGGTCACAGCTCCTCGAATCCTCTTTTTTTGCAACTTAAGTGAACCATGTCAATGAATATCACAAGTGTTTGAGATTGCCAGCTTGTGACCTCAGCCATTTAGTGATGAAAACACAGCTCACATTACCCACATTATCATCCACAAGGCGCCTCTAGTCCAAGGCTAAATGGGCCGTAATCTTAAATTAGAGAGAACTAAGATACTTCTGTTTCACTGAAGTAATGTATTTAAGTCATCTCTAACGGGTGTGGTTAGGACCCAAGAGCAGTACGACGGACACAGTGAATTGTAGAAGGCTTTATTTATATGCAGCGATCTCAATAGCAAACAGTCTGGGATCCGCTCCTGTGGAGAGACCCGCTCAGGGAAACATCAAGCCGTCAGGAGAAAAGGCAGACAGAGACCGGAGGGAGCTGAGGCTAATCTCGTGGTCGTGGGACAGAAGGCTAGTGCAGTTTTCCGGGGCAGAGGCAAGACCAAACCTGCGGGGTCAATCTCGTGGTCGGGGACAGAAGACTGAGTTGTTTACCGGGCCAGAGGCAAGGAAGGGAAAGCCAAAACAGGCAGGGAAAGCCAAAACAGGCAGGGAAAGCCAAAACAGGCAGGGAAAGCCAAAACAGGCAGGGAAAGCCAAAACAGGCAGGGCCGGCAACGGGAAACCAGTCTGCGGGGAAGCGCTGCAAGGTCTGGCATAATGCGGAGACTGACCTGACAGTGAAGCTGTGACTTAAATACTGACGGGAGTGGGTGGAGTAGGGTGGGCAGGTGAGAGTGATTGAGCTAACGAGGTGGGTGTAACTAGCAGGTGCACAGAATGAGCTGATGAGGTGGGTGTGACAGACAGGTGCACTGAATGAACTGACTAGGTGAGTGAGAGGCACAATGGCAGAAGAGAATGGAAGCAGAACTGTGACATTATCTGGGGATAAGGGCACCTGCTGTTGACTTGTTTGAGTTCAGTCCATAAAAAGACTTTGCCAATTTATTTTCTATGGAACAGCTCCAGGGTTTTATGGGCACCACAATGCAGAGGAGGGATTGCAATTATCTGTAAACTCATGTCTCATATTCATGGACTACTTTTTTGGAAAAGGTCACGGGAGAAGAGGGAGTATGTGGTGTGACTCACAAGATAAATTGAAAAAGCAAACGTGATGAGAGGCAGATTATTAGGGATGGGCGGATGAAGCCTTGTGAAGCATTGAGGCCTTCTTTCTAATTGTACCGAAAAGGATTCGAAGCTTCGGGGCTTCGGAAGAACAATGACATCTACTGGTATACTGGAATTAACGACGATTAACGACGATTTCCCCAGCCTTTGAAGAAATTATTTCACGCTATCAATCTCCTGTCTCAAAACCCACATTGTTGACTTACACTGAGGCATCATATGAAGCATAGTTAGGCGCCAAAACGTTCAAGGCTTCAACGTTATCAAACCAATGAAACGCTTTGTGAAGCACCAGTGACGCTCGAAGCTTCGGACGTCATCAGTCACGTGACAGTTGTCATTTGATACAAGCTCCAACACTTAAGGTGCGTTCACACCAAATGCCGAACTATTTGTGGTTATTTCGCATCATTCGCTTTTTCGCGCTAGACTCGCTGCCAGAGAGGGGGCATAGCTTATCTCCGTGGAAATAGTTCATTTCTGCCATTGACTGTGGAAGAAAAAACACTATTTATGCTTTGTACATGTTGTGGAAGTCCCACAAACATCAGAACATCAGACGCCCTCATGTCTGGGTTCATAACATCATCCGTCATGCACACAGCTTCTCCAGGAGCTGCGTCTGGAGGACTGCCGCTTCCAGTCTATCGGCTTCTCCTCCATAGTTTCTGATTCAACGACGTCAGTGATGATGGGCGGAGCTTCTCAACACTGATTGGCTTTCGCAACTCAGCGTCACGTGAATTTTTCGCCCGAGTTGAAAAATGTCAATTTGCACGAATGAAGCGAATTATTCGCTTTGCGTCATTTGCGGCGCCCGGTGAAAATTTGCGTTATTCGCATCCATTTGCAGCTGTGCATTGACTTTGTATGTAATCTCCTCGTGCAAAAAATTTGCAACGCTTTTGGTGTGAACGCGCCTTTAGAGTCAACACACGGCGGTTCAGTAGACTGACACAAGTTTCGGAGCTCTGGTATCATTTGCCCATCCCTACAGATTATGTATTGAAGGGAAGATTGTGATTGAAGAATGAGGAATGGAGAAGAATCAGATTTTTCCTTTCTGCTGAATGGGAGATGAGGCACAAAGGCAGGAGTCTGTCGGCTATGACTGGTATGCTGTAGGTCTAAATGGAGCTCTTCCCAAAATCTACATTAACTCTGATTAATGTCATGATCTTCGTGAAAGACAACAAATTTGCTCTATCAATAGTACTGTGGTTTGATCATTACAATGAGCATGAATATGACCAAAGGCACTCTTTAAGCTTAGTTTCACTAAATTTAATTGGTTGCAATCCTCGTCTTTGGATTGATCAGATATCACTACTGATATAGATGCTAGGTGGCGGTATAAAAGTGGTTTTCAGATTGCACGACATCTCAGAGGTAAGTAATGTACTTTTCACTCCACTACATCTCAGAACAATAATGTACTCTACTGACACTACACACATACGATGATCTTATAGAATATGATGCATTGCTGTAGATTAAACTAACCAACAGCATGTAAAGGAGTTAAAAACATCCAGCATATACGTTAATGCAGCAATATATATCCTGAAACATCAGATATAAAACAATGACAGGGAACATTTGACTGCATGAGAACAATTTTTTCTGATAACTTACTTGACTAAGGTCTTGAATGCAGGACTTTTACTTGTAGTTGATTATTTCATCAGTATGGTATTAGTACTTGTAATGTAGTAACGAATCTGAATAGTTTCATAATTATTTGTCAGTGATTTAAGTTTGGGAACTCACTTGGCAAACAGTTAATATACAAACAGTGGTTTGTATTACCTTGGCTCCAGATCCATGACCAGGTCCAAATTCTTTTGACTAATTGAATAATTGTATTTCAAAATGCTATTAACATACTTTGTATTTCATCAGCCTCTACAATCTGAAAAGTTAACAAAAGCTGTCAGACAAATGTAGAGTATTTACCTCTGAGATGTAGTGAATTGAAAAGTAAAATATTTATCTCTGAGATGTAAAGGAGTGTTTAGTGGCGGATTAAAAAACACCTTTATACCGCCACCTAGTGTCTGTCAGGAGTGATATCCGGTCAATCCAAAAAACAGGATTGTCATCAATTAAAGTTAATGATACAATGGTGACTAGGTCAAAAAAGAAAACGTGAGTGAGCAGGTGAAAGACTTGAGGGCGAGCAGAAGAGCAGTGACGATAGGGGACGCCCCTTGCGCTCAAAGCATGGTTTTCTCCTCACAGGCTGCAATTTTGCTCACTCGTGCAAAGATATTCTGCACGGAATGATGTAAAAGTGTTAGGGTTTGAGGACTGACAAAAGCAGGACCCAAATGCAGACTCTCCAAACAGGGTAGTTTGGTGCAAACAAGTTATTTAATGATTCAGGGAAAAACGACACAGGACACAGAATCAAGAAATCAAACGAACGCACAAGGAGGAACAAGACAAACAGGGTTTAAATACACAGGGGAAGGCAGATAAGGAGGCACAGGTGGAAACAATCAGGGCGGGGCTTGCAATCACATAGGAGGGGAACACATGAGGAGGGAGGTGCCTGAAACGAGTGAGTTGAGCGAGGTGAGTGACAGACAACCTGACAGTGACAAACAAAACTACACAGAAGGGCTGGACGTTACAAAAGTTATATACGTTACACACCGAGCGAATGGATCTAATTTGTGCTTGCGGATTTTGACATTGATTAGCCTTCATAAAAAAAACAGTCCATAAAACTGCACCTTCGTCGCCAATGTTGCACGGGTGACAGTGTGTCAATAAAAACTCCATCAACACCAGAAGAAACCTGTTCCTATATTAGTGTAAAGCAGAGATTCTTTACTGTGAAATTGCTGGAAGTATCCATTAGATAGTGAATGGTGAAAACATATCTAGGTAACATCACTGGATCTTTATCAGAGTCTAACTCTTGGGTTCAGCTTGTTGCTGTGTCCTGAGGCTGCCGTGGTCCTTTCTTCTGTCTGATTACATTTTCTACACAGTCTGGAAGACCTTGGTTTGGGCTGGGATCATAACAGGAGTGGCTCCCATGCGGGTCAGGTTTCCAGGACTCAGTTTAGGGGGAGGGCTCGGCTTGCTATTGGCGGTAGACGTGGAGGTTGGTGTTGAACAGGGTTCAGGAGACTTGGTAACTGACTGATTGTAGCCAGGTGGAGACTGAGGGAAAGAGAAGGCTTGGCAGCTTTCCTTGATAGCTGCCACAGAGGGAATACAGGCGTGTTGGCTTTGGAGCCCAATGTTGTGCACCATGGACTGAGTGGAGGAGGTGCCTGAGCGAGAACTGCCAGAGCGGGATGAAGAGATGGAGTTGGGCTTTGCCAGTTTGGCTTTGGGAGCCTCTGCATCCTCCCTGAAATGAGGACATGATTCCGAAAAAAGTTTAAAGGGTGGCCTCAACAGATCAAATCAACATGTATTAACAGAGTAAAATGTCCCTGAATAAATTACTTATACTGCATAGATACTGTAAAGTAGAGTGGATGTTAGTCTTACAATTTATCCAGTAAACACAAACAAAATCTCAAGTTATGTTTTTAATTGTTCTTTCTTGCTCCATCACTGGCTACATTATTAATAGGGAGCAATTCCCACCGGCCTACATTATTCGTCCTCACACTCAGAAATTGCCAGCAGTATTGTTACGCCCGCTGACCTAACTCTGACCTATTCTTGCAGGAGGGCTGTCTCTGTTGCAGGTCTGCCACGCCCACGTTGCAGCTCCTGGAGCACCGACACCTGAGAGGCATCAATCAATCAGCGGAGCTGGATATCAACTCCCTGATCCAGTGCTTCCTTCGCTTCCCTCTCTGAGCTGCGAGCGGTTGGACCTTTGGTGGCATGGTGCCTGAGTACAGGTTACTGGTTGTCACAATTTTGGGGGAGCTGTTTAGGGGATCTCTGCCGTTTCTGGTTTCTCCTGTTTTATGGATAGTCAGGGAGCACAGTATTGTCTTTGTTTTTGCTTCGACGGGCCAGTTGACCTTCTTTTCTAGTTAGTGTGGGGTTTTTGTTTATTACTTTGGCCTTAGAGACCCTAACGCCTTTGCGCCCATTCTTAGTTGTTCTGCTTTTGTTAACCAGTGAAGTTATCAATAAATGCCACTTCCTGTTCGAAGTATTTAAACTGCCTTATTCTGTCTTTTTGGTTCCACCTTTGTCGAGGTCTCTTCATAAATGTATGTTACGCCTGTGTACCCCTAGGCACACTAGACAGGCCGTAACAAGTATGATTGTTTTGTGTTCAAGCAAAAAAATAACTAATTGAAAAGAAACTAACAAATGTTGCGAACATTTCATGCAGTCATCCCATGAATCTTCTCAATGAAGTTCTGGTTTCCCACTGTTGAAACATTGTTGGAATCAGAGCAGGGAGTCTTATGGTTTACTGCTTCAAATGTACTTTGATTATATAAGTGCTCAGTGGTACTGTATAAAGAAACAAATTGATAGTTTCATTTCTTTATCATGAGACTGAAGAGTTTGGTAATGACTGTATAGTTTTGACTGGCAGATAAAGTGTGTTCTCCATTGTATACCTGATTTCATTTGGGTTCTCTTCTTCATATTTCTTCTCCTTTTTGCGGAACACCAACCAGATGATGAGGAAGATAAGGAGGACTCCGAAGGACACGCCAACCACTGCCCCTGCTACCACACCAATTCCTCTTACATCTACACCATGTGAACAAACAAATTACAAAACATACACACCTACAGACACACTCACAGTTGTGTAATAAAAAGCATAATGATATTGATCTTAAAAGTGAAATTACCAGATTTACATCTTCAATAGAAGCCAATGGGATTAGGGCAGCATTGAGAGATGACCTAATACATTGTTGGTTTGGATCTTTTCTTGGGCTTTCTTAAGGAATATAGAATGTGGTCAGCCTTATCCTTTAAACTCTCCTGCAAGTATAACTAAAGATGGTGGAACCCCAATGTATTTGAGTTTAATGATTTTTAATACCTAAAATCCTAAAACATTAATTTAAGTCAGCCGCATATTATTTTGGTTAACAGTTCATGATGGTTTTACTGAATGACTATGGTGTGAAAATCATTTGTGGGATTTCCCATGCTGCGCACGTGGCCTATTCTTCTCAATCAAAGGTTTTGTTCCAATTCAGTGTTCAACAATAATTTTCCACTCACAGTGCATGTTGACCTCAATTGTGCAGCTCCCTTCTCCCACATCGTTGCTGGCTGTGCATTTGTAGACACCAGTGCTGTCCTTGGTCAGGTTTTTCAACGTCACAATCTCTGGGTTTTTCAAATCTGACAAGAGTGAAGATGAAGTCTATGAACAGTTCAGCCAATTCTGGAAATTGTTGACTTTGTATTGAAATAAATGTGTGTACTATTGAGTAAAGAGAAATTACAAAGCAATTGTGAACAACTCTTTGCAATCTTTTAAAGAAACAGTGTATCATTTTGTGATATCTAGTGGTGTGTTGAAGATTGCAACCAACTAAATTCACTTAAAGAAAAAATATTCAAGTCCTTCTTAGAGGTGACGTTTAAATATTGTTTGATTTATTTGAATATATACATTTTAAAAATAAACAATTATATTTATTAAGTGTAACATAAAATGTATGAATACTTTATTTATTTTTTATTTATTTAGGTTAGATAGTGTGTGCGTGTGTATCAATGCAAAATTAATAATTTATGTCATATGCAGTGAATGTGTTGTTCATTCTGTACACATGACATATTGTACTTCTGTCCATCTTAGGAGAGGGATCCTCCTCTTGCTCTCCCTGAGTTTCTTCCTTTTTTCTTCCTGTTAAAGTGTTTTTTGGGGGGACTTGTTCTGATGTGAGGTCCCGGGACAGAGGATATCGTGTGTGTGTGTACAAATTTGAGATTTGTGATTTTGGGCTATATAAAATAAAAATTGAATTGAATTGAATTGAATGACAAGTGTCTAGACCGCAAACGTAATGTCAGCTTCATGCGGCACTGAAGCAACTGTACCGGTTCCTTCTATTTTCCCTTTTCAAAACTCTTTACACATTATCATAAGGGTTACACAATACAGAATCAATAAATTAACAGAAATAAAGGAGTAAACAATTAAATCAAAGAACAAGGTCAGACAATATGAAAATAGATATGACAAAAGTTTAATTCAAATGTTAAAATAATGCTAAAACCCTCAAATATGTCTGTGATATGCAGCGGAGATGTGCACCTGCAGGGCGTCTAGGTATATATATATATATATATATATATATATATATATATATATATATATATATATATATATATATATATATAAGGTGTATATATATCTATATATATAAGGTGTATATATATCTATAGATCTATATATATATAGATCTAGATCTATAGATCTATATTTATATATATCTATATATATAGATCTAGATCTATAGATCTATATTTATATATATCTATATATATAGATCTAGATCTATAGATCTATATTTATATATATCTATATATATAGATCTAGATCTATAGATCTATATTTATATATATCTATATATATAGATCTAGATCTATAGATCTATATTTATATATATCTATATATATAGATCTATAGATCTAGATCTATATAGATATATATATACCTCAAGTGTGACTTTACGCTCTAGTGTCAATTTATTTTTTGCTCTATTTGATAAAAATGAGTCGGACTAACTCAACTAAATGATATTGCATGGATGTACTTAGTTTGAGTTGGGTTTACATATATTTATTACCCCCTATGCTCACCCCTCTCTTTTCAGGTGTGGCGGAGAATTACGGTGGCCTTCAGGTTGGCATAGTTAGTGGCATAGGACAGCCCGCTCCCTATATAGCTATAAACAGACTTTTCTAAGCTAACAAAAACACAACTAATTCTTAGTTCCAGGTCATTATACACTAATGAAAACTCAGTTATGCATATCATGTTCTATTTTCTAACAATACAGCCCCCTAAATATGACACACTGTTCCTTTTAAAAGATGCCAAATGCTTTTTCTCAAGTTGAAACAGATTTTATTGTCACCTTCTGAAGCGATATAGGTTTCCTTTATTTTTATTTTGGCTATAGCATTTTGTTTGTATTTAATTCTTAAAGTTTAAACTTTATATTGGTATCAAAGTAAAAATCGTTGTATAACTGACACGTACTCTTGTGATTGAGTAGACTTACCTATCAGGGCCAGTGGAGGCAGCTTGCCAATATACTTGCCCTTGTCTAGCACCCTCTCCCATTTGTAGTGGATGGGATCAGAGCCATCTGTAGACTTGCAGCTCATCTTAACATCACCGCCCTCCAACAGTTTGCCCTTCATCTGGCACCGCGGCTTGGACGGCTTTACTGCGGATCGATACAAACGCAGATATCCTTACGTTGTTTCCTCACCCACTTTTTCAGAAGAAGATTGGGGCTGAAGTGAAATAAGAGGGGATTGTCCAATTGTACAAATGGGAATTTGAGTTTAAAATAATTATGTTACGGTACATTATTGTATACAATATATTTTAAACACTAGATTTACACTTGGCCACCTGTTAATAGTGGGAACAACATGAAGAAGTGTCTCAATAAATATGATTGTTCCTCAGTGCAGATGGAGACTGTATTTTCCCTAACTTGTTCAGTCCCAAGACTTAATCAAACCATCATCAAGAGATTGGGTAAGACTTTACAATATAGTCCGTGACTTAGTATGTAATTACCCGGCACTTACTGTGTAAGTCTACTTAACTTACGGTAGACTATACTTGTATGAATCTGTACATATAAATGCTTGTGGGTACTTAATGTATGTACAGCAGAACAAGGAATTAACGATTGGGAATTTTAGAGGACATAACACATAAGTTATGCTGTAAGTATTTAGTAAGTACTGTACGAACGGGGTAAGAGTAAAGGGTAAAAAGAAAGTAAGACAAGGAAACAGTGGATACTTTATAATACAGCTGCGACCTGTGGCTCAGACGTTTGAGCGGGTCGACCTTCAATCATAAAATCGTCAGTTTCCATGTAGATGTGTCCTTGGGCAAGACACTGCTGCTGTTATTATTAGTCGTACATTTTACATCATTATTCTGCTTACTGCTCTCATTACATGAATTCTTTGTATCATGCATTGAATTTGTTGTAACTCTGTTTCTCTACACATGACATCTATTGCACTTCTCTCCCATTTCTTATACTTTTTTGGGGGAGTTTTTCCAGTACCGATGTGAGGGTCCTGGGACAGAGAATGTCGTAAGTGTACAGTAAAGTAGTGCAAAGCCCTCTGAGGCAAATTTGTAATTTGTGATTTTGGGTTAAACAAAAATAAATTGAATTTAATTGAATGATGTCAATGGGTGAATGACATGTAGTGTTAACACGCTTTGCATACAGGGTCAGAAGAATTTAAGAAGACGAAACAGCAGATACTTTATCATAAAACCTCAACCCCCAAGTAAGGAGTAAGAAGAACAGAACATCTCATACCTTCACATACACTGTATTATGTCTTTCGTCCTTAGATGACATTACAAGTCTTCCGTAGCTGTGCACTTGAGAAAAGTTTCTAAAGTAGATTTGACATCTAAATGAAGCAGAAGATATCATAAATATCTGGAGTTTGGGTAGTAAGTTTTGGGAGGACATTACAATTGTAAAATACATTATACCACAACTACAGGGGAATGTCATTGTTCTTTCCTCTAAAATATCCCATAGTTTCTTAAATCAAAGATACTTACACAGTAAGTGCCTTTTAATTACACTATGAGTCGCGGGCTGTATTATAAAGTGTTACCAGAGATTGTTACAAAAAAATGTCTGTCTCAAGGTGGAGCTTTGGGCATCTCCACAGTGTATATTGTTAAGGCAACTACAGCGCAGCATTGGCGGTCTCAGAAGTACTTTGTTTTGCCTTTTTGTGTAAATGGCATTGAATGAGTTGAAGCCATGTTGCAGCAGCGATTCGTAGCATCAGAGGGGCTTGTTTGGGACAGCTATTAGAGGATGTTTCTGCAGCCGTGGATGTGATCTTCTATTGGCCATGTGCCTGAACAAAATCAGGTGGTACTAGAGGAGTTGAAATTTTAACAGACAACATATGTGAGCATCAGTGTTCCTTCTGGTGTAGCCATTAAATGTATTTACATTCAGTAAATACCTCATACATAATAACGTGTTTTTTTTAGTAGAGGTGGAATCTGCCAAGGAGTGTTTGTTGTAGTATTAAAGCACACTGTCACAGTTCAGCTTCCATTGTCTCCTGCCACTCTATCTCACTCACTTAATCAGCTCACTCAGTGCACCTGTTTGTCACACCCACCTGATCAGCTCACTCAGTGCACCTGTTAGTCACACCCACCTCGTCAGCTCAACCACTCTCACCTGTCCACTCTGCTGCACCTACTCCCTTCAGTATTTAAGTCACAGCTTCACACACATTCATTACCAGATCGTTCTCTGCATTATGTCAGACCTTCCAGTGCTTACTCTCGGACTGGTTTCCCGTTGCCGACCCCACCTGTTTGGACTTCCCCGTCATGCCTCCGCCCCGGTAAACCGCCCTATCCTTCTGTCCCCGACCACGAGATTAGCCTCAGCTCCCTCTGGTCTCTGTCTGCCTTTTCCCCTGACGGCTTGGTGTTTCCCCCGAGCGGATCCCAGACTGTTTGCTGTTGAGATCTCTGCATATAAATAAAGCCTTCTTCCATGATTCACTGTGTCCGTAGTACTGATCTTGGGTCCTAACCACACCCGTTACACACACTTGTGGTTGCCATGGTCTTGCTTCAAATTAACCAAGATTTGTTTTCAATATTACTACTTAGGAGTGGAATTGGACTGCTTTAATGCTGTGTTCACACCAAACGCAAAGCAAATTTTTACGTTACTCGTGGGATCATTTGTATTTATTCACATCACTCGAGCTAAACGCACAGGAGAGAAGACAATGTTTCATTTATCATGGCGAAAATAACCACTATTGTTGCTTTATACATGTACTGGAAGTCCCAGATATCCAGGGAAACTAACACCGGGTCTGGGTTTATACCATCATCCAGAGGCGTTCAGTGAATTGCACTCATTGTATCTAGCAAGCCACACGTCGTCTGGTTTGCTACAACTGTACGAACCCAAAGTAATACATTTTGCTGTGATTAAAAACGATGCAAAAATTTGTAAAAAGTCTGAATTAATGCTTTGTAAGGTATGTCTACAAGACAAGCAAAACACTTTTAAAATGCTTGTTTCCTGAATAGAGCTTGGATTGATTGGTGCTAGGTTTTGCTAATGTACCAATTGTTTGCTTTGCGTTTGGTGTGAACACAGCATAAGAACTGACTTGATGCTTAATTTAATGTGTGAAGGTCCAGCTGCCTTTGTCAAATGGAGGGCCTCAGAAGACTGGAGGGCAATAAATAATTAAAAAAGGGGTAGTACGATCTTGAGGTTTGTTTATTCTAATGATGTATTGGATAGTAAAGAGGTGTTCTTCTTATGGAACTGTATGCATTATATTTGTGCAGCTGTCCTTTACAGATTTAATACCAACAGATGCTATCAAAGAGATTCAGCTAATTGATGAAGGGGTCTTCCTACTGAATTTCAAATGGGTTGCTATACTTCCTCTGCACTCTTAACGAAATATATTGTTAGCATATCATATGCTTAAAGAGCAACAAGCTTTGATCAGTGACTGTCACGCCTGGTCAAGGAAGGGAACAAGGGAACGGACCCAAATACCGTCACGAGACCACGGAACCGAGGAACGGTGCAAAACGTAACTTTATTCATCCAATATATATATATAAGAGGAACACAGGCACAGAAAACCCCACAAGGAGGTACGAGACAAACGGGGTATAAATACATAGGGGAGGTGCAGGTGATCAGACACAGGAGGATTCAATTTAGGAACGGGCAGACCGAGACAGGGAACCTTCAAAATAAAACAGGAAACCCACACTTAACAAAACCCGACACTGTGACAGTGACAGAATTTCCAGACAGAAAATCACAGAGGATGTGATCCAATTTACTTTTTCCTAGGAGTAGTTCATTTTTTCACAAGTGGACGAGAGCGCCAAAGGGGAGATCATTGGTCTGAACTTTCAATCCCATACTTTGGTCTACCAGGATACTACAGTATGCTGCACTACATTTGATGAAAACTCTAATGGAGCTTAAGCGGTAGTTCAGAAAGGAAGACTCTCTTTACACTCCTTTTCATTCCTAAATCTCTGTCTCTATTTCTCCCTGTGATTACTCTATCAGCTGATTGGTGGGCGTCCACTTTAAAAGTAACCAACCAGATGCTGCACAGTTTCCTTAAGCCAATCATATCGTTGCTGTCAAACTTTTAAATGGGTTCTTTACTCGGCTGCTTTCAGTTGTCATTTCAGCTCGAAACCAGATGCGACCCTACTCCACCCCAGGCACCTCCAATCAGCATCAGTCATGCTCCTCATTTGTCATCAGATTTCAGCAACTCCCTTCTTCACCACCACCACCACCAGTGTCTGGACTCTAGGGGGATTCTGCCTCATCAGAACTCGGCATCACGGCCCCTTGAGCATCCTATTCAGGATAGAGTCCAATCGCCAAAGACTTTGCACTATTCATATGTTATGCATATGTAATAAATTTCTGTTCAATTCTAAACAAGTCTCTCCTGATTGAAATGCTAAGAGCACATGAGACTTCCAGTTCCAGTGTTCTCATGAGTTCTCCCTCTGTGTTTTTCCTTTTTCAACCTAAGTGCTGTCCGTCACTTACTCAGCACTATGAGGCTGATTGTGCTCCAGTGGTATTGTGAGCCAGTCTTGACTTTGCAGCTGTACTCTCCTGAGTCTGGTAGAGACAAGTCACTGATCAGAAGGGAGGCATCACCTTTTAAGTACTCTCCAGCGAAGGCTACACGGCTATGCTCTGCTTCATTTGGGTCAAAAACCCGTCCAGCAAAGTAGGTGATCACCTGGTAGGGGAAGTGAAATAGGTGAGTGGGTTCATGATGGGGTAAACAAGATAAGACGCATACAGTAGCAACAATGTTCTCTATAACTAGCAATTTTATTTGTACAAAAGGCCAGAGAGAAGATAGATTAGATATAAGAAAAATAACCTTATTTATCCCCCTAAAGAAACTCACTCTGTTGTTATCATTATTATACATACACAAATAAAGACCCAAAATACACACATATGCAATACATACATATGCACACACGGGACCTATAGAGATACATTTGTGATTTGAGAGATATCAGAGGGATGGGCACAGCACTTGGGCAGTTAGGGATTTGATGCTACTCTCCAGCTCCACACTCTAACTGAACTACTCCCGCTCCTGATGTCATATCATAATAATAAAAAATTAATTATGATCATGACACATAAACACAGAATAATCTTGATAATGTGAACGCATGACCAGTTACTTGTATCACAATGTCTTCTTGCATCTCAACTATTTGTTTGGGATGGCCAAAACTGGGGTGTGTGTAACAACTGGGTTTGCCTGTTCTGTTTGTTACTTCTTAATATTAGACTTACAGATTTACATCTTACATTTACATTTGCGTCATAATCTATTAAGTGGGAGCTTGAACCATGAATAGTCAACAGAATTTGGCAATTTCTGTCTGTTTTACCTTTTACTTGTTTACATATATAGACTTAATATATTTTAAGTTGACACTTAGGCCATATATTACTTCAAAACAGTTTAAGGTTTGATATTACAGTTGTTTATTGGTGTGCCCACATAGTGGAAAAAATATTTGTGCGTATGCTGCTCTTAAATTGAAATTGTATTTAAATCAATTTAATATTAATAAACTTTGTGGGTTTGCAGGTCATCGAACAAATTTTCCTACAATGTGGTTGAAAACTAGTGTTTAGCCTTTGAGTCCTAATGTTTTTTTCTGTATATGGCCCACAATCAAAATAATTTGGCCACCCTTGATTTAATTCAACGTAAATGACTCAATTCTGAAGGTACTGTATATTTTCCATTGGTGTACAATATATTGTACAAATCACCTACTGTACTGCTTATGGTATGTTTTGCATACTTTTCTGTCTATGTGAGGCCTTGCAGTCCTTGTACAAAGTCTAAGTAAGTAAAGTAGACTCATAGAGTTCCGCACACTTTTGGCAGTTCAGCACACGCCAGCAAACACTCTTATGTTGTTTGTGTGGTCATTCTACAGGGGAGTATCCATTGGACAATCTACACTTTGACTGATGGTCTCCATCTGTGTATGGAAGATCATAAAGCTCATCAATGTTGCATACAGGTGACCAAAGAAATTAAAATTTAAAATGTAAAGATATTCAATTGCACAGCAGCCCACGGATTACAGCCACCTCGCCCGGACCAGGGAAACCGGGGCACCCTCCCGGAGCCAGACCCGGGAGGGGAGCTCGTAGGCGAGCGTCTGGTGGCCGGGCCGTCGGGCTCAGCCCCGAAGAAACATCATGGAGCAGCCACCCTGTGGACCCACCACCCGCAGGGATAAGCATCGGGGTCGGGTGCTATGTGGACCAGGCGGCAGGCCGGGCAGGGGGCCTGGGCGAGCTGATCGCCGGCAGCATAGACTAGCTCTAGGGACGTGGAACGTCACCTCGCTAGCGGGGAAAGAGCCGGAGCTGGTGCGGGAGGTGGAGCGGTACCAGCTAGATATAGTTGGCCTCACCTCCACGCACAGCACTGGCTCTGGAACCAAGCTCCTGGAGAAAGGTTGGACTTTGTCCTTTTCTGGAATTGCCCAGGGTGAGAGGCACCGGGCGGGAGTGGGGATACTCACGAGCCCCCGGCTGAGCGCCGCCGTGTTGGAGTTCTACCCGGGGAGCGAGAGGGTCGCCTCCCTGCGCCAGCGGGTTGCGGGGAGTAAGGCTCTGACTGTTGTTTGTGCCTATGCACCGAACAGCAGTTCGGAGTATCCGGCCTTCTTGGGGTCGGTGGGAGGGGTCCTGGAAAGGGCGCCTCCTGCTGACTCCATAGTTCTCCTGGGAGACTTCAACGCTCACGTGGGCAACGACAGAGAAACCTGGCGGGGGGTGATTGGGAGGAACGGCTTACCTGATCTGAACCCGAGTGGTGTCTCGCTGTTGGACTTCTGTGCTAGCCACGGTTTGTCCATAACGAACACCATGTTCGAACATAGGGTGGCTCATAAGTGTACCTGGTACCAGAACACCTTAGGCCGTAGATCAATGATCGACTTTGTAATCGTTTCATCTGATCTGTGGCCAAATGTCTTGGACACTCGGGTGAAGAGAGGAGCAGAGCTGTCAACTGATCACCACCTGGTGGTGAGTTGGATCAGATGGCGGGGGAATCGGCTGGAAAGACCCAGCAAGCCCAAACGTGTAGTGAGGGTGAACTGGGAACGTCTGGCGGAGGATCCTGTCCGGGAGGTCTTCAACTCCCACCTCCGGAAGAACTTCTCACACATCCCAAGGGAGGCTAGGGACATGGAATCCGAGTGGACCATGTTCAAAGCCTCTATTGTGGACGCGGCCGCTAGGAGCTGTGGTCGGAAGTTCACCGGTGCCTGTCGTGGCGGTAACCCGAGAACCCGGTGGTGGACACCGGGGATGAGGAAGAACGAGGTCTCGGATACAAGCAGCCGAAATGAGTTTTCTCCGTAGGGTGGCCGGGCTCAGCCTTAGAGATAGGGTAAGGAGCTCGGACATCAGGAGGGAACTTGGAGTTGAGGCGCTACTCCTTCGTATTGAAAGGAGTCAGCTGAGGTGGTTCGGGCATCTGATCAGGATGCCTCCTGGACGCCTCCCGTTAGAGGTTTTCCAGGCACACCCAACTGGTAGGAGGCCCCGGGGAAGACCCAGGACACGCTGGAGGGATTATATCTCCCAGCTGGCCTGGGAACGCCTCGGGATCCCCCAGAACAAGCTGGAACGTGTTGCAGGTGAGAGGGAAGCCTGGGTCGGCCTGCTGCCACCGCGACCCGACTCCGGATAAGCGGAGGAAAATGGATGGATGGATGGATATTCAATTGAACATTAACTTATTGACTCTTTATTAAATAACACTGCTGTAACATCACTATTGTGAGCAGGATTACCTGCAAACAGTTCTGTTTTGACAGACTTGCTGCTGTTGAGTGGAGCCCAGAGAAAGCGTAACTACAAAAACAGTGACGTTTTCTTATGGTAATCATATCAATGTCTAACATTTATGTAGTTTTGTTGAACTAATTCTAGCTATGCACATGCGGATCTAATGAATATTAGCTTTTGATCTTGTGTGTTCCATCCCCAATAATCCTTTAAGCTCTTGTATGGAGAGACACTCACCACTCTTTGCTTGTTGGTTGGCTTGAGAAGCAGCCACTCAATGTCAAGAGTGGGGTCATCACCCACCGAGAACTGATGGTAGCAGGGCAGTGTAGCATTGTCTCCAACAACCCTCTTCATCTCTGTATGGGCACATGTCGTCCGCAAACCCAGTAGAACTGTAGAAAGACAGACAAGTCCAAATATATTGTTCATTACATCAGATAGAGATATTAATAATAACAAATAATAATAAATAAAAAAGTTCCAATTATAAATAAGACATCAAACAGCACAAACGGTTCTGTGGAACTTGGTTTTAATATCAAACTCCAGTCCCCAAGCAGCTGCTTTTCCTATATGATTAATATTTCTGACTAAAGCACTGAATACAGGTTAAATCAGCTTTAAGACTGTGGGATTTGAAATTTTGAGCTCATGCGTGCACTTGAAGGACACATATCAGCTATTTAATTTTGCAGCACAGCAGCTCTTTTCCTTTTCACACTAACACACATTTAATAATGATTGTCAAAAGAGGAAAAAATAAATGTATTGTTCAGGAGATTAAACCAATGCCAATTTGATTCGAGGGCATTTCCCCAAAAGTAAATATTCACTAGCAACACTTTCCTCCAGGACAAAGTGCCACCACAGTAAAACACACCATGAATACCTTACAGTGGTGACAATAGAGAAATATGACAAATAATAAGCCCAGCATAAAAAGGATATGTGGTACAATGGGTAAGATCCAGAGGGGGTTATTGGTTTACCAACCACAGCAGAACACATAGTGATACTGGCACTGCTGACTAGGGTGGGATTACCAAGAGTCTCAGGATGAAAGCCTGAGCTTCCAATTGTTTCCTTTTTTATTTATTTTTCCTTCCATGGACACTGATCAACCATATGAACTGTGATGTCATACTGGCTGGACACATTTGTTGAAGAGCAAAAATACAACAGGAAAATGTATGTGGACAGCTGCAAAATTGGCAACAAAAAACATTTAGTTACCTTCACGAAGATACAAACAAGCATGCGTCCTAAAAAAGTTACATGTGAGTACAAGATTACGAACACAATGTGTCAAGAGTGTTTTTTTTCTTGACTGGCAGGTTGTATCGGACCAAAAAAAAAACATTGTGTCGTTACGTGCAACTCGTTGGCCCTTTTACGTCATTGGACTGGTAAGCCTAGTGGTGGTTGAGAGTGATTCCCAGAAACTCAAGGGCTGTAGAGGGGCGCTCTGTTTTCTTAGTGGAGAATACAACCCTGGAGGGTGGAAAAGAGGGAGGGGAGATGTTGAGAATATTATCCAAAAGATGGACCAAAAATGGTCCTCATTGAACTCTGTGGGAGTCATCTCACTGGGCCGGATGGGTGTTCTCCCTTTCAAGTCGAGGAGTCCTTCATGTCCTTTGAATGATCTAAATAGAAACAATTGAACATATTTACTTTGTTGTCTATTCTGTAAAATGGAATTTATTTATCTTTTAGCATTTTAGGAAGGGTGGCTACAGTCGGAAATTGTTGATGAAGGCTGGTCATTGGAGGACCTCACTGAAGTGTTGTGACGGCTAGGAGTTGCAAAACCTGAGTGGTCGGTTCGATGGTGGGAGACTAGGGTTGTCCTCAGAGACAATGAAGTGAGAGAACTGCAGCAACAGGCTGTCCATGAATTGCCTTGTCCTGTCTTTTCTGATGATGGCAGTGAGTTCAGAGACACAGGGATTTATCAGGTGAATTAACGTTTTAGTGTCCTTGTGTGTTGAGGAGAGAACCTAGGCGACATACAAACAATGAAACAGACTGTATGAGTGTGCTTAATTACAGAGGTGTGACCGGTTGTCGTGGCAAGCTGCTAATCAGCAATCAGCTTTAAAGACTGAGCTTCAACTCCACCATGCAGGTCGGGCTTATTGTTCTTCTAATGTTTATTATTATTATCGTACCACTTTCAGTAAAAAAAAGGAGGTGCTTGGGATACTGATCAGCTCTTGAAATTTGGCAGAAATAGCAATCTAACTGGGGTCTTGAGCAAATTGGCTCAATAGCTCCCCCATTTGAGTAGCCCCAACATTGGATTTGACCTAGCTGTATGACATTTGATAGGGCAGGGTTCAGCAACCTGTACTATCCAAAGCGCCATTTTGCCCTATTTTCCACCAAATAAAATTTGTCTGGAGCCACAAAAGCTATTTGATATCACAACTTATAAAGTTTTATATATAATCATATTATATATACAAAAACTATAGTTTGTTGTATTTATGAAATTATAGAACAAGAATAAAGACAATTCTTGACTGTGTATTGCTATTTTACCTGTTCTAACAATATCAAACTCATGAAGAGGAGGAAAAAAAATACACTGGCATGTATTGGCCTGCATTGAGGTCAGTTAAATATAGAACTATGCGAATCATGAGTCCCCGCCATTGTTGTGGTTCATGGTAGAGTGGTCGTCCTGTAACCACAAGGTAGCAGATTCGATCCCTGGCCTCCCCGCAGTCGTTGAGCAAGACGCTGAACCCCCAGTTGCTCCCCAGCAGTCCACTGCTCCTAGAATGCTACGGATGGTTAAATTCAATAAGTTATTTAAATAAAATAACTTTGGAATAAATAGTTTATGTTCACATTACTATGTTTCCATTTTAAAACGCATAGCTTTTGCTCCGTTCACATTGAGCGTCCACACTACGCCGGAGTTTCAGAGCACCGAGGACAGAGGAGTTTGGAAACGCTCCCGAGGACGGAGGAGTTTTTACTAACGGACGCCTCACTGTCTCATGAGCTGCCACAAAACAAGCAGAAAGAGTTGAGTTTGGAGACTTGATCCACTTCGTGAAAGTAGATTTACTTTGCTCAGTTTGCTGCAGCAGTTGAGAAATCGCTCTTTTTCGCTGATCTGCAGCCTGATACTTTTGTCTTTCGACATTATATTTGTTGTTGTTTGTTAACTTCTCGCCACATATCAAGCATACAGGTAAAGCCAGCATTGTTGGCAGTGAAAGTAAATGAATACGTCCACGCAGAATTAAACTCTATTTTCCTCCGTGACTTTCCTTTTTTTGGATTGATCAGTTGATAGTTTACCGAGGGGGGGGGGGAGTGGTCCTGTGAATCATGATTAGCCACCTGCAGAGAAAGGCGCTTGACAGCGACGTAAGGCTTTTTGTCAAAGCTTCAGGGAGCCGCAACAGAGGGGCTGAAGAGCCACGGGTTGCCGACCCCTGGGTTAGTGGGCTACTGTCAGACCCTCCAGCACAAACACACAGTTGGTTTAGAGACCTCCATTTACTTTGACAGTCTGTTATGTTAAAAACACCATAGCACATTCACACACATTACGTTTTTAGAAAACTGCCCCCTCAAAGTCAAACCTTGTAAGCAAACATTTGTATATCACAGTTTTTAATGTTTAGTATTTATTGCTGTTGTTATGTTTGTTTGCTTTTTTAGCTTTGACCCAGGTACACACCCGCCCGTCAACCACAGGGCCCCCATCCAACCTTACCCACCCTTCTGTGTCCACTAAACTGGATGACAGCACACTGCTGGCAGAGGCAATTATGTTTGAGGAGGCACATGTTGCACGTACGTTTATACTTATTTAAAACATAAAACACAATATTAAAATGTATTAAAATGAATAATCATCTCTTTATTTATGTGTTTATTTCTTTGTTTTTGTTTTTTTCGAGCACAACGAGCCTGTGTTCCAGCTGGCTGTATACACTCATTGCCAGAAGTGGACCAGCGGTATATATCTAAGGCCCTGTTCAGGTGGACAGCACAGGAGCATCCTGAGCCAGACTTCAGCAGGGTGGACAAAAGCCACGGCAAGTAAAGCTGATCTATCCGCATCCAGAGTGTGAACTTCTGTCCTCAGCTGGCCTGCATCAGAAGATCAGGCAGGTGGTGACCGTGGAGAAGATGTACCTGAGTACCTGGCCTGTCACAGATCCAAGCGGAAGATCATCACCTGGAGCCATGGCCTCGTCTCCCAGCTCAACATTGGCCACAGGGTGCAGTTCCATTGCATCCTCACATCCAAACTTGCATGCAACTTAAATGGTGAATGGACTGTACTTGTATACCGTTTTTCTTGTCTTACGACTCAAAGCGTTTTAACACTACATGTCATCATTAAACCATGCACACACATCCATACACTGATGGCAGGGGGTTACCATGCAAGGTGTCATCTGCCTAACTAACATTCATACACATTCACACACCGTAGGCACAGCTACGGGAGCAGCTTGGGGTTGCTCCCGATGTGACATCGACATGTAGCAGCGGATCAAACCGACGACCCTGTTCTACCACTGAGCCACAGGCTCTTTCGGTAGAGGTAATCAGTTTGATGCATCAGCAAGGGCTGGGAAACAGCAGCAGCCAGATCCATCGGTAGCTGCAAAAACATCATGCTGTGGTCTGGTTGCAGAAGACAGTCCAGTACCTGACAGACTGCAAGGGGATTGCCAGTGCTGTCAGATCGGACCTGATCCTGCCTGTGACATTTGAACCTTTAGCTTCTATGCCTCCTGTCCTCAAGTAACTGATGCAGGTTTATCTATCAAAAGTTCTTGATGATGAAATGATTTTTCTTCTTAGGATTATTTGACAATAATAATGACAATAGTGAAGGTTATGGAGCTGTGCAGAACATGGCAGATTTTTTATTTGGCCGCAAAGACCACCGTTTTGCCTTGACTGGAGAAGAGTGCGCCCAGATCATCACAATGTGGCAGGCGTTGGGGGAATATGACAAGCAGAAGGCTATTTACCCACCACGTCACAAAACCAGCCTAAAACAGGGATGATTCAGTGCGATGAAAAAGACTGTGGTACCCGTTGTTGAGAGACCAAAAGGTTTGTTAAATAAAGCAAACAGAGGGTTTTGGTTGTCTTAAAAAAAATAAAAATGAAACTAACGTTAATGTCGTATCCAGCTTTATGAGTTTAGTCAAGTTTATCAAAGGATCCCCATTAGTTGACGCCTTGACACATACAATAGTAATCGAAAAAATAACAGACAAAAAAAAAAGACAATGTAACTATGCAACGATATAAAAAAATAACATCTAGGCAACACAAAACAAAAAAGACAAAACAAAAACATTACAAACAAAAAAAGGAAAAGTCAAAAAAAATATATAAAATGTAGAGTAAGGATCATACATTGAAAATAATATTATATAATAATATGTCTTCTATTGTAATTTGCAGGTGTTTCATTGGGGCTCCCAGTCCCACACAGTGGCAACATAGGGGTGGAGGCCATCTTCACAAGTCTCTGTGATCTCTATCCAAATGCTGTGCGCTATGATAGAGTGAGGGTGTCACACTTCAAAATGGTGACACGTGCTTACGAGCACATCAGAGTTCATCATCACCAATGCTAAGGTGATGACTGAGACCACCATCCAGCTCCCAGAAATGAATCCTGCAACAGTCACACAATGGTTGATATATGAGCATGCTTCATATACATGTGTTGCATGTTATTTTGTACAGAGCATATTTTATGCATTGCTTCTATTGGTCAATTTTGCATTCATGCTGTAATCTGTTTTCATAACCTGATGGCTGGCTCAACAAATGCAATGTAAATCTAAATTAAGTAGCTATTTTACAAAAGCAATAATACATAAGGGATGGATCAAATAGCAATTGATCACAGCTGTGTAATGTTACTGCATCATAGTCCTGATCAAATAACAATTGATCACTCTGTATTATTGCTTAATGGTACATTGTGTGTAGCATTTTGTGGGATAAATTAGTAGAAATTAAATATAATATTCATTATTCATTCAACTGCTTTTATTATTGTTTATGTTAACCCTTCATATCTACAAAGGGCACGGGTCCTCTTCACAGAGACCGCCGTGTTGACAAAATAAACACTGGTTCTAGTGAGAGCCTTTTCGCATTTTTACGTTTACCCGAAGATCATCGTAGTTCTTTGACATGCTTGTGAAAATGCAATAACGTGTTAAAAGTATTATTATGGTAAGGATGGCCCCTGAGCGAGGCAAACTTGGCGGCTAACATTACCACAGTCTTGGAAAAGGAGGAGTGAGTGGAGCAATTTGCTTATTAATATTGGTTGTTTTTTGTTTTCCCAGGTTCTGTTATGTTCTGGTAGCCAAAACGTGGACCCAAAAGCAGCACACAAAGATCAGGGTTAAAGTAGAAATCAAAAAAGGATTTAATAATGGTATACAAATTCAACGGTGGACAGGGCTGGGTTGCGCAGCTTCGAACCTGGCTGGGATTGTGACTGGAAGTCTAGAAGGGAGCGCGTAGTGTGGGCGAGGATGTCGGAGCGGAAGCAGGACAGGTAACAGGAGTCAGGCGAGGAACAGGAAGCGAAGGCAGCTGGCAGGTAGGTGTTCCGAAACACTGTGGCGACGAAACGATCTGGCGGTGAATGATAGGAAGACCAGGGTTGATATACAGCGGAGGGTGTCTTGATGGATGATTGGTGTCAGCTGCTCAGGAATCACCGCCAAGGAGAGGGAGGGGAAGATGGCCACGCTATGCAGAAAGAGCCAACTCTGCATGGCTGAGCCCCACCTTTTACTCCTGCCACCAAACACTGCTGGGGAAGCAAAGCTCACGAGGAGATCTCAACCTCAGGATATCTCCCAGGCTCTTCCATCACGTCAGGCATTTCTTTCATTGCACCAGCAGCACTTGTCTCCTCCCCCTTTATTTTTCTATCTGTGCGGTTTCCTGTGCCTGGACCATCACAGATAATGAACTTAATTCATGTTTATTTCAATACTTTTTATTTTATTCATGCGGTACATTATTTCTGTTACAATTTATTATTATTGTTATTATCATCATGTTGTTGATGTTTCAACTATGTAAAAATAGAAAACTGGTTTGGACGTTTCTGTGTTCTTGATTTCCTCACATTGTTATTTATGTTGCACTTTAGCTTTCATTACATTACATTTTATTGCACCTTTTAGTATATGTATGCCTTCAATCATTTATTTTACACTTTATTATTATCATCATCATCATTGTTGTTGTTGTTATTGTTGTTCTATATTATATAAAAAATATAAAACCGACCTTTCTGTGTTGATATTTTCTTCATCATCTTCTTCCTATTTATTATTATTATTTAGTTATTACAACAACTTTACTCAAAAAAATTACAACTTTTAATATCTACGCAAGACAGAACAATGTCAATAAATTATAATTCTCAAATTTCTCACATTCTTTGTTTGCTTCATCATCACATGAGGTCCTTAGTTTGGGTCTGCGGGCCTTTTACGCAGTGGTGGATAGTAACTAAGTGCATTTACACAAGTACTCTACTTAAGTAAAATTTTTAGGTACTTGTATTTTACTTATGTTAGCTACTTTATACTTCTCTTCCACTGCACCTCAGAGGCAAACATTGTACTTTTTAACTACACTACATTTTATTATGTCTACTTTACTTTGAAGATTCAGATTAATAATACTAAATATAATCCACTTTCCACCAATGCTTTTACATAGGCCTATGTAAACTATGTTATTTTAGTTGCTGACGTACATATTTCTAAGTGATCACAACAAGTTAGAACAGAAACGAGCGGAATTCAATACCACAAGCTCAGGGGGTTTCAGGCTATTATTGATATGTAACAGACTGCTACTTCGTTGGAGCAGCTGGCCGCAAGTATATCTGTTCAGAGAGGTATCATATTACAGGACAGGAAGTGCTAAGCCAATCAGAGCAGACCGGGCTTTTTTGGGAGGATGGCTCAAAGAGACAGATGCTGAACTAGAATTTTTTAGAAAGAGGGTAAATCAGGCGGCAACCTTTGGTTCTGCTGTGTAAAGCCAATGCGGAAGTGTCTTAAAACTCACATTATCTCTAAAGGCCAGCAGTGGGGGACTCCTCCAGTTGCAAAAAGAAGTCTGATTGTATGGAAGTCTATGAGAAAATGACCCGACTTCTAACTTATATATTTTATGTGTACTGAGGATATATTACCTCAGTACACATTGTAAACATGAGTTTCAAGTCTTCTTCATTACAATATGATCTATAATAGGTTAAAGATGAGCTTATTGGAGTGGAGTACCTTTAGCGGCAAACCTCTAAAATTCTGCAGGACTAAAAGTTGGCCATTGTAGAGTCAAAGACCGCTAATATTGCCATTGAGGTGGATCAAGGTATGCTGAACTTTAGAAGTTTCAAGTCAACATTGTCCACACCTTTGACACAGAATGAACACCTGCCTTGTACTCACAAGCGTAAGTGTCTGCAGCTTCTGTGGTCCCATCATCTCCAACAAACCAGCAACCAGCTCCCTATCATGACTGTCTGTGGTCCCTACATCTCCATCACCAGTAACATATTCTCCAACCAGCTGCCTATAATCCCTGTCCATGGTCCCTAAGCCTCTATCACCAGTTACATCTTCTCCAACCAGTTCCCTATTATCCCTGTCTGTGCTCCCTACAGGGCGACTGTGGCTCAGCAGGGTCGTCCTTCAATCAGTGGATCGGCGGATCGATCCCCGGTTCCGCTAACTCATGTCGATGTGTCCTTTGGCAAGACACTAAACCCCAAATTGCTCCCATAGCTGGACGGTGTGTTAGCTAATCTTGGCCAATGTTAGCTAATCCTGATGGGCAGATGGCACCTTAGCCACTGCCATCAGTGTATGAATGGGTGAATGATGTAATTTAGTGTTGACACGCTTTGAGTGCTCGGAAGACTAGAAAAGCGCTGTACAAGTGAAGGTCCATTTACACCTCAATCACCAGTTACATCTTCTCCAACCTCAGACAAAGTCAGCACTTTCTCCTTCAGCTGTGGGTTTTACTCAAGTATTCATTAAGTTTCTGTATTTGTTGTCAAACTGATTCTAAATGTATATTTGTTATAAAGACGTGACGACAAATCTATACAAAATATTCCCATTATTACATGTTGCCCCAATGACAGCAGGCATTGATCTTTCAACACCTGAAGAGTTAACTTTGTTAAGTGGACTGATATCAGGACCAAGTCACTTTTTATTGTACATTGTACAATGTTTGTAAACAAAATCTGGGTAGGATTAAAAGTATTAAAAAGTTCTAAAATCCTCTTTCATTTTAGGATTGACAAATATTTAGGGGTATGCAGCTGTGCAGAGCATTTTTTGTTTGGCCTCAGATACCGCCATCTTGCCTTGACTGGATAAGAGTGTGCCAAGATCATCACCCTGTGGTGGAGTATGACAAGAAAAAGACCATTTACCCACCACATCACAAGACCATGCAAAGACCATGCAAAAACAGGGTCTTGGTTGTCTTCCAGAGCCTTCAGTTATCAAGCTCCTCTTCTATGGAACCAGCTTCCACTTTCAGTCCGGGGGGCAGACACAGTGACCACATTTAAGAGTAGACTTAAGACTTTCCTCTTTGATAGCGCTTATAGTTAGGGCTGGCTCAGGTTTGCCCTGGTCCATTCTTTCCAACCCCTTGATATGCTGCTATAGGCTTAGACTGCTGGGGGACAACTTAGGATACACTGAGCTCCTCTATCCTTTTCTCTCTCTCTCCTTCTGTATGAATTCATGTTCTATCAATGCACATTACTAACTCTACTTCTTCCCTAGGAGTCTTTGTGCTTTCTCGCCTTGCAGGTTTCCACGAATCGTGGTTGCATCTGGACCTTGGTCCTGCCTCCTGGTTTCTTCCGTGGCCCTGCTGACGCACATTCTTTTCTATTTTACCTTCTGTATGAATTCATGAACCATAAATGCACATTACTAACTCTGCTCCATCCCCGAAGTCTTTGTGCCTACTCGCCTCGCAGGTTTCTGTGGATCGTGGTTAAATCTGGACCCTGGTCCTACGTCCTGCTGTGGTCCTCCCCGTCACCTACTGCTACTATTACATGAATCATTTCTGTCGTGAATTGAACGTGTTGTAACTCTGTTATGCTGTTCATTCTGTACACATGACATCTATTTTCGTACTCTGTCCATCCTGGGAGAGGGATCCTCCTCTGCTGCTCTCCTGAAGGTTTCTTCCATTTTTCTCCCTGTTGAAAGGGTTTTTTTTGGGGGAGTTTTCCCTGAGTCGATGAGAGGTTCTGGGACAGAGGATGCCATTGTATGCAGATTGTAAAGCCATCTGAGGCAAATTTGTAATTTGTGATTTTGGGCTATACAAAAATAAATTGAATTGAATTGAATTAAATAAATATTTTTTCCAGTTTAAATAGTTTAGTCAAGTTTATGAAAGGATCATCATAGCTTACACCTTGACTACCACCAGCTATCTTTTTGGGGTCAAAAATATACATTTCATAAGACACAGAGAATAGTAATCCAAACAATAACAAACAAAAGTATATATATATATATATATATATAAATAAATAAAGGCTCCACTAGCTACAACATTTAAGTGATATATACACATCAATGCGTCAGTAATTATAATATATTAGTATTGATACTTTTATTAAAGTAAAGATCTAGGGACAGATATTTTACTTCAATTTGGGGACACATCAGGTGGTTAACAGTTCAAATATGACACAAGTATGGGATTTATTTTTCAGTTGTATGCAATATACTAGCCGTACAGTAAATGCGAAGATACCAGTCTTTGTACATGCAGAAAGCCTACTCATAATAGATTAATATCAGCTCAAACAAAGAAAAGTATATTCAGTCACTGTTAAGGTTGTAAAGATTTTGAATACTATATCATAACATAACAAGACATGAATATCTCATATTCTTGTTAAAGTTTTCAGCAAAGTTAAGTCTGCTTCTGTAGTTGCTTCAGATCAAGGAGCAGAAATATGAAAGGTGCCACTCTGCCATTGTAACCCACATAGTGGTCAAGTATATTGTGAAATGCTGTAATCGTGATTAAAGCACTCTGTTGCCAATTTGCATCTATATCTATCAAGTGCTCCTCCGTGAATCGCTACCTTAACGTGGTGGAGGAGTTTGAGTGGCTCAGTGATCCTGGGAGCTATGTTGTCCGGGGCATCAGCCCCTGGTAGGGTCTCCCAAGACAAACAGGTCGCAGGGGAGAGTCCAGACTAAGAGCGGTTCAAAAACCCCGATGAACAGCAGCATACGGACTAAGGCCACCTCGCCCGGACCAGGGAAACCGGGACACCCTCCCGGAGCCAGACCCGGGAGGGGAGCTCGTAGGCGAGCGTCTGGTGGCCGGGCCTTCGCCCATGGGGCCCGGTCGGGCTCAGCCCGAAGAAACATCATGGAGCAGCCACCCTGTGGACCCACCACCCGCAGGGATAAGCATCGGGGTCGGGTGCTATGTGGACCGGGCGGCAGGCCGGGCAGGGGGCCTGGGCGAGCTGATCGCCGGCGGCATAGACTAGCTCTAGGGACGTGGAACGTCACCTCGCTAGCGGGGAAAGAGCCGGAGCTGGTGCGGGAGGTGGAGCGGTACCAGCTAGATATAGTTGGCCTCACCTCCACGCACAGCACTGGCTCTGGAACCAAGCTCCTGGAGAAAGGTTGGACTTTGTCCTTTTCTGGAGTTGCCCAGGGTGAGAGGCGCCGGGCGGGAGTGGGGATACTCACGAGCCCCCGGCTGAGCGCCGCCGTGTTGGAGTTCTACCCGGGGAGCGAGAGGGTCGTCTCCCTGCGCCTGCGGGTTGCGGGGAGTAAGGCTCTGACTGTTGTTTGTGCCTATGCACCGAACAGCAGTTCAGAGTATCCGGCCTTCTTGGAGTCGGTGGGAGGGGTCCTGGAAAGGGCGCCTCCTGCTGACTCCATAGTTCTCCTGGGAGACTTCAACGCTCACGTGGGCAACGACAGAGAAACCTGGCGGGGGGTGATTGGGAGGAACGGCTTGCCTGATCTGAACCCGAGTGGTGTCTCGCTGTTGGACTTCTGTGCTAGCCACGGTTTGTCCATAACGAACACCATGTTCGAACATAGGGTGGCTCATAAGTGTACCTGGTACCAGAACACCTTAGGCCGTAGATCAATGATCGACTTTGTAATCGTTTCATCTGATCTGCGGTGGTATGTCTTGGACACTCGGGTGAAGAGAGGAGCAGAGCTGTCAACTGATCACCACCTGGTGGTGAGTTGGATCAGATGGCAGGGGAATCGGCTGGAGGGACCCGGCAAGCCCAAACGTGTAGTGAGGGTGAACTGGGAACGTCTGGCGGAGGATCCTGTCCGGGAGGTCTTCAACTCCCACCTCCGGAAGAACTTTTCACACATCCCAAGGGAGGCTGGGGACATGGAATCCAAGTGGACCATGTTCAAAGCCTCTATTGTGGACGCGGCCGCTAGGAGCTGTGGTCGGAAGGTCACCGGTGCCTGTCGTGGCGGTAACCCGAGAACCCGGTGGTGGACACCGGGGGTGAGGGAAGCCGTCAAACTGAAGAAGGAGGCCTTTCGGGCCTGGTTGGCTCGGGGGTCTCCTGAAACAGCGGAGAGGTACCGGCAGGCCAAAAGGGCTGCAGCTGCGGTGGCCTGAGATGCTGAAGGCGCTGGACGTTGTTGGGCTGTCTTGGCTGACACGCCTTTTCAATGTCGCATGGGGGTCGGGAACAGTGCCCATGGACTGGCAGACTGGGGTGGTGGTTCCCATTTTCAAAAGGGGGACCGGAGAGTGTGCTCGAATTATCGGGGTATCACACTACTCAGCCTCCCGGGGAAAGTGTATGCCAGGGTGCTGGAAAGGAGGCTCCGACCGATTGTCGAACCTCGGATTCAAGAGGAGCAGTGCGGATTCCGTCCCGGTCGTGGAACAGTGGACCAGCTCTTTACCCTCGCAAGACTACTGGAGGGGCTCTGGGAGTTTGTCCAACCAGTCTACATGTGTTTTGTGGACTTGGAGAAGGCCTTCGACCGGGTCCCTCGGGGGTTTTTGTGGGGGGTGCTGCGGGAGTATGGGGTGCCGGACCCGTTACAACGGGCCATCCGGTCTCTGTACGACTGCAGTAGGAGCTGTGTTCGTATTCTCGGCAATAAGTCAGACGCGTTCCCGGTGGGTGTTGGCCTCCGCCAGGGCTGCCCTTTATCACCGGTCTTGTTCGTGACTTTCATGGACAGGATATCTAGGCGTAGCCGGGGGGAGGAGAACGTCGGGTTCGGGGTCTCGGGATCGCCTCTCTGCTGTTCGCAGATGATGTGGTCCTGTTAGCCTCTTCGGACCATGACCTCCAGCATTCACTGGGGCAATTTGCAGCTGAGTGTGACGCGGCGGGGATGAGGGTAAGCACATCCAAATCCGAGGCCATGGTGCTCTGCCGGAAACCGGTGGATTGCTCCCTCCGGGTGGGGACACAGTGCCTGCCGCAAGCGAAGGAGTTCAAGTATCTCGGGGTCTTGTTCACGAGTGAGGGTAAGATGGAGCAGGAGATCGACAGCCGGAAGGCAAAGCTCTCAATTTACTGGGCGGTCTACGTTCCGACCCTCACCTATGGTCACGAACTCTGGGTCGTGACCGAAAGAACGAGGTCTCGGATACAAGCGGCTGAAATGAGTTTTCTCCGTAGGGTGGCCGGGCTCAGCCTTAGAGATAGGGTAAGGAGCTTGGACATCCGGAGGGAACTTGGAGTTGAGGCGCTACTCCTTCGTATCGAAAGGAGTCAGCTGAGGTGGTTCGGGCATCTGATCAGGATGCCTCCTGGACGCCTCCCGTTAGAGGTTTTCCAGGCACGCCCAACTGGTAGGAGGCCCCGGGGAAGACCCAGGACACGCTGGAGGGATTATATCTCCCAGCTGGCCTGGGAACGCCTCGGGATCCCCCAGAACGAGCTGGAACGTGTTGCGGGTGAGAGGGAAGCCTGGGTCGGCCTGCTAGGTCTGCTGCCACCGCGACCCGACCCCGGATAAGCGGAGGATAATGGATGGATGGATGGATCTATCAAGTGCATCTTTTTAAGTCACAACAATAGTAAACGTCAAATGAAAGTAGCAACATTTGTAGGTTCATAAACTTTGTACAACTTTGTTTAAAAAAATGACTTTAAGTAAACTGTCTGATTAAGTTAAAATGAGTGAGTGGTTAGAAAGCTCAATCAATCTCTAAAGAATGATGGCAAGTATTTTTATTTTTTAATTATTGAACATGTGGAAGTGCGGTGACTTTGTCTGATACCTCCTGAATAATGTATGTTATGTAATCTGACGTCTTGCTGCAGCTACTATTGTACTTGTTTCTCTACACATTAGCTGGCCTCTAAAGCATGCAGTCATTTCACTGCAACCTTGAACACTTGAGGAAGAGCAGGGGACCTGGCACTCAAAATGTATCAATTTCATGTCTTTTGCTGAATGCTATTGCTTTGGCCGTGATAATGAAACATTTATCTGTACAACAAAAGCAAACTCTACAGACACTTGCTTGTATTTTAGGGATCGCAAGATAACAAGAAAATAAGACAAGTGTAAAGTCACTTATGGAGTTCTTATGGGACCAGGAGAATATAAATTAGGGAACTCTTAGACTATTGAGCACCATATCCGCTTTCAAAAGGTGTATATTGTATCTGGGTGGTTAATCCATGCTGATCTGTAAACATTTCACAGTCCCTTAAAGCTGGACAAACGCATAATCAGGGCCGTCATGCATTCAGTTTCTTTGTGGTATTTCAAAACTCAAAATGACTAGTTTCACCTTATCATTAAGATATTCAACTTGATTTATTACATAATGTATGATATTGACTAAATAATATATTGATCTGGGTGTTGAAGATCCTATATGATATATTGGAATTGAAGAGTATTATGATTTTAAAGTGGTAATATTGATAAAGCTGAGGGTCTTGAATACCCTGACAGCAGGACACACGTTGGCTCTAGGAGACATGAGATCTCTCCTCACCCACTGCTCCAGCCTACAGGAAAGCGTCGAAGTACAAACAGCCACCCAAGTAAACTCTCTGCCTGACCACGAGCCCCTCACCCGCATCGCAGGACCATTGAACCAGGCCATCAGGACCAAATGGCCCCACACCCCCGACCTCTCCAGCCTCAGTGGCATCACGCACCAGGCAGGAGAAGAAGCACAGGCATACCTCAAGAGAGCGGCAGACATATGGGAAACAGCCACGGGACACCGCCATGACGTTGATCACTCAACCAAAGCTGTGTGGAAACATGCAGTCATACAAGGGCTCCCCTCACCTGTTGAGACAAAACTCAGAGAGACAGTGGGTCTGGCACACCTGCCTGATAACCTCTGGAGAGAACACGTCATCCACCAGACGAAGATACATATACAGAAGCAAGGGCAAGAACAAGAAAGTAAGACAGCTCTGGAACTCCGACTGCTCAAAATGTAGTTGGCAGAAAAAGACACTGCAGCGGCCCAAGCCAAGCCCATGAAACAAATGGTCGCCGCGACGGAACTCACCCTCCAGGTTGAGGAAGCGGTGAGCCGGGCGTTGGCACAACGGGGATCACATGCACCGGTCAAACACCCCACTCATCAGTGGATCCAAAGAGCTCCCTACAATGGGGGAGGGGGTTTCCAATCCCGCAGGAACACATCAAGAGTCACAAACTGCCACAACTGTGGAAGAGATGGACACTGGGCGCGGGAATGCCGAAGTGCCCCATGGAATCAACAGGATGGAGGCCAAGACTACCACACAGACAGGTAGAGAGAGAGAGAGAGAGACAGACAAGTGAGCAGAGAGAGAGAGACAGACAAGTGAGCAGAGAGAGAGAGACAGACAAGTGAGCAGAGAGAGAGAGAGACAGACAAGTGAGCAGAGAGAGAGAGAGAGAGAGACAGACAAGTGAGCAGAGAGAGACAGACAAGTGAGCAGAGAGAGAGAGAGAGAGAGACAGACAAGTGAGCAGAGAGAGAGAGAGAGAGAGAGAGAGAGAGAGAGACAGAGAGAGAGAGACAGACAGACAGACAAGTGAGCAAAGAGAGAGAGAGACAGGCAGGTGACCACAAAGACACATGAACACACACATACTACACAAAACAGCTCTAGGTCAAGCATCGCATGTCGCTACTCCTAACTACACAAAACCATTCAATTTGGATGGTTCTGAAACAAATGGGATGGTATCCGCAGTATTGTTCCAGAAAAGGAGGGAGGTAGGAGATCCAAAACTGGATCACATTGAAAAAGGACAAACAAGATGCACAAGACATCTAGCCGTAGAAAAATCGGATCTGACAATGGCACACATTTTTGCAAACAAACACTTACAAGAAGTTTAGAAGTATCTAGGCATAACACTCACATGGATCAGTCCATCACACACAGTCACAGGGTATAGTCGAGAGAGGAAGTTAAGTCTAATAGCTAGGAAACGTCACCGGACCAGACTCACCTGGCTGGACGGTTTGCCTCTAGCACCAATGGCTATGAGATCCCCACAAGGAGGGAAAACTTTCCTCTCTCCCCATGAGTTGATGACAGGGGGACACATGCCGGGTCCAGAGAGAATTGAAAGAGCCAACCAGATGCCAGCTGATGAGAATGGGTCATCAGTGGAACCAGGTGTCTGGGTAAGGTTGAAGGTTCATAAAAGAAAGTGGACTGAGCCAGGGTGGAGTGGGCCGTTTCAAGTCGTTGCAAAGACTTCACACGCCCTCCAGAAAATATATTTGGTGTACGTTTTGCACACTGGAAATGAATTTTAACTTATGTGAAATATTGTTTTTGATCTAACAGGCTGTTTAAGTCAAGGAATGTTGCTTTTCTATGTTTCTCTATATTGCTATTTTCTATTTTACTATATGTTTTCAGGAATGATAAAACGCATGCAAACCTCATTTCTCCTCACACCAAATTCACAAGTAGATCCTGAAGGAGCACCTCCCCAGGAGACTTTTTCGGCAAGCATGCGTCTATGGGAGTACCAAGGAGGGTGCTTAATGAATTTAGAACTCGGAATCAGATCTCTGCTGGGTTTGAATCCATCTTCTTCGGGTGGTCGAACTGATCCTAGCAGAAAAGGGAAGTGGGGGTGGGCAAATTTTTTGGGTCTGCTTGTTCATCCCTTAACATCACAGCTCCTGACGGCTCGGTGACCAAAACTGACGGCGCGGAGTAACGAGCTTGCAGACAACCCAGGGATTGATGAACCCCTCACTAACTGGTTGGGTAATATGAATGGCAAATGAAAAAAATGCATTTTTGTCCATATTAACCACCCTCTATATTGCAGCTCCCATACTCGTCTGTATAGGCTATAGATTATTTCATGATTGCATTATTTTATAACAATTTCATAACGACCGCATGTTTAGACTATTACATAGTTAGTGGGTTTTAGATAAAAAGCTCCCGTACCGACGTGACGGGGTTTCCGGTTCTAGCTTACTACAGACACGGGGTCAGAGGACTCCCATGGGACATATAGGTTGTTGTGTTCAGTGTATAATTGTTTTCATACAAAGTACTTTTTTTTTTTTTTTACTTAAGTCAAACCACTTTTCGGCTCATTTTTGGAATCTCTGACTTGAGGACAAAGGACGCGGATCGGCAGGCACTCCCACGGGCCCAAATGAAATAAGGTTTGCAGATCCTTTTGAACAAAACTGTTAGGTAGATTCAGGACAATTAGGTGGAAGTGCTTGACGATTCGTTTCCCGGAGGCCTGAGGTTTCGAAAAAACCTATAAACTGGTATACATGGTAAATATGGTCACATTTTTGACTACGGTTGAATGTTAAGAGTGAAGACATAATTGCACAGTGAATACAATAACTACTGTATACATATCTGTGTGAAATCCAAAACGCAGTTGGTTGTTCATCCAGAGACGTGACGGATCAGTGGCCCCTTCACAGCTTTATTGGACTCATGGGTTGGTAAATACAAACAATGGTTTAACACAGTAATAACAGAAATCTCCATTTTGTCCAGCATCCTCATCTTATGTGGATGCTGCTGCATCCCCTGTATCAGGACCCTTATCACTAAACTCATAGCCACTGCACTGACACAGGAAAGCCAGCCTCTGATGATGCCACCATTGAGTACTGAACTCATTAACGTAGATGACTCTTCTGACGAAACTGACGATTTTGATGGACCGACAATCAAAGCCCTCCCTGATTGTTTCGTCAACTGTGTGATTGTTTATACCAAAAATTGGTATAAAAGGAGGGAATTGAAGAGTATTATGATTTTAACGTGGTAATATTGATAAAGAAGTGTTTTTAGGATAATATTCTATTGAAGAGTATTATGTTTTTGAAGCTATGTAATTAACAAAGAAATGTCTGCATGGAAATATTCCATTGCACCGCTATGATTTTGGGAACTATGTAATTAATAAAGAAATGTCTGCATGGAAATACTCCATTGCACCGCTAGGATTTTGGGAACTATGTAATTAATAAAGAAATGTCTGCATGATAATATTGAATTGTACCGCCAGGATTTAGTGAGAGACACTCAATATGACCAGTTCCATAGAACGCACCTGAGAAGGTTACGTGCCTGGTGGTGGGGTCATAATGGCGTAGTGAGACACCGGAGACTTTTGTTTTTCTCGGATGCTAATGAAGACCCCCCAGTCCCCCCACAGACAGGGCGGGGAGTTTTTTGGCGCAACAAACTTTGCTCCTATCGCCAGGAAGGACGCTGCAGGGTGCCGGCTGTGCACCAATGGACATTACTTACTTTTTGAACCAATGGGAGAATTTCACACCTTTTCGGGTGCTATATATTCAATGTGCGTTTTTTGTTCAGGATTCGACGGTGGAAGTGAGAGACAGGTAACTGCGAGCAGACTGTGGATCGCGGAAGCCGGCGAATCCTCAGCTGAGATTTTTGTACTTTGTGTCACAACGACTTTTTACTTTATTAAATACTTTTTATTATAACCGTTCGATCCACGACGTCCTTTGTTCATCCGGAGCCTTTCTAAAACACGACAGTATATTTTGTCTTAATAAAGCTTGTTTCTGTTTATTACACAAACGTAACAACATAAACTACTCAGCCATGTGTCTCTGGTTACTTTGTTTCTTGCTTTTCTTGTGTTAAAACCCAACGTGAAGCATACTTTTTGCGCAATTAAATATAAAGTGAATGCAAACACGGGAAATTTGCCTCATAGTTCAACTCGAGTGAGAAATTCACGTGACGCTGTGTCACCAAAGCCACTTAGCGTTGGGATTCTCCTCCTGTCATCACTAACGTCCTGACATTGAATCAGAAATGGTGGAAAAAGCCTGTTTGGTCACCCAGAGCTCTACCTCATATTTGTAAAGAGACCGGAAAAAACTATGCGTATGAATCAACAATAATGTTGTCTAGATCAGTGGTCCGCAACCACCGGGACCGGTCCGTGGGTCCCTTGGTACCGTGCCGCACAGAAAGAATGAATGAAAAAAAAAATTTGATTTATTATCACGGTCTGAAAGATGTTTTATTTTGAAAAATTACCGGATAAATCCATGTGTGCGTCTGTGCGGTCACGTGACCCCAACAATTAAGCCCACAAGCGAATACAAATGAGTAAATACAAAGGTCTTTGGAGAGCTTCTTTGTAAAGGGGAAAAGGCCCAAAGAGGAGACAGAAGACGAAGAGCCTACGACTTCCAAGAAAAAGAAAGCTGCATTTAAAAGACAGTATCAGGAGTCCTACTTAAAATACGGGTTTATCGCTACAGGTGATTCGCACGCGCTCGCTCTGCTATGTGGTGATAATTCAGCGTAATGGTGAGTTGTATTTTTTATGTACTTTATATTTGTTTTCATGCTAGTCGTCTCATTTTATTACGTCATACAAAAAAGGTTGGGGACCACTGGCCTAGATGACCTTATTTTGAGTGTTGATGGAGCAGGTACAATGTTAGCATGGCCTTGCACTAATCGATCTAAACTTCATTCAGAAAAGCATTTTAAAGTTGTTTACTTGACATCTTGCGGCCAGACCGAGCATTCATTCTTTTAACAAATTGCCATTATTATGTAGTTATTTTGACATTATTTTATCCAGTTATTGAAATAAATTAGTCAGTTAAATTCGCAGGAGACTTTCGGATGATATTTGATATTGATGATATTGTTTAATTTCCTGGGGTGTCTGGTACTTCTTCAAAACTGTACAAATATAGATTTGTACAGTTTCTCTATATATATATAGATAGATAGATAGATAGATAGATAGATAGATAGATAGATAGATGGATAGATCGACATAGCATTGATATGTGATAGATTTATGGAGTTTTTGTATTTTGTTGTGTGTTTGTAGGTGAGTTCTGAGAATATGAGGAAGGCTTTCAGAAAATGTGTGTAAACAATTGAGAACAACTGTATAGTTCACAATAGGCCAACTTCTTACTAATAACCAGCTGCACTGGCTGCTATGTTTTTTTATCAAACCTCACCCCGAACAGGAACCATCCATGATTCACAGTTTACTGAATTGTGATAGTGTACAGGACAATGTAAAAGGCTTTCAATTTAGAGTTAGCTGGTTAGTTAGCCAGCAACTTCATTTTAAATGCTTCTCAATGTGTTGCTGCAGCTTCTACTTACAGTATATAGAACTGTTGTATCTAAAGGAAAAATGTCAGTTGGTTTATCGTTTCTTTATTTCTGTCATATACATTGAATGTGTTGTAACTCTGTTATGTTGTTCATTCTGTACACTTGACATCTATTGCACTTCTGCCCATCCTGATAGAGGGACCCTCCTCTGTTGCTCTCCACTTTTTCCTGTGCCATTGTGAGGTCACAGGACAGAGGATGTCATATGTGTACAGATTGTAAAGCCATCTGAGGAAAATTTGGAATTTGTTATTTTGGGCTAAACAATATGAATTTAATGGAATTTTGAATTGTTTGTGTTATTTTTCTGACAGAACATAGATTTTTGTTTGTGAGCAAAAAAGAAAAACATAATGTAAACATTGTTGAATTCAACTCTTTGCCTTGCATTGCCTTTGCACAAAATTCTGAACAATATCTCATACATACTATCAGTACTTATACATCTTATCCACTGGTATAGAGCAGAGATTCACCCACATTGACACTTGAACGTTCAATCAGTCAGGGATTTTGTAATACTTGACATTTGTTGTAATACTTGACATTTTTTATATAGCCTACTGTAACTTAGGTTAAGCAGTAAATTATCCAGCCAATCCCGGACTGCGTTTATGTGATAAATATCCGGGTTGGATCAGGTTACTTCCTGTTTTTATTCTGCCAGACAAACGCAACTGAACGCTCAGCATGGTTAACCAGACCAAAATGAACATGTGGTGTTCTCAACTTTCTATTAAGATCCTCCTTAGTCAACGGTGAGTTGATTACTTGTCTGTGAACGTAATCTTCAGCTAGCTTAGCATTTAGCCAGCTCCCGTTAGTTTAGCAATTAGCGGTTATACCATTAGCATAGCTGTTTTGCAACGCAAAACTACCATAGGGAAGGATGATTTAACATTCAGGAAAGTTGAAGATGAATTTGTGTAGAGTTTTTAATTTTAGCCCTGTAAATATTTCCGTTTGTTTTCCTTTTTGTTTAAAGGAATTAATGCTGTTATTTGCTGTTGTTAACTAAAACGCTGTTAATCATTTAAAGTGAAATGTTAATTCCTTAATTTGATTCAATTTATTGTTGTTCCTAATCATATCCTTAATAGTTAATGTTAAATATTTATTCCATATTTTTTTAGGTCAGGCTTTTGCGTGTACCTGGCTTGATGAATCTGGATCATCCTGACCACTGTTGGATGTCAAGCTACCCACTGGATTTCAAGACCCAATTCCCCACTACTTTCCACAAGTGGTGTGGTAGGAATTGAATTCAAATTAACTGAATGAACTGAATTTCTCTATTTCTTTCTCCTCTGACGTCTATGAATTCTATTTATCTTAGAGATACTCAAAAGGCTGATATATTTTTGTATATGTTTTGAATTTATGTTGTTTGTAATGAAATTACTAATACAATGCTTGGTTAAAACGTACCTGTTATTCTCACACAAATTGTGTGATGAGCCTAGTACAGGGTCATGCAAAGGTCCATAACATCATAATAATGTCTAACTGGCACTCTGATTTAGTCCTATTTGTATTGAAGTAGCCTTTTATCAACATTTGTATGTAGTCAACAACTGACTAACTATTGAATAATATCTCAACAATATGTAACAATATGTCAGTTTTATAATTGAACTGTAAATAAATATAATAATAAATGTCCTTCTCTCATTTCATGTAAAATAAGGGATGCATTTAAAAATCGAATAGGCTACATAACAGAATGCTTTTTAATTTTTTTAATTTTAAAATAAAGTACTTCATTTTTTAACTGAATTGTCTATGCCAACTTTTACTTCAGTTGAATTAGGTCAGATGTCACCCAAAAAGCCACGATATTATATTCTTGTCCTCTTCTGAAAAGAAAATTTGTGTGCAGGGACTTTATCTGTGGTGATGAAAACCTATTGTTTCAGCTCTATTCCCCACATCATTGTTGGGCAGTGAATTAATATATTATATTTCTGATCATATTGAACTCTAAATAGTTATGTAATAAATATTCAATAAAATATAAGTGTAAGTTCATAAACTGAATTTTATATTCAGTAGGTTATCCAATTTCATTATCCTAAAAACCCAGTCTCCCCCATATCAGGATGGTTTGACACAACCTGGCACACGCCACCTGTCCTCACCTGTCAATCACTGCCGCCTTGAAAACTCAAACAACGGAGTCGTGGTTGAAGCGTAGCAGCAATGCTGCTGAAAACACGGAGGGACAAGTGCCAAAGAAGGCGAAACTTTCCGAATTCAGATCATCTCAAGACACAATGCAGAAAGCCTCCACGACATCAGCCAAAGCCCTGGAGGCCTCTTACGCGGTGTCTTTGCTCATAACTAAAGCCAAGAAACCATTCACTATAGCCGAAGACCTGCTCCTTCCAGCCGCTATTGTGCTGGCTGAGACCAGGCTGGACACAAAAGCAGCGGAGAAATTAAAGATTATGCCTTTCTCAAATTACTCTGTGTGCCGCAGAGTAGAAAACATGGGAACAGACATTGTCAAGCAAGTTGTGGGAAAACTTAGCGACTCTTTTTCACTCCAGCTGGATGAATCCACAGATGTCAGTGGAAATGCACAACTTGTGAGATATATCGATACTGACGACATTTATGAGCACATACTGTTCTGCAAAACGTTGGAGGGGAAAACAACTAGAGAGGACACTTTTGATGTTGTCAACAACTTCTTCTGTGAAAACGGAATGAGCTGGAAATCCTGCTGCAGCATCTGCACGGACGCTGCAGCATCAATGATGGGCAGCGCGAGAGGACTCATAGCCCGCATTAAAAAAGAAAACCCGACATGAATTGGACTCACTGTGTCATACACAGGGAAGCATTGGCGTCCAAGAAAATGAGCCCTGTTACATGATGTTTTGAACAACAGCATGATCAACAAAGTGATCAACTTCATAAAGTCAAGGCCACGTAATGCACGCCTGTTTTTTGCCGCTTCTGTGAAAACATGGGAGCTGAACACACACAACTGTGACATACTACGGTAAGCGTATTGCCTCACTTCCGGTTGCCAGCGTGTCTGTTGTCCGATAGCGTACTTTCGCAGCTCCAGCTAAACAAAGTTATTTGTGTGATATTCTTCAGTACAAGCGGCTAATTACCTGCTGTACATCTTAAACATTTAAAGATTAAATAGCTCTCTCCTTCTAGCTTAATCCAACAGTTTTATTTAGGTATTGTTTAGTTTAGCCTACGTTAGCTACCGTACTTTAGCTTAGCAGCTAGCGATGGCTTCCTTCTCTTCCTCTCCCTCTACTACTTTCACTTGGCGACAGTGGCTTAGTGGTGAGCAGGGTCGTCCTTCAATCACTTAACCCTAAATTGCTCCCGTAGCTGTGCCTACGGTGTGCGAATGGTAGTTACTCCTGATGGGCAGGTGGCACCTTAGCTCCTCCCATCAGTGTATGAATGGGTGAATGACACCTAGATTTCTGGCTTGGTTTGTGGTTTTTAACATCAGTGATTGAAGCTGAGCGCTGACTTTCAATCGATCATCCCTGCTACCAAAAACAATTACTTCTGTTTTATCTTTATTTAATTGAAGAAAATTCTGGCACATCCAGTTGTTGATTTGTTCAATGCATTTACTCAGCCCTTGTATGGGATTATAGTCCCCTGGTGATATAGTTATGTAGATTTGTGTGTCGTCTGCATAATTATGATAACACACTTGTTTTCCATAATCTGAGCCAGTGGAAGCATGTAGATGTTGAACAGAAGAGGCCCCAGTATTGAACCTTGGGGAACACCACGTCACCCTAGTCAGCTCTGATGTGTAATTAGCTACAGATACAAAGTATTCTCGGTCCTTCAAGTAGGATTCAAACCTGTTAAGTGCTGCGCCAGAGAGTCCTACCCAGACTTTTAGTCTGTCTAGTAGTATGTCATGGTCGACCGTGTCGAATGCAGCACTGAGATCCAGTAATACTAAGACTGAAATTCTGCCACTGTCTGTGTTTAAGTGGATGTCGTTGAAAACCTTAACAAGAGCAGTTTCAGTACTGTGGTGCTGTCAAAAGCCGGACTGGAAGACATCAAAACAGTTATTTACGGCTAAGAAGTTGTTCAGCTGCTGAAAAATGGGAGGTTTGATATTGGCCTATAATTTGTCATTATTGCGGGGTCTAAACTAGCCTTCTTTAGGAGTGGTTTAATAACTGTAGTTTTTAGGGCTTGTGGGAACACACCTGAGAGAAGTGAGGTGTTTACAATTTGTAGAAGATCAGTGGTCATGCAGTGTGAAATATTTTTGAAAAAGTGTGTCGGTAGAATATCTAAGCAGCATGAGGATGATTTCAGATGTTGTATAATGTCCTCTAAGCTTCTTTGGTTGATTGAATGAAATTGTGTCATGATATTTGAATGGATGTTATTTAAAGATGGGGATAACACATGTCCTGTGGTTGATGTGGAGGCACCGACTGCTTGTCTAATTTTCTGAATTTTGTCAGTAAAAAAGGAAGCAAATTCATTGCATGCCCAGGTGGATTGGAGCTCAGCAGTTACTGACACTGGAGGGTTTGTTAGCCTGTCGACGGTAGCAAATAAGGCACGTGCATTGTTATTGTTTTTGGTTATGTCAGAGAAGAAGGACTGCCTTGCATTTCTAAGTTCCAAATTATAATTGCAAAGTCTCTCTTTATAGATGTCACAGTGAACCAATCATCTTACCAACACTCTCTCTTCTCTATTCTGACCGGCATGGCATTACTCCAAGGAGATCTTTGCTTACCCGAGACAACCTTCACTTCAGTGGGTGCAATGACATCAATAACATTTTTTACTTTAGAATTGAAGTTATCTACAAGCTCATTGACTGAGATGCAAGAGAGGGCTGGTGTGGAGGAGAACTTCTGAATAAATAGTTCACTGGTGTTTTCAGAGATGTAACGCTTTGTCACAACCTCGGTTTTGACATTTGTGTGCAAGGAGATTGCACTCTCAAAGAAAACACAGAAATGATCAGAGACTGCAACATCAGTCACAGCAACCTTGGAAATGTTTAGACCTTTGGTGATGATTAGGTCCAGAGTGTGCCCCTTGTTGTAGATGGCTCCTGTTACATGCTGAGTCAGATCATAATTATCAAGGACACCACATAGTTCTATAGACCCTCTGTCCTAGGGATTATCAACATGGATATTGAAATCGCCAACAATGACAACACAATCAAAACAGATTATGTACAGGTGTTCAGTATACTCACCAAAGAAGGTTGCACAGTATTTAGGTGGTCTGTAAATGTTTAGGAATAAAGCTTGAGTGGAATTCATAGCCGCATATTCAAAGGAAGTAAAAATGACCAAAAGACATCTGCTTGCATTGAAAAGAATCATTAAATAAAATAGCAACTCCACCTCCTTTCTTATGCGCTCTTGTTTCAATCATGAAACTGAAGTTGTCAGGTGTTGATTCAATAAGAACAGCTGCACTGTTATCTTGGTCTAACCAAGTTTCAGTTAAAAACCAAAAATCTAGTTTGTGCCTAACAATAAAATCATTGATTAAAAATGTTTTTCCTGACAGAGACCTGATATAAAGCTAAGTTTAATGTGGTTAAAGTTCTATTTGCCCATTTTATTTGGACAGGCTGATGAGGAATGATGTTGAATTTGATAGTTCTGCAGATTTACTAATGTTTCTTCGCAGCCTCACCTTTCTTTTTCTATAAACTATCAGGACAGGAATTGAGAAGGCTAGCTGCATACAGGGGCACGACTGTTCCTGGAGAGAATCAGTGGTGTCATTAGCCTTGTAGCCTGGACCCAGAAGATATCAATTAATGCCTTTATCAGGTAGGGGAGACAGAGGATGGTTGTGGAGCTGTAGCGGGGGAGGGGCAGCGCGCTTTAACTTCGCCAATTGTGTCAAAACTGGCTGAGGACTTAGATCCAGTGGCGGAGGTCGAGCTGGAGATGTACGTCGAGGAGGGAGTTTAGGAGGGAAAAGGGGAGTGCGGTGGGGAGTGTATTTGGTTCCAGCAGTGACCAGCTCTTTCATGTGGTCAGTGAACTCCAGGTGGGGGGAGGATGGAGATAGGGGGGGGAGAAAAGAGGGGTAGGACCTGGATGGAGTCTGGGGGATGGAAGTAGGTACTGGTGAGGGAAGTAAAGAGGTTGGAGACTCCTCCTCTTGGCTCTCCTTAGGCGGGGGCATCCTTCCCGGAAGGTCTCCACTGCAATGCTGTGTGGTTATCTCTTGTTAGACTCCTCTTGTCTCCTGTCCTTGGCAGTGAGAACAGACGGGTGACACAGGAAGAAAAATAGATTAGAGGTAAACAGTTTTACCACTGACTTGTTCATGCAAACGCCATCTGCCTTAAAAAGGTGTCTGTGCTCCCAGAAAAGGTAAAAATTGTTGATACAAATGTACTGAATGGTCAGTACATGCAGTTGATAGCCATTTCAGTGCAAACAGCCTGCTGAATCTTTAATCTCCTCCTCTGACCGGTGGAAGAGGGCCACTGATAAACACCTCAGCATTAAAAGAGCTAACTGTGTTTAACAGATCAATGAAGTCTCGCTTCAGAACTTTATACTGTTGTTTCACAGTATCACAGCTTCCTGTATGCACGATGATGTTTTTCACCGTGGGATGGTCAGCCACGATGTCCAAGATTTTGTCCGTCATGTTAGAGACCATATCTGTCGGAAAGCAGAGTATTTTGGTATTCTTGCTGCACATCGTTCTGACATCTTTTACAGCATAGTCACCAACAATCAAAGTCTCCGGCTCAGTCAGTACTTTCCCTGTGGCCTTTTACGTTCACATTTATTCCCAGTTCTTACCCTGCTTTGAGAAGATAGCTGCTTATCCAGGTCACCAGATGGAGATCTAGGATCCTGCGACAATGGAGCAAATCTGTTCCCAAGTTGTAGGCCTGGTTGCCGTAGAGCTTCTTTGATGGTTTTACTTTTCTCAGCTTTCCTTGGCTGTATCCAGCTGTGTGCAGGGGTTGAGGAGTTCTGCCTGTGTGGTAGTGCAGGCCAGCCAGTCGCATCACAAATCTCAGGGTGCTGGGCCCTGCCTGTTAGTCGTCCTCCCACATGATGTCCTCTTCGGCTTTGCACCGAGAGAGTTCCAGGGAGGACTACCATTTGAGGATTCATTAACTGGTACACAGCCCTCCTGTTTCTTGGTAGGCCTGGTGGTGCTAGTTAGCTGTGTCTTAGCTTACGCTTCTCCAATATTTTGAATCCATGGTAAAGTGGTATCGTTCTCACACTGTCCATTTACCTCCATGTTCACTTCTAGTCGGTGGATCTTGTTTCCAAGACTGCAATCTTCTGCAGGAGTTTGTAGTAGCCGTCCGTGGGGAAGGAATGCATCTTGCTGCGACTTAGCTTTAGCTTAGCTGTTAAGTAGCCTATAGCAATTAGGCGGGCGACGTTGAGTCCTATTTAAAACTGCTGGCTAAGGATAAACGTAAATACAGTAAGATTGTAATACACGTCAGACTCCCGAATCCGACACTCGGAGGTCACTAAAATGAATGTGGCATCGGTGTGTTCATACACCAAAACAATGTCGGACACCGTAGTTTTCTCTGGCCCTCTCCCAAATTTGGTCAATGATGAGATGTATAGCATGTCATCATTCAACCGCTGGTTGTCGAGGTGGTATCCAGCAAACAATGTGGGCTTCGTTGATAATTGGGAGACTTTCTGGGGAAAACCTGATCTGATTAGGAGAGACGGCATTCATCCCACGTTGGATGGAGCTCATTTCTGCAAATCTCATTTCTGCAAATCTCATTTCTGCAAATCTGACCAACTTTGTTTGGGGACCTAATCCATGACAACCCATAGTTCAGACCAGGAAGCAGAAGCAGAGTTGTAGTCTTACACCCTTCTCTGCACTTCCATTAGAGCAGTTACCCACCCAAAACTATATAGGGACTGTGTCTGCCCCACGGCCACTTAAATTAATTAAATCAAAAGTAACCAGAAGAGGAGTTGTACAAAATAATCTCATAAAAGTTAACACCACCAGCACAACAGTGCAACAAAATAGGAGAATTAAATGTGGACTCTTAAATATCAGATCTTTGTCATCTAAAGCTGTTTTAGTAAATTATTTAATATCTGACAATCACATTGATCTATTCTGTCTTACTGAAACCTGGCTGTGTCATGAAGAATATGTAAGCCTAAATGAATCAACTCCTCCAAGTCACATTAATGCTTACATTCCTCGAGGCACCGGCCGAGGAGGTGGAGTAGCAGCTATCTTTGACTCAAGCCTATTAATGAACCCTAAACCTAAATTAAACTACAACTCATTTGAAAGCCTTGTTCTTAGTCTTTCACATCCAACCTGGAAAATAATACAGCCAATTATATTTGTTATAGTGTACCGGGCCCCAGGTCCGTATTCTGAATTTCTATCTGATTTTTCAGAGTTTTTATCAAGTTTAGTTCTTAAAAGTTTAGTTCTCCCTGCGCCTGCGGGTCACGGGGAGTAAGGCTCTGACTGTTGTTTGTGCCTATGCACCGAACAGCAGTTCGGAGTATCCGGCCTTCTTGGTGTCGGTGGGAGGGGTCCTGGAAAGGGCGCCTCCTGCTGACTCCATAGTTCTCCTGGGAGACTTCAACGCTCACGTGGGCAACGACAGAGAAACCTGGCGGGGGTGATTGGGAGGAACGGCTTGCCTGATCTGAACCCGAGTGGTGTCTCGCTGTTGGACTTCTGTGCTAGCCACGGTTTGTCCATAACGAACACCATGTTCGAACATAGGGTGGCTCATAAGTGTACCTGGTACCAGAACACCTTAGGCCGTAGATCAATAATCGACTTTGTAATCGTTTCATCTGATCTGCGGCCGTATGTCTTGGACACTCGGGTGAAGAGAGGAGCAGAGCTGTCAACTGATCACCACCTGGTGGTGAGTTGGATCAGATGGCGGGGAAATCGGCTGGAAAGACCCGGCAAGCCCAAACGTGTAGTGAGGGTGAACTGGGAACGTCTGGCGGAGGATCCTGTCCGGGAGGTCTTCAACTCCCACCTCCGGAAGAACTTCTCACACATCCCATTGGCTCAGGGGTCTCCTGAAGCAGCTGAGAGGTACCGGCAGGCCAGAAGGGCTACAGCTGCGGTGGTCGCGGACGCTAAAACTCGGGCATTGGAGGAGTTCGGGGAGGCCATGGAGAAGGACTTTCGGTTGGCCTCAAGGAAGTTCTGGCAAACCATCCGACGGCTCAACAAGGGAAAGCAGGGCTTACTCCAGGCTGTGCTCAGCACGGGGGGGGGACTGCTGACCCGGACGGGGGACATCGTCGGGCGGTGGAAAGAGCACTTTGAGGAACTCCTAAACCCGGCCAGCATGTCCTCTAGAGAGGAGGCAGCGCCTGAAGACTCGGGGGGGGTCGCATCCATATCCTTGGCAGAGGCCACTAAGGTAGTCAATAAGCTCCTTGGTGGCAAGGCGCCGGGGGTGGATGAGATCTGCCCTGAGATGCTTAAGGTGCTGGACGTTGTTGGGCTGTCTTGGCTGACACGCCTTTTCAATGTCGCATGGGGGTCGGGAACAGTGCCCATGGACTGGCAGACCGGGGTGGTGGTTCCCATTTTCAAAAAGGGGGACCGGAGAGTGTGCTCGAATTATCAGGGTATCACACTACTCAGCCTCCCAGGGAAAGTGTATGCCAGGGTGCTGGAAAGAAGGCTCCGACCAATTGTCGAACCTCGGATTCAAGAGGAGCAGTGCGGATTCCGTCCCGGTCGTGGAACAGTGGACCAGCTCTTTACCCTCGCAAGACTACTGGAGGGGCTCTGGGAGTTTGCCCAACCAGTCTACATGTGTTTTGTGGACTTGGAGAAGGCCTTCGACCGGGTCCCTTGGGGGTTTTTGTGGGGGGTGCTGCGGGAGTATGGGGTGCCAGACCCATTACAACGGGCCATCCGGTCTCTGTACGACTGCAGTAGGAGCTGTGTTCGTATTCTCGGCAATAAGTCAGACGCGTTCCCGGTGGGTGTTGGCCTCCGCCAGGGCTGCCCTTTATCACCGGTCCTGTTCGTGACTTTCATGGACAGGATATCTAGGCGTAGCCGGGGGGAGGAGAACGTCGGGTTCGGGGGTCTCGGGATCGCCTCTCTGCTGTTCGCAGATGATGTGGTCCTGTTGGCCTCTTCAGACCATGACCTCCAGCAGTCACTGGGGCGATTTGCAGCCGAGTGTGAAGCGGCGGGGATGAGAGTAAGCACATCCAAATCTGAGGCCATGGTGCTCTGCCGGAAACCGGTGGATTGCTCCCTCCGGGTGGGGACACAGTGCCTACCGCAAGCAAAGGAGTTCAAGTATCTCGGGGTCTTGTTCACGAGTGAGGGTAAAATGGAGCGGGAGATCGACCGCCGGATTGGTGCGGCTGCAGCAGTAAAACAGGCGCTGCATCGGACCGTCTTGGTGAAGAGGAAGCTGAGCCGGAAGGCAAAGCTCGCAATTTACCGGGCTGTCTACGTTCCGAACCTCACCTATGGTCACGAACTCTGGGTCGTGACCGAAAGAACGAGGTCTCGGATACAAGCGGCCGAAATGAGTTTTCTTCGTAGGGTGGCCAGGCTCGGCCTTAGAGATTGGGTAAGGAGCTCGGACATCAGGAGGGAACTTGGAGTTGAGACGCTACTCCTTCGTATCGAAAGGAGTCAGCTGAGGTGGTTCGGGCATCTAATCAGGATGCCTCCTGGACGCCTCCCGTTAGAGGTTTTCCAGGCACGCCCAACTGGTAGGAGGCCCCGGGGAAGACCCAGGACACGCTGGAGGGATTATATCTCCCAGCTGGCCTGGGAACGCCTCGGGATCCCCCAGAATGAGCTGGAACGTTTTGCGGGTGAAAGGGAAGCCTGGGTCGGCCTGCTAGGCCTGCTGCCACCGCAACCCGACCCCGGATAAGCGGATGAGAATGGATGGATGGATGGATGGACTTTAATATTCATGTGGATGTCGATAATGATAGCCTTAGTACTGCGTTTATCTCATTATTAGATTCAATCGGCTTCTGTCAGAGTGTACAGAAACCCACTCACTGTTTTAACCACACCCTCGACCTTGTTCTTGCATATGGCATTAAAATAGAACATCTAATAGTTTTTCCACAGAACCCTCTTTTATCAGACCATTACCTAATAACTTTCAAGTTTATACTACCAGAGTGTACACCGTTAGGCAAAAGTTTCTACACCACATGTCTATCTGACAGTGCTGTAGCTAAATTTAAAGAAGCGATTCCATCTGTATTTAATTCAATACCATGTCTCAATATAACGGAGGACTCCTGTACTAAATTTAGTCCGTCCCAGATTGATCATCTAGGTGATAGTGCTACAGGCTCACTGAGACTGACACTAGACTCTATAGCTCCTCTAAAAAAGAAGATAATAAAGCAGAGGAGGTTCGCTCCATGGTATAACCCTCAAACCCGCAAAATAAAACAAACATTGAGAAAGCTTGAAAGGATATGGCGTTCCACCAATTTAGAAGAATCTCGGTTAGTTTGGCGAGATAGTCTTAAAACATATAAGAAGGCCCTCCGTAATGCCAGAGCAGCCTATTACTCACTAATAATAGAGAAAAATAAGAACAACCCCCGGTTTCTCTTCAGCACTGTAGCCAGGCTGACACAGACTCACAGCTCTGTTGAGTCGTGTATTCCTATAGACCTCAGTAGTAATGACTTCATGAGCTTCTTCAATGATAAGATTCTAACTATTAGAGACAAGATTAATGGTCTCTTGCCCTCAATCAGTGCCGATCTATCTTTGGAGGCAGCTATAAACCCTGATATATGTATGGACGGCTTCTCTCTCATCGACTTTAAAAAATTGTCTTCAACAATTTCCTCTTCTAAATCTTCTAACTGTCTCTTGGACCCCGTCCCGACGAGGCTGCTTAAAGAAGTTTTACCTTTGATTGGCACCTGTCTGCTGGATATTGTCAATCTGTCTTTACTAACAGGCCATGTACCACAGTTTTTTAAAGTAGCTGTGATTAAGCCTCTTCTCAAGAAGCCCACTCTTGATCCAGAGGTGTTGGCTAACTATAGACCGATCTCTAACCTTCCCTTCCTCTATAAGATCCTTGAGAAAGTAGTTGCAAATGAGTTGTGTGACTTTCTACATAACAATAGTTTCGAGGATTTTCAGTCAGGATTTAGAAAACACCACAGCACAGAGACAGCACTGGTGACAATTGCTAGTGATCTTCTACTTGCATCAGATGGAGGACTTGTCTCCGTCCTTGTCTTGTTAGACCTTAGTGCTGCGTTCGACACCATTGACCATCACATCCTATTACAGAGATTAGAACATTTGATTGGCATTAAAGACACCGCACTAAGCTGGTTTAAATCCTATTTATCAGATCGATCTCAATTTGTATATGTAAACGATGAATCCTCGATGACCACCAACGTCAGTCACGGAGTTCCACAAGGTTCTGTGCTTGGACCAATCTTATTCACCTTATATATGCTTCCTTCGGGCAATATTATCAGAAAACACTCCATAGACTTTCATTGTTATGCTGATGATACTCAATTATATCTATCGATCAAACCAGATGAAACCAACCAGCTTGCTAAACTTCAAGCATGTCTCAAAGATATAAAAACATGGATGACCTGCAACTTCCTGATGTTAAACTCAGACAAAACTGAAGTTATTTTACTAGGCCCAGAACACCTCCAGAATCAACATATCTAATGATGTGGTTTCTCTTGATGGCATTGCCCTGGCATCCAGCACCACCGTAAAGAATCACGGGGTTGTCTTTGATCAGGACTTGTTCTTTAACTCTCACGTAAAACAAATCTCAAGGACTGCCTTATTTCACCTACGTAACATTTCAAAAATTAGACACATCCTGTCTCAAAGCGATGCAGAAAAATTAGTTCACGCATTTGTTACTTCTAGACTGGACTACTGTAATTCCTTATTATCAGGCTGCTCTAATAAGTATCTTAAATCTCTCTAGTTGATCCAGAATCATATTACTCCTGTATTAGCTTCTCTTCACTGGCTCCCTGTAAAATCCAGAGTCGCATTTAAAATCCTTCTCCTCACACCATCATATCTTAAGGATCTCATAGTACCATATTACCCCACTAGAGAGCTGCGCTCACTGAATGCGGGGCTGCTTGTGGTTCCTAGAGTCTTATAAAGTAGGATGGGAGCCAGAGCCTTCAGCTATCAAGCTCCTCTTCTATGGAACCAGCTTCCACTTTCAGTCCGGTGGGCAGACACTGTCACATTTAAGAGTAGACTTTCCTCTTTGATAGCGCTTAAAGTTAGGGCTGGCTCAGGTTTGCCCTGGTCCAGGCCTAGGGGGACATCATAGGATACACTGAGCTCCGCTCTCCTCTTCTCTCTCTCCCCTTCTGTATGAATTTATGTCCCATCAATGCACATTTCTAACTCTACTTCTTCCCCAGAGTCTTTCTCGCCTCGCAAGTTTCTATGGATCGTGGTTGCGTCTGGACCCTGGTCCTGCATCCTGCTGTGGTCCTCCCCGACGCCTACTGCTATTATCGTTATTTCTAGTTGCATTGCAATTAGTATTGTCAATACCATTACTACTTTTATTGTCGTTATTATTCTACTATATCCACTGTTGCTGTTTCTTGTAGTTGTTACTTTTTCATCATGACTACTACTCATTATTTGAATGATTTCTGTCATATCCATTGAATGGGTTGTAACTCTGTTATGCTGTTCATTCTGTACACAGGACATATATTGTACTTCTGTCCATCCGGCAAGAGGGATCCTCCTCTGTTTCTCTCCCGAAGGTTTCTTTCCTTTTTCTCCCCTGAACCGATGTGAGGTCCTGGGACAGAGGATGTTGTATGTGTACATATTGTATTGTAAGCCCTCTGAGGCAAATTTGTAATCTGTGATTTTGGGCTATACAAAATAAATTGAATTGAACTGCTGCTGCACACAGAAGTGTGCTGGCTCTCGAGGGAGAGTACTCAACCGGCTGTTGGAATTACGATCTGAAGTACACACCTTTCTGATTGAGGACACCTCGTTCCAGGACACAGACTGGTTTGCAAAGCTGTGCTATCTGGCAGATATATTCAACAAACTGAACGAACTGAATATGTCTCTGCAGGGCAAGGACACCAGCATTTTAATCCTGAAAAAGCAGAGCTGTGGAGAAGGGCCTTTGCACCGGGGGACTTCACCTGCTTTCCTCAGGTTGATGATTTTCTCTCTCGTGAGGATGTGGACAGAGCTCCGGTCAAGTCGGTCATAGTTGCACTTTTGACCAACTTGATTTAAGATTTTCATTCTTACTTTTAATAATACATTTTATTTATATAGCGCTTTTCACAGTTCTCAAAGGCACTTTACAAAACATTAAAATCATCATAAAAGAGCTATACATTAAAAACATGGAACATACAATAGTCATAAATTAAAAGCACTTCTGAAAGGGTGGGTTTTGATTTGTGTTTTGAATATCGAAAAGGTCAGTGCCGTCTCGGATGTGTTTGGGGAGAGAGTTCCAGAGGGAGGGGGCAGCTATGAAGAAGGCTTTGTCACCCCATGTCCGGTGCTTGGTCCTGAGTGGGATAGACAGGAGGATGGCATCAGAGGAGCAGAGCCCACGGGATGGAGTGTGGTGGTGGAGCAGGTCAGTGAGGGCCTGGTTGTGGAAGTCTTTGTGAGTGAGGAGAAGGACTTTGTATTGGATCCGTTGTGGGACGGGGAGCCAGTGGCGGTTCTGGAGAACAGGGGTGATGTGATCACGGGAGCGGGAGTGGGTGAGCAGGCGAGCAGCAGAGTTCTGAATGTATTGAAGTTTATTTAGGATTTTGGATGATGTGCCATAAAGAATACTGTTGCAATAGTTCATTCTGGAGGTGATGAAGGCGTGGATCAGAGTTTCAGCAGCAGATGAGGAGAGTGATGGGTGGAGACGGGCTATGTTTTTTAAGTGAAAAAAGGCAGTTCTGGTGATTTGTTTGACGTGGTGTTCAAAGGAGAGGTTGCTGTCAAACATGACTCCGAGGTTGCGGATGTGTGGGGAGGGAGACAGAGTGGAGTTGTCAATGGTGAGGCAGAAGTTGCGACTGGTTTTAGTGAGAGATTTGGGACCGATGATGATCATGTCAGTTTTATCACAGTTGAGTTGCAGGAAGTTGGTTTGCAGCCATGATTTAATATCAGTCAGGCAGTTGGTCAGAGTGGAGTGAGTAGTGGTGGTAATGGCCTTTGTGGAGATGTAGAGCTGGACATCATCGGCGCAGAAGTGGAAGAGGAGACCATGTTGACGTATGATATTGCCAAGAGGGAGCAGGTAGAGGATGAACAGAAGAGGACCAAGCACCTAACCCTGGGGGACACCTTGAGACAGAAGAGCAGTGGAGGAGGTGCAGCTGTTGATACTGATCAACTGTTGTCTGTTTGTGAGATATGATTTAAGCCAGGAGAGAGCAGTTCCGGTGATGTTGAGGGACGATTCGAGGCGGGAGAGAAGGATGTTGTGGTTGATGGTGTCGAAAGCTGCAATGAGGTCGAGGAGAATGAGAATGTTGAGGTGACCAGAGTCTGAGGAGAGGAAGAGGTCATTGGTGACTTTAAGAAGGGCTGTTTCAGTGCTGTGCTGTGAGCGGAAACCGGATTGAAATGGCTCGAACAGATCATTGAAGATGAGTTGGGCTTTGATTTGGGCAGCGACAACGCGTTCCAGTATTTTTGACAGGAAGGGAAGATTGGAGATGGGCCGGAAATTGCTCATGGTGTCAGGGTCAAGTCCAGCTTTTGACATGGAGGATACATCTACACAGCTGGATTGGGTGAGAAACCCATTTCTCTTGCCCGAAGCAAATGGAAGCAAGCTACCTGTCACCAGATGAAGTTTGCCACATCCGCATGACCTGGGACAGAAAGCTTAGGGGCAGCTTATTAGCTGCCCCTAAGCTTTCTGTCTGTTCAAAGCTTTTTTTTTTCTTTTCCTTTGCCTCCACATATTTCTCTGCAATGACTGTGACTGAAGAAGAGCTTGATCACAGCAGTTGCCTCCCTGCCACCAAAACTGACAAAGATCCTCAGTGAAGCACAAGCTTCTCACTAAAATGTAAATGCAAAAAGCACTCAGTTCAATGTTTCACAGGGGGTACATCACTGAAAAAAGGTTGAGAACCACTGCTCTAAAGATTTGTGCTTTGTGGCGCATCACATCACAACTTTTAATAAACGTCACGGTCTCATATGAGACGTACTGTTTTTAAACTGCCTGTGGGAAGAATGAACATTTATGAGTCCGTCCATTCTTTGTTAAAGGCTCTGGATTCGCTATCCACATTTCCCTTTTTGGACCATGCCATGTGAAATAACTTCTGACACATATTTCTCCAACTGTCCTTCCTCTCGTACCGTCTCTCCCTGTGTGTGAATATCTCAATCGAGTCACAATGCACATTTTGATTGGCTGAGTAGGATCATGTGAGATGATTTACAACGCATGTGTAACCTAGGTTAATATAACCTTAAACAAATTAAAAGTTAAACAATAATACAATCAGGATAACCTAATTAAATAATAGTATTAAGTTCATTGACATTAACAGTTAGAATGTTGGTTTACACTGTCATAATTTTTCCTATTTACTTTGTGTACTGTTCCTTAAGAAATGCAGCAGCCTCTGTTACTGTAGCGCATCTTGCTGGAGAGGGAGGAAAAATAGAGAGAGAACGGTAGATTGCGAACGAAAGAGAGGTCGCAAACAAGTGAGGAGAAAAGGAATATAAGAGTGAAGAACGACGTTTTGAAGAGTGTAAACTTAATGTTTCCATATTTGGAGGATTTTATGTACCTGCTGATATTGCTGAAATCTGTTCAGTTGAGTTAAAACTGTATTTTTTATGTGTCAAATTAGGATGCTATTTCCTTGTTTTTCAAGCTGAATGTGGAGCCAAAATAGCCAGTAGCTAAACTAAGATGGTTTGACTAAGTTCATATCGTGTAGTTTGTGCATTTGCATTGTGTAAAGTGAACTGAGAAGCTACATGCAACAGGCATGTTCAAGTTTAGCCTCGTTAGCATGGTTCGGTGAACAGCGCCACCATTTCAGAGCGTGGTTCAGATAGTTAACCTGTATTTAGGTGCTAGTTCTACTCATGTACTTAATTTTGTGATGGAATATGTAAGATTATAATAGCTTTGTGTATTGCACTATTGTACAACAGGCCAGGTTTTTTAGTTGGTGTTTACACACCCGAAGCTGGGAAATGAAGATGGCGAGCCACCCATAGGAGACATCAAGTTGGACCAGCTTTTTCTTCTGCTAGACCAACCTACCCCCTTTGATAAAGACTGATTCATACACCTGAATCGTGGTAGGATTGAAGCTTTCAGTATTTTGCTGCAACACGCAGTGGAACTCTTTGGACTTGTAAACGACTTAAGTTGAGTTATTGATCATACGCTGTATATTGATCTGTGGGAATTTTGTATCTTGATTCTATTTTAAGTTGTATTTTATTTTCCACTCATTTTTGTGCCAAATCGGTAACGCAAAGGGGTTGTGTTACTGTAAAATCTAAACTTAATTTACTGGTTTAGTAAACTAATGAGAAGTTCTGAACTAAACTAAATAGGCCTAACTATGATAAAATGAGAACTTAGAAGAACGGTGCCAACGGGCACTGCAGAAGCATCTTGTGGCCGTTTTCGGGGGCGGGGCCATTTAGAAAAGGTGTCTGTTCAGAGCAGGCCAATTACATGTGCTGCTTGTAGTCATCTAAAAAAAATGAAGAGTTTGGTTATAATATTAGTATACCGCTCATCCAGCAGCTTCATTGTAGAGCTGAGCACGACAGATTGATTTGCTCAGCAAGTCCTTCCCTCTTTCTCACTTCAATAAAAAAATGTTCAAAATTCAAAGAATTTGAACACAACATTGCACTTTTTTAATCAAAGAAAGTGTTTCAATACGGTAATAGAAATAAATATTCCTTGCACTCACAGGGAATACATCGGCCCGACTCTGGCTGCCCAGCTTTGACCTGAACTCGGCACGGGAGAACAAACACGACGGGCCGGGTCCGGTTGCCGACTCAGCTAAGACTCGGGATGAATGATACCACAGAATTCCGCCTGCAAACCATCACTGGGCATCACCTCAAAAATGTCAAAACTGACCCAAGTATAGTCCAATCGGGCGGCTAGATTCAGTCTGGAGACTCTAAACTGGCAATGCCCAGGATGCACAGTAAAATGCCATAACTGCCCCAAGCTAGCATCATGCCCACCCAGGTACATATAGTGGGCACACTATTACAAGGTATCATTTTCCAGTGTTCCTGACCAATGTAGGTCCTAACAAAATTAGTTTGGTCCTACAATATAGACTTGCCAAAACCCATGACTACTACTAATGCATGCAGAATAATTGCACATGTTGAAAGCGGCAGTAATAATCTAAGAGTCATGTGTTTCTATACGTTTTATTGCAAGCAAAAAACATTTTTACAGCCAGGTTAGAAGAAAAGACGTTCAGGACATTAATAATAAATACAAATCTGAAAATATGTATTGAATACTGAATAAAATTCTGAAAACCAATTCATTTATATCAAATAGAACAATGAGGACATTAAGTCATTAAAATATAACACACACACAAAAACAATCCACCAGTGGATGTCTGCCATCGAAAACATTGATATTTTGCTCCTTCTGGTCCTTCCACCAACCAACCGTCTGACATTGCAGAGCCATTCTTTATTACAGCTTCCACCTCTGATTCCATGGCCCGGCCTCTTTTAGTCACAGCATTTAAGCGTAAAATAAATCAACACTAGAAATGGGATTTGTTATGTGTGAAGTCCAGGGGGATAATCCCCTGGACTTCCCACTTCCCTCTTTTTTTATGCCTACGAGGTAAGTAACCGTTGCTTTACCAAACTCACACTTAGCAAGATTCAGGGTCAACGAAGCCTCAGCAAGGATTCCTCATGCCAAATGCCATACAAGTGTACTGTATAAAATGGTCTGGTGTCACAAACGCAGAAATGTCAGATGCTCTTGAGGTTAAAGAAACCTGCCAGTACCCTTTAAGCAGATCTAGTTTGGTGATATACACGGCAGGACCAATGCTGTCGATACAGTCGTCCATTCGAGGCAGAGGGAACAAGTCTGGCACAGTCACTGTATTCACTTTCCGGAAATCGGTGCAGAAACGAGGGGTACCGTCAGATTTAGGTGCGAGCAAACACGGAGAGCTCCATGGGCTGCGACTAGGCTTGGCTAGACCATTTTCAAGCAGGTAGTTCACCTCTTTCTTTCTCTCTCTTCTCTACAGGACAGCGATAAGCATGCTGCTTAATTGGTGCAACATTACCAACATCAATGGCATGCTGTAACACACTAGTACGCGTCGACATATCTCCAAACAGAGTGGGAAAGGAGTGGAACAGGTTGAGTACATCACCTTGCTGACTTTCAGGCAGGTACGACAAGTACAAATCTACACTAGACAGAACCTCAGAATTGGACAACCTACCACACTGCTGACCATCAGAGGGCACTGCCAGACCATCGTCATACATGGTTTCCACACAAACCAAGGAAGCAGTTACCACGTCAGGGACAGCAGTATCCACCGGTATCTTCTGCTCCCCCTGGGCAACTTCTCTGCAAAGATATGGTTTGAGCATGTTAATGTGGCACATTCTTGACTTCTTTCTGCGCTCAGGGGTGCGGATCACATAGTTGGTGTCGGATACTTTCCTTTCCACCACATAAGGACCTGAGAAACGGGCAGAGAGGGCAGAACCAGGCCCAGGCAACAGAAATAGCACTTCATCACTAGGCTTGAACTGTCGCACAACAGCCACTTTATCAAACCTTTTCTTCATGTGGTCCTGGGAAGAAGAAAGGGCTTCCCTCGCCAACATAGACACACGTTGCAACCGCTCCCGACACAGGGCAACATACGTCACCGCGTCAGTCTTGGGCGAAGACCCAGACAGCAACTTGTCCTTGAACACCTTTAACGGGCTACGCACGTCGTGACCGAACACCAATTCAGAAGGACTAAACCCAAGTGATTATTGCTTTGCATCACGAATAGCAAAGAGAACATAAGGCACACCCTCATCCCAGTCTTTCCCGGTGTCATAACAGTACTTTCTTAGCATGGACTTCAGAGTCTGATGCCACCGTTCAAATGCACTTTGTGACTCTGGATGGTAAGCGCTAGACAGAGTGGGAAACACCCAAGGACTGCAACGTCTTTCTAAAGGCCTTTGAAAGAAAATGTGTTCCCTGATCAGTCTGAACAACCTTTGGTATTCCGAAGGTGGTAGAGAACTTAATCAGTGCCTTAGTGAATGGCCGGCACAGTGATTTTTCGCAAGGGTATGGCCTCAGGAAAACGAGTGAAAACACACATCACTGTAAGCAAAAATTGGTTACCAGACTGGGTTCAAGGTAACGGACCAACACAGTCAATAATGACATGCTCAAAAGGTTCACCAACAGCAGGGACAGGGTGCAAGGGGGCTGGAGGCACTACTTGGTTCGGTTTTCCCACCACTTGGCATGTGCTGCAAGTTTTATAGAAACTTATCACCTCAGTTTTCATTCCTGGCGAGAAGAAATGCTTCAGGATCCGATCGTATGTCTTAGTGACACCTAGATGACCAGACCAGTGATGTTCATGTGCCACTGCTAGCACCAGCTGCCGACAACCAACAGGAATAACTAACTGGTAGACAGTGTCACAGTCCTCACCTTTTTCAACCGCTGCCTTACCTGGCTGTGCCATCCACGTGCGCATCAACACACCGTTCTCAACAAGAAAAGACTGCTTCTTAGTGCACTCACTAGTGCTTTCACCAACGGCAGGAAAAAACACTTTGCTAAGGATGGATCAATTTGAGTGGCAGTGATACTGCTGGATCAATACCGGACTCTGTCACACCCTTAGGGTCCTTTGAGGTGCCGTTCACCGACCAACTGACGAGGGGAAACCTGTCCTCAAACAGAAGCAAACAGTGAATCAGATAAGTCGACATCCTGAGCCTGTTTCCGGGTTCTAGTCAGCACGCTAACCTTGAACACATCTGGGTAGCTCTGAGCCAGATCACACACAGAGTCAGATATAGGAACATCCACCACTTCAGGAATATGGTAAACTTTACCTTCCGCTATATCGTTTCCCATGATGAAAGCCACACCATCAACAGGAAAACATGAGATGACAGCCACTGGGAAAAAAACAGTTATCAGCTTGGTCTGCACATACACACGGTGGAGAGGTGCAGGAACGAAACCCATCTCAATACCCCTCACCACTGCACTTACATCACAGGCAGATTTGGCACTGAAGGGCAGACTAAATATTAAGAACAGCAGCTTTGAGTTCCCCTTTAGAAAGTGAACTCGACACAGGGACACTATAATACTTTGCCATCTCCCTCAACTCACTCTAACACTTTTTTGGACTGTATGAGAGAAGGATTAGCCACAAACTCCGCCATATTAAAAGCCACCATACTGACAGAGTAAGAACAAATATTTACAGCAATACTAGCTCACTGCTAACACTACACAGTTCATACACGGCGATCACTGCAGTCCTGTCCCTCTAGCTGCCTCACCAGAACTAACTAAACTCCCCGCTAGTCTTCAGGTGCTACTCGTGGTGGGTACTTACGCACTTAAACCCGCAGGACCGGTAGAGCAACCATGAACTGGCCGCCCACCCGCAGCCTCGGACGTGCCGCCGAAACAATTGATCAAACCACTTTTGACACCACTCTATCAATACCCCCCCAACAAACTCCAAAGGGAATCCACTCTTACCTACCAGGGACAGAACAGCAATTCACTTACCGTGTATACAGGGCCAACTTCACTACACAAATCCAAACCTAGTCCATCAAGTTAGGACGAGCCCCCATCATGATGGCTGCATTTGTTGTGTCTGTTAACTTTCTTTGTGGGTTATTTCAGCAGCATGACCACCGCGAGTATAAACTGTCCACTTAATTCCAGATTGCATTGCATTTGTCCATTATATTTTGTCTTTCTTCTTCTCCTCCACAAACCTCTGTGCCTCATCCGCGGATCTGAAGTGTCGGACTCCACCGTCATGTGTAACGCGCAGCACGGCTTGATACAGCATCGGCGTGGTTCTGCAGATGTGCGGGGCCGTGGTGACACCTGTCCAGCTTGATCCTGTCATTTTTCACCGTGAGGTTCAGGCTTTTTGGCAGCCAAAATGCGAAAAAGTCCCTGCCGTTATCCCCCTGAGCGTTCGGGCAGATTGATGACCTTTATGTTGTTGCATCTGGACCGGTTCTCCTGGTCCTCCAGCCGGGTCATGGCCTCAGTTAGTAGTGTCTCAGTGCGTTCGAGTTTAGCTAAGAGCTGTGACACTGAGTCCTCTGTCAGATATTCTTTGTTCTGCTTCGTCCACCCTTTTCTCCACCGCTTTAACACTTTCATACACCAAGTTCACCGACTTGGCTATCTGGTCGAGTTTTATATCCAGGCTGGAGCTGAGTTTCTTAAATACTCCTTCACTTATCTTCTCCACCAGGCCATCAATCTGCTTGCCTTCCGCCATGTTGTCGGAGTCACTGGTCTCTTTTTCGGGCTGAGTTTTTCAAAGTCTGGACCTTCCGGTTTGATTTCTTTCAGTTTTTTTCCCCCAAAGTTCATGCAGTGATATTATTAATTCGGTCGCTCTCTTTTATTAATGTTAAGCTATACCTGAAGTGTTCAAAAAAGTGTTCGGTCCGCGAGCTCCTGTCCGGCGTTCCTACCTCCTTCGCATCACATGGCCCCCTCCGCAGATTCAATTATTATGAAAAATATAATCAACGAATACATCCATCCATCCATCCATCCATTCATTTTCATCCGTTTTTCCGGAGTCGGGTCGCGGTGGCAGCTAGCCCAGCAGGCTAACCCAGGCTTCCCTTTAACCCGTAACATTTTCCAGCTCGTTCTGGGGGATCCCGAGGCGTTCCCAGGCCAGCTGGGAGATATAATCCCTTCAGCGTGTTCTGGGTCTTCCCCGGGGTCTCCTCCCAGTTGGGCGTGCCTGGAAAACCTCCAGTGGGAGGTGCCCAGGAGGCATCCTGATTAGATGCCCGAACCACCTCAGCTGACTCCTTTCGATACGAAGGAGTAGCGCCTCAACTCCAAGTTCCCTCCTGATGTCTGAGCTCCTTACCCTATCTCTAGGGCTGAGCCCGGCCACGCTATGGAGGAAACTAATTTCTTCCACCTGTATCAGACTAATACATTGAAGTATTATTATAGATAAATCTACCCAGCAGTAAATGGAGTCATTAAAATGTCAAGTGATGAACACAATAATGCACCAATAATGGGCCATTCTGTATGATGATTACTTTTACTTTTGGTACTTTAAGTTTATGTTGATGCTAATACTTTTGTACTTTTAGTTGAGAAATATTTTAAATGCAGGAATTTTTGTATAGCTGATATCAGACAATGATTATTGTGTCTATCTATAGAACATTTAAATAATATTAATGCCATCAGTTTGTTTGTTTATTGTGCGTTTGAAAATGAATTACACCCAAAATACAAATGTAGGACGAGGAGAGAGTTTATGAAGTTAACTGTCATGCACTGATGTCACTTTAGACAATAAAGTTGATTATTAAACTGTAAACTATCCTGACTATTACATATCTTATGTTTGAGGGATCATTGCAAAATAAGCATTATATTATGTCTAAATGATCAGTGCACTAGAAATTAAATAATTATAAATAACCATTTATTTAAAAAAAAAGTAAATTCGACAAAAGTCGAGTGCTCAGAAAAGCAACCACTTCCTGACTTCTTGCATCACTGGGGGCATTTGTTTACATACTTTGAAGCAAGATGCCATCATGGGTGCTCTAACCAAACCCAGTAATTCTGCTGTGTAGATGTTTTTGAATGGCATGTATTTCTTTGTGAGATTACGCGATTAGCGTCACCACTTTTACAAACTACGTAAAATTGTTACAGGACTAGAAATACAGAATACACACATTACCTTCAGCAGATTTCATTAACCAGGTAGTTTTACTCTGTTTTAACCAAAATTGTGGACAAATTTCGAGAATCCTCTGCTAACATCAACTGATGTCATATAACGCGAGCTACGGCAACGTTGGCTGTCTGCTTTAAGACTATAGCCTGTAGCTCACCCAGCGATGTTATCTCTACACCTTGTCTACAACTTTAAGCAAAAATACTGTAAAAGAGAATTACTTACGTGTACAATTCCAGTATAATTTCTTGAGTGACTCCAGGCACAGACTGATCCGCCCAACACTGCTAAACCGTTTCAAACTGAGCCCAGTTGGGCTGTGATTAGTCAGTTTAGGCCTGTGTCTTCAACGCCCGATTGAGCCTGGATTTTCCAACCATCAACGGGCCAGAACCCGTTTCAGTGCTGGCTGCCGATTAATCCAGATGCTATTTCTTAGCCCTCTGAGGCAAATTTGTAATTTTGGGCTACACAAAATAAATTGAATTAGCTAGAATTGGCCAGTGTCTGTGACAGCTAAATCTGGGCCAGATATGGCAAAAATTTAAATCGGCCAAAGCTGGCTCACATTTGGCAGCATCGAGCCGGAACACAGCCGAGTCAGCCGACACTCAGCCGCAATAGGGCTTAGTCTGCTGGCTACCTGGGTTGTTTAGAAAGAAACACTCGTGCAAAGAATTGTTCTCCCTTTTATTATCTAAACTTATTGCAAGCTCATCATCACTGAAGGTAGCCGTCCTTGTGACCCCTGACCAAGGGCATATTCTTGTTGGGTTGCGTGACAAGGCTGTGACTAAGTCTGCTGCACCGATGAGGAAACAGCGATGATGATCGTGGTAATGATGGTGAAGCCAGAGTGCTTGTGAAATGTCACATCTGTCCTCATTAAAAGCCTTTGAATTACAAGCAAACCTCTCATCTGGCTCTGCTGCCAGTTCACATAAATATTGAAAGGACAGATCAATTAAATACAATCAGACATAAACAAAACAGTTATTGAGAGGTTCTGTCTTGTCATGGATTCAAAAAGGCTCTGAATGGGGAAATGTTTTTTCCTACAAATTCAATTAGAGGGTCTGATTTTACTGAATAGGGTGATTTCTTTTTTAAGTTGAAAGTTTGTTTCAGAAGGTTGTTTATGATTGTGAGGGACAAGAGGGCCCTGATGAAATGGCTCATGCTGTATCATTCATTATCAAGGCTGTCAACTCCCTGTAATCACCCTGTCTGTTCTTGCCTCACCTCGCCTCCTCTGGGCCTACTACTCTATCAGCTGCGTCTTAAAAACAGAAGTTTAGTAACAAATAAAGGGGACATCAGAACATTGTTTCCAGTGAAGCAAGTCGTATAATGCAAAACAAAGCATTTATGTCAAGCAAGTACTCAAAATGTGTCAACATTGAGAGTTTAATGAAAACAAAGGTATTTTCATAGTATAGTTTCTTTCTATTCACATTTATTTACATGTATGGGTCGTGACCAAAAACTGCAGGATTTTCTGCGGAGAACTTTTAACTCTATTACTATTTTCTATGCAAAAACACATTTCAAAAGAAGTGCTGAGGTTGTGGAACAAAAATGACTTTCGAGCCACTTTTTCATAGTTCAATGTATGGCCTATCAAGACCATTAGAGGTTTCCGGGGTTTGTTTTCTTAGCCTGGAAACCAAAACCCCGTTCTGTGTTAGTAACATGGCGGCCGGCTCAGTGAGGAGGATTCTCTCTGTATGTTTGTATGTGTAAATAAAAAACACAACTCTTACTTTCAGGCGATTATACACTTAAGAAAACAAAGTTATTAGTATTATATTTCTGCCAGTATAGCCACCTAAATGTTACACACTTCAACAAATTGCAAAGAATAATCAGCCAGCCGTTTCACTGCACATTCACTGACAGCCTGCAGAGGAAAGCTGGGAGCTCCTAAGAACTTGCGGAAATAAGTTGTAGACCGGCAGATGGAAATGTTTAGGCTGTTGAACGTCTTAATCACTCTTTGATGACAAAAGGAGGTCAATTCATGGTATGCGTTTATATGATTTTCAGTATATTAGCTCTCCTAAGAAACAATTGTTAAGATTCCTACTCAGACTGTACAGCAACACTTGATTTGCATGGATACTGTCATAATAATGATCTTTGAGCCCGGTGGCTGTATTTTCAACTAATCAAATGGCTAATACCAGTACTAGCCTTGTTTCCTGCTTATCCTGGAATGTGATTTGTTGATACTGACTCAAGTCGACACGGCAGGGAATTCCAAAAACACAGCTTCAAAATATTTAGCACGTCTGCAAGATAGTCACTTCCCACAACCCCACAGTTGTTGGTGGTAACTGTCTCTGCTGGCCTGCTGTGTAAACCAAATGTTGTTGGATTTTTGTTTCAAATAATGTTAGACCTCGGAAATGTATTGCCTGGATTCATTACACTTTTATTTGCAGCAGTTTTTAGGAACAAGTGTGGCCTAACCATATTTTTTAAGTGATTAACAGTTATCCAATTACACTAAAAGCTAACAAAAAACAACTAAAACGCTCACATTTGAAAGGCACATTCAACTGATATTAATTAATTTAAGCTGTAATGAACATCTTGGGTTATAATATTTGGGATAAGTGTCACACTTCTAGGGCAGACCAAAGACTCAGATGCAAAGGAAGACACTGGAGACGAGGTGAGGTCGAAGGCAAGGTCTTTCACTAGGCACAGAGGTCATAAACAAAGGGGGTCAGTCCGTTAAGGCAGACAAATCCGGCAGGTATCAGGCAAGGATCAAAAACCGAGGACGAGGCAAAGTTATAAACCAAGGGAAAGTAATAATTAAAGAAAGGATAATATTGCTGGAGAACGATGAACACACTAGGTAGGACAAAAACAATTTGGCACTGGAACAGGGAAAGCAGGGGAGTATATATGCGTGGGGTTGGCAGAGGGAAAAAACAGGGGCATGTGATTGACACCAGGTTATGGGAATGACAAACCAGGAAACACTCAAGAGACACACATGGAAAGCAGGGGAGTACATATGTGCAGGGTTGGCAGAAGAAAAAAACAGCCTAAATATAATTTATCGGGCTGAACACCCACGTGCTGTCCTCTTAGTTTACCTTTTTTTTACGGCTCCATGCTTCCATTGGTAACGGCGTGTCACATTGCTATGAATTGTGGGTAATTCCCTTGGGCAAAATCGGCATCTAATGCTGACAGCAAGGGTTCATAAAGGGCTCAAAATGTCTGCCAGAGAGCCCTCAAGCACTCAACGATTTGACAATGGGACAGCACTAAATCCTTACGGATTACGTGGGAGCGCGCCTTAAAGTCTGTGAGTCCGTAAGAGTTGAGATTGGGCCTTAATTTCCACACTCAGACTTTCAGGCATTTAGCATAACGCAACATCGTAACGCAACATCGTAACGCAACATCGTAACGCAACATCGTAACGCAACATCGTAACGCAACACATCGTAACGCAACACATCGTAACGTAACACATCGTAACGTAACACATCGTAACGTAACACATCGTATCGTAACACATCGTATCAACACATCGTATCGTAACGTAGCATCGTAACATCGTAACATAGCATCGTAACGTAACATCGTAACGTAACATCGTAACGTAACATCGTAACGTAACATCGTAACGTAACATCGTAACGCAACATCGTAACGCAACATCGTAACGCAACGATGGGTAACGTATTAGAAGGAGATGTTAAGTTAATGGAGATGAGGAATAAGGAAAGTGTAAAGAGCATGATTTTAACGGGATTTTAACGTCACAGGATGTCAAACTTTGGTTGATCAGATTGAACAGAGAACTGATAAGAATAAGAGAAAAGAATGGAAAGAAGGTTTAGCGGAGGCTAAGATGTGGTTAAACGAAGTGCAAAGGCGTAAGAATGGTAAGGAAAGGGAGAAACAGAAAAAAGAGCAGGAGATGAGAGAAAAACAAAGAACGAGAGAACAGAGGAGGAAATCAAGCACTCAACGATTTGACAATGGGACAGCACTAAATCCTTATGGATTACGTGGGAGCGCGCCTTAAAGTCTGTGAGTCCGTAAGAGTTGAGATTGGGCCTTAATTTCCACACTCAGACTTTCAGGCATTTAGCATAACGCAACATCGTAACGCAACATCGTAACGCAACATCGTAACGCAACATCGTAACGCAACACATCGTAACGCAACACATCGTAACGCAACACATCGTAACGCAACACATCGTAACGTAACACATCGTATCGTAACACATCGTATCGTAACGTAGCATCGTAACGTAACATCGTAACGTAACATCGTAACGTAGCATCGTAACGTAACATCGTAACGTAACATCGTAACGTAACATCGTAACGTAACATCGTAACGTAACATCGTAACGTAACATCGTAACGTAACATCGTGTCGTAACATATCGTAACGCAACATCGTAACGCAACATCGTAACACAACATCGTAACACAACATCGTAACACAACATCGTAACACAACATCGTAACACAACATCGTAACACAACGATGGGTAACGTATTAGAAGGAGATGTTAAGTTAATGGAGATGAGGAATAAGGAAAGTGTAAAGAAATTTAAGAGATGAAAAAACAAGCATGATTTTAACGGGATTTTAACGTCACAGGATGTCAAACTTTGGTTGATCAGATTGAACAGAGAACTGATAACAATAAGAGAAAAGAATGGAAAGAAGGTTTAGCGGAGGCTAAGATGTGGTTAAACGAAGTGCAAAGGCGTAAGAATGGTAAGGAAAGGGAGAAACAGAAAAAAGAGCAGGAGATGAGAGAAAAACAAAGAACGAGAAAACAGAGGAGGAAATAACTTGTATCCAAATCTTCTCTCTGAGACTCAAGAAGATGATGAATATGTGGTAACAAGACAGAGACAGCCACAACCACAACCGGTCGTCCGTCACGGACCCCTCCCTATTTCTCCCCCTTCGCCCCACGGTTTAGCAGTAGATGTCAGAAATCTCTTTACGCCTGTGGTTGCCAAAGGTCCTTGAGGCTTTTTTGTAGCTTTTTTTGGCTGGAAATGTGTGTCAATTTACAAGTAATGAAATTTAGGGTCTGAAGGGTGTGGCTATTCTAATACTGCATTTTCATCCATCCACCCATTTTCATCCGTTTATCTGGAGTCGGGTCGCGGTGAAAGCAGGCCCAGCAGGCTGACCCAGACTTCCCTCTCACCCGCAACATTTTCCAGCTCATTCTGGGGTGTTCCCAGACCAGCAGGGAGATATAATCCCTCCAGCATATTCTGGGTCTTCCCCAGGGTCTCCTACCAGTTGGGCGTGCCCGGAAAAACCTCCAGAGGGAGGCGGCCAGGAGGCATCCTGATTAGATGCCTGAACCACCTCAGCTGACTAATTTCGACACAAAGGAGTAGCGCCTCAACTCCAAGTTCCCTCCTGATGTCCGATCTCCTTAGGCTATCTCCAAGGCTGAGCCCGGCCACCCTACGGAGGAAACTCATTTCGGCCGCTTGAATCCGCGACCTCGTTCTTTTGGTCACTACACAGAGTTCGTGACCATAAATTGAGAGCTTCGCCTTCCGGCTCAGCTCCCTTTTCACCAAGACGGTCTGATGCAACGCCTGTTTTACTGCTGCAGCCGCACCGATCCGCCTGTCGATCTCCCGCTCCATCTTACCCTCACTCGTGAACAAGACCAAGAGATACCTCCCACCTGTAGGGAGCAATCCCGCATTTGTGGGCTTAAATACAGTGCCATGTGGCTAATTGGAGTCTTGGAAAGCACTTGCATGTAATTTTCAGTTATTGGTCCAAGTTTCATGCTTCTAGCTAGTTCAAGCTCACAGGAATTTGAGCAAAGTGGCAGACAACAAATAATGCAGTATTGCTCCTTGTCATTTACAAAAGGCCAGAATGTTGGTATTGATGCAGCACCTCATCAAGAGAAACAGACCCACAAACCATCTACAATCCTTAAATGTTCTTGACTGCTTCACAGTAATACAGATAAGCGTTGCAGGAGCCACCAGCATGATGTCTGTCTTTCGTCAATGTTTACATCTCACAAACAACTCTGTTTCAGTGACAACCAAACGTATGCACAGTGCTCAATCATTGCAGCACACTCAAGAAAACGCAGCTACATGCATGACTATACAGCCTATAAATCTGCGAGCTTGGTTGGAATTAATATTGAGAGAAAACTATTTTTTAAATGAATATCAACTTCATTTCTCACAGTGAAAACATGGAGAACATATGGTCTACATTAAAGGAAACTGGAGCTTCTCTCAACAGCCGGGCAGAGAGAATGCTTCATGTCCTCAATCCACTGCTACAGACATTTGAATTTTCAAAAGAAAAGTGTTAACTCAGCCTTAAAAAGCATTGTTCTAAAACGTGTCATTCTCTGTCATAAAAAAAACACCTAAAGGTCTTTGGCTGCAACACAGCTGATTTTATAAATAGCTACCGTATGGATCGCATAGCTGCTCCTCAAAGTCTCCAGTTATGCTTTGATATGCTCCAGTTATGCTTTGAGTGATAAAGAGAGATGGTTTTGCTGATTGGGTGTATGGAGTGTGGGCAGAATAGGAGGGAGAGTGTGGGTGAGGGATGGAAGATGTGAAGGGGATGAGAGGAGAGAAAGATGGCGTTGTCACAGTGATTTTTGTCAGCTAGCTGAAGAGGCACTCTGTAAGGGGAAGTTCCCCCTGCTGCTGTGCTCAGCTAATTAAAACTCACCCCCTTTACACATGCCTATGTGCACACACACATACGCAGCTACATTGAGTTTTAAAGGATCAAGTCATGTATCTGCTATCAGAGGAATCTTATCAAGTAATTTTGTTATAGAGATAAAACTATAAGACTCATAGTTGTATATCAACAAAGAACTTTTATTACACCAACATAAAAAGTCATACAAATTCAGAAGCTCTATGTCTTATTAATAACAGCTTTGTGCTCATTTGGGTTGAAGATCAAATTGATCATTTTACTTTTCAGGGTATTATAGGAACAGTGTGTATTTTTTAGAAGGATTTGTTGACATAAATCAAAGATTATTCATTGCTATGTTTCCAACAGTGTATATACCTGAAACTAAGAATCATTGTGTTTCCATTTGTTTGAAAAGATAAATGTATCTACAAAGAAAGTGGGTTCGCATCCACAGAGTCTGCCATGTTGCAGCAGTCAAGAATGGACAAACCAAACACTGTAGCCTTTTTCGTTTTTGCGTTAGGCACTAAATGGACCCCCGTGCGAAAGTATTAAACATCGAAATATTGATGAGCCCCAACGTTGCAGGTGCTTTGCATTGGTACTTTTTAAGCTGCCTGCATCTCTTCTGCTCTCACTGTCGGGGCTGAGCTCCTCCTACTACACACATGCAAACGCACAAGCACACATGGAGCAAAGTCAGCAAGTACAGAGTGTGTGTTGGTGACAGTGAAGTGAACCAGTTGAAGTGACCATTACTCGAGTTGATAGCAAATACACATCATTACTGTTGTTAGTGTTCATTAGTGCAATAAAACATTCACAAGTAAAAGGCGTTTCTGATTAACCTGCATGATTTCCTCTGAATTTGTGCTGGATCCGACCCAGGCATTAAGCATTAGGAATAACTATATAGAAATAGCCAATCTTCTCGCTAACGGTCTCGTTTAGTCATGTAGGTCATATAGAGGCACCAAAATGTTCATCAATCGAAACTAGCTGTAACATAGTACTCACCAAAGAGCAAAGTTTGCTGTGTTATTTTGTACTCAGTGAGGTCATGTTATTATAATAAAAGAAAAACCTACAAACACTGGAAATTATCTGAGAAAATATAATTTTTGTAATTTGGGGTGAAGCAACCCTCAAACATATGTATTTATTGTCTTTGGGTGTAAGTTGCAAATTATATGACAGTGCTCTGCTATGACTAACCTAATTTGTCTGGTGTGATAGGCACGGACCGCGATACTGGCAAGCATGCAATAAGACCCAGTGTGAATCTGGACTGATTCGAGATGGCATGTGCATTGGCCTGCCGCTGGTGATCTCCTCTATATATAGAGACAAGGGGACGGATACAGCTTAACCCATTGTTGTGTGATCAACTTGGTGCAGTGCATGTCAGGTGACAAGGGAGATACTGGCTCCAGCTGATCTGTGAGGGTATCCGTGATATTTCTATGTACTGGTGGCATAACAAATAAGTATCATTACGGTAGGGCTGTCGCAATCACCGCAATATTGCACTATTGACAAGTTAACCACAGGGGATGCCAGGTAACTGCAACAACCGCATCACGTTTTTTCTTTTTTGAATTCATGCAATGGGAGCGAATCGTATGAAAGTACGACTCGCTCGATGCACAGATGTGCATTGAGCACTGCGTCTGTTTTTGTTTTAATGGTCACAGAGAATAGAAAATGTTCAACTTAGGGTAAAAACGCTGCACCCGTCACTTTTTTATACAGCCGTCTAATCACAATGAAGAAAGGGCGAGACAAATATCACAAAGACCAACCGTCACATCATTCATGTAGGCTACAAGTGCTGAACAACAATAGAGGAGAGATTAATACACATCGACCAGCGGGTCAGTCCTCTTTACCTACATGCTTCAGCCTTCTGATCATTCAGCAAGAACTCTACCTTGTGCTGACATTTTTTACTTTTGCAGATATTCCATATCATAGCAACCAGATGAAAAAAGCTGCGTCTCATTGCTCTTCTGTGATCTGCATTTAACAATACACAAGTATTTAATTCGTTTTAAAAATGTCATCTTTGTTGATAAAAACGGAGTAATGGTCCTAATAATAGTTTAACAATTAAGTTTATTTCTATCGCACTAAAATCTGGATAAATTAAGTAATAGTCATTCAGTCAGTCTCTAGTTTTGCTGTTTTTGACATGAATGATGGATTAGATAAATAAATCCTGTAAAAAAGCTTTCAATTGTATGGTATTGACCTAGAGGACACTGTAATTACCTTAATTTTCACGGTCACAAGAACTGGCAGTTGTTGGATCATGAACTTTCAGCACAGCATGCCTTGGAAATGTTAGGGTGTGAGCTGTACTTCCATTCTGAGGTGAAGTCAGCACTGCACAAAATGCAGACCATCCTCAAATATGTTTATTAATAAATATGCAGAGCTTAGTGTCTACACTCTCAGAGGAAATACAACTGTTTGCTTTCAAAGCAAACATCTAATTGTGACTGGTTTATTCAGCTACATTTAATTTATCAAAAAAGCAAGGAAGTTTTCAACTGTGGAGCAGAGGCTGCTGTGCCATCAGATAGAAAATGCTGTTTTTGCCATGGCCTGTCAACCTCACTCCCATAATGCAACTAATGAAAGCTCCCGTCACCCCATGGACAACTTGACAAATTGTAATGTCATGACCCTGTTGCTGTTGCAATGGCTGAGCGTGGGGCTGAGCTGTGGTCACACGTGTCTGAGGCATGCTTACTAACATACACACACACACACACACACACACACACACACAGGCTGAGGAAAACAACAACAACGTGCATTTCATAATGGATCTACTCATGATGTGCTTTGACAACTTTGTAGAGTTGATGAAAAAAAAACTATCCCTTATTAAATTTGCACCAAACTAAAATGTACTGTATTTGTACACTGACATATACAAATTTAACCAATATATTTTACTAATTTGGTGACTCCTAGAAAAAAAATGTCATTGCAGAAAAATATGCTGCACAGCCAGCACTATTAAACTATTCACCTTGATCCTAGTTTTGAGGTAAATCTTTCAGAACAGAAGACACAATTGTCGATGAATATAAGCAGCAGCCAACTCCAGTTGTAATGAGTGCACTGTTGTAATGAAAAATAAACAAGCAGCTTGGTATTCACAACCTTAAAGTGCCCAGAAAACAGTACGATTCATATCCATATCAATAATGACACACTTACAGAATGCATCATTCATATTCCAATAATAGCCTAATTCTAAAGTCAAATGTTCTGAGCTTTGAATAAAGATCCTTGTTCTGTAACTCAAAAGTCATTAGTAAAATGACATCACTATGATATTTCTACGATAAAATATCAATGTGAATCATATTAAAGTGACCTCATTGCTAGTTTATTTTAATATCTCTCTTCAACATTTCCATTTGAACACATGTTTCTTGACCTTTCGGTCAACAATATCAATAACAAATGGATGAGTATGTTAATACTGCAATATTTTGTACATTACATGTCACACATTTAATCCGCATGGAGTTCTTTTCCAAATGTTAAAGCCTACTTTGCAACAAAAAAAAAATACAGCACACAAACTCAACTCATATCATATAACTTGTGTCCGAAAACATTCACGCACACACACATTTCTCATAATAATCCTCCTCAGCATAAAATCAGTGATGGAACTTACCAAAGAACAATGTGACAAGAGTAGAGGCAGACATCCCAGCACCCAGAGAGGACAAATCCCAGCAAGAGAGGAGAGAGTATCTAGACTGTCTCTGTGACTGACTGGATGAATTTAAGTACAGCGTGACTTGACGGAGGACTGAAGAGTGACGCGTGTCTCCACCACGCTGCGCAGCATACAACGTCAGCATTGTCATTGATTCAAGCGCAGCAGAATCTTCTTGTTCTTTTACACTGATCACCTGCAAAGCGACTTCCCCTTGCACTCATCTTAAACTCGTATGCGGCATGTTTCTCTGATTCACACAAGATTACACGCAGCCTCTGTCCGTCATGCACTGTGGCCCACTGCATGGAAATCAAAAGAGGAGGTGAAAAAAAAGGTGTGCCTGCATCAGCCTTTGAAATGGGAACTTCCACACTTGATATGGGCGTATTATATGATACGGTACTACTGCGTGTCGAAAGAGACATCTTCTAACGGGATAAACAATGCTAACGTGATGCTAATGCTAACGATATGCTAACAAGGTGTTAGCGCGATGCTATTGCAATGCTAACATGATGCTAACACAATGCTAACGAGATGCTAAAGAGATGCTAACAAGATGCTAGTGCAATGCTAATGCGATGCTAACACAATGCTAATGCGATGCTAGCGCAATGCTAGTGTGATGCTAACGCGACGATAGTGCAATGCTAGAGCGATGCTAATTCTTTGTGGCTGAAACTGTGTATTTTTCAACAAAATCCATTTGTGGCCTGTTCCCAGCCTGAAGCGTCTTTTGAGACCATAAAAACAGAAAATGCAGCTTTAAGGCAGAAAAGTGAAGAAAACATCATGTATTCATGAATATAACCAGAAACTTGAAGGTCTGCTGCTCTTGGGACACTTTATTGAGGAAAATCAAGTAAACTGTGTATTTTTCAACAAAATCCACTTTTGGCCTGTTCTTAGCCTGAAATGTCTTTTGAGACCATAAAAACAGATAATGCACCTTTAAGGCAGAAAAGTGATGAAAACATCACGTATTCATGAATATAACATGAAACTTGAAGGTCTGCTGTTCTTGGGACACTTTATTGAGGAAAATCAAGTAAACTGTGTATTTTTCAACAAAATCCACTTTTGGCCTGTTCTAGCCTGAAAAGTCTTTTGAGACTGTTAGGTTGTAATAAAATAAAATGACTTACACTGTAAATAAGGAATGTCTATGTATAAATTACGATACTTAAAAAGGATAATTAATAAGGAATAGTGAGCCTTATGGGAAAGAGTATGCGTGACATAGAAGGAGGCCACATTGAGTTTTCTAACTTAGACTTTCAGGTATGCATGGAATGAGAAGACGGAGGGGGATGGATACTCCGAGAGACAAAGAGCAATAAAAACGACTTCACTAAGAGGGGGGGTTGTTTTGCTAAAACTGTGTGAGGGGGAGTGATGACATCAGGAGCCATGGACCGGAGCGACCAATCGGAATGCTGATTATAGCCATGTGAAAACTTTAGCCGCACCACATGTTGTAGAACTGAGCCAATGAGAGGCGAAGATGCACAGTTTCATTGAACTATATAATCGAATGTACCAGTCTGTTCTGGGTCTCTTAGGTCAATGATCATAGACAGCTAACTCTCTCAGAGGGCCTGTGGACTGCGATTTGTATTTCGTATTACGTATTTCGACATGCTATAGTTTGACTTTTTTCAACATTCTATATTGTATGATATTTTTTTCAATATACTGTAGACTTCTTTGACATGCTATATTATGACTTTTTTTGACACGCTATAGTTTGACTTTTTTCCCTTTTTTTCAACATGCTATACTATGACTTTCTTTTGACATGCTATACTATGACTTTTATTTCGACATAATATACTATGACTAGTTTTTCAACATGCTATACTATGACTTTTTTGACATGCTATAGTAAGACTTTTTTACTCTTTTTTCGACATGCTATACTATGACTTTTCAACATGCTACACTATAAGTTTTTTCAAATTGCTACACTGACTTTTTGAAGATGCTATACTATGACTTTTATTTCGACATAATATACTATGACTAGTTTTTCAACATGCTATACTATGACGTATTTCGACATGCTATAGTTTGACTTTTTTCATCATGCTATAGTATTACTTTTTTTCAATATACAGTAGACTTTTTCGACATGCTATACTAGGACTATTTTTTGACATGCTATAGTTTGACTTTTTCACTTTTTTCAACATGCTATACTAAGACTTTTTTCAACATGCTACACTATGACTTTTTTCAACATGCTACACTATAACTTTTTTCATCATTCTATACTATGACTTTTTTTGACATGCTATAGCATAGGTGTCAAACTCAAGGCCCGCGGGCTGAATCCAGCCCGCAACGTCATTTTATGTGGCCCGCGAGAGCTCGAGAGGAATATGATTGTCTTAAAACTAAAGTCTATGCTGCTTTACAATGTACAGTGACCACAAACTACATCTCCCACAATGCATGTTGATTTTGTGACCCGTAAATGAACGGCTTCCTGCCACTAGAAAGCAGTGTTTCAATATCGGCGTTTAACTAAAGCGATTTGAGTTGAAAAAGATAAACAAATAATCCCAAAATGTCCAAGAAGAGAAAGATTGATGCAGAGGGAAAGAGATTACATGTTTGTGCTTCAAGGAGAAAAAAACGGTCTGTCTTCTGTGTTATGAGGCGTGTCGGTGATGAAGGAAGACAATGTACGTTGGCATTTTGACACCAAACACGGAGCCAAGTATCCTAAATTTAGCCTCCAAGAAAAACATAAAGTTATCCAAGAATTCGCGCTAGACAGAGGGGGCGTGGCTTATCTCCGTGGAAATAGTTCATTTCCACCATCCACTATTGAAGAAATAACCACTATTTCTGCTTTGTACATGTTGTGGAACTCCCACAAATGTCGGAACATCAAACGCCCTCGTGTCTGGGTTCATAATATTATCATATAAATATAAAGATATATATATTATAATATTATCCGTTGCCGCACACAGCTTCTCCAGGAGCTGCGTCTGGTTGAAGCCCCTTCCAGACTATCAACTTCTCCTCTATAGTTTCTGATTCAACAACGGCAGGAAGCGTCCTGCATTGACGCGCGTAGCTTCTCAATGCTGATTGGCTTTAAAGACACAGTGTCACGTGAATTGTTCGCGCTATTCGCGTCATTCTCGCTGCCTGGCGAAAATTTGCGTTATTTACATCCATTCGCGTCTGAGCATTGATTTTGTTTTTGTAATCTACTAGCACGAAAAATTCGCAACACGTTTGGTGTGAACGAAGCATAAAGGTATGTGAGCAGGTGAGCCGTGTAAAGGTGTGTGAGCAGGTGAGCCGTGTAAAGGTATGAGAGCAGGTGAGCCGTGTAAAGGTATGAGAGCAGGTTTGCCGTGTAAAGGTATGAGAGCAGGTGAGCCGTGTAAAGGTTTGTGAGGAGGTGAGCCGTGTAAAGGTATGTGAGCAGGTTTGCCGTGGAAAGGTATGAGAGCAGGTTTGCCGTGGAAAGGTATGAGAGCAGGTGAGCTGTGTAAAGGTATGAGAGCAGGTGAGCCATGTAAAGGTGTGTGAGCAGGTGAGCCGTGTAAAGGTATGAGAGCAGGTAAGCCGTGTAAAGGTGTGTGAGCAGGTTTGCCGTGTAAAGGTATGTGAGCAGGTTTGCCGTGGAAAGGTATGAGAGCAGGTGAGTAATGGAAAGGTGTGTGAGCAGGTTTGCCGTGGAAAGGTATGAGCGCAGGTGAGCCATATAAAGGTGTGTGAGCAGGTTTGCCGTGGAAAGGTGTGTGAGCAGGTGAGCCCCAGACCACATCTGTTACATATTTTTAGCAGCTCAATTATTTGTTGTAGAGTTATGTCCCTCTCAACTGTGACAAAAAAAGCTTTGAACAAAGTTAATGTAATGTTGTCTGTTATTTTCTTTAAAAGTTTGAGCTTTGATAGAGTAATGTGGGTTTCTTGACACTAAATTAAAAGGATTTATGTTATAATAGAAGATAAATTTGCTTAGATACATTTTTACATTTATATAAATGCAAGTACTATATTTTTACACTTGAATAAACAATAATCAAATGCAGAGACAGTCATTTAATATGTTAGGGAGTAGTTACATTTAGTCTTACAGTTACAACCGGCCCTCTGAGGGCACCCATAATGCTGATGTGGCCCAGGGTGAAAATGAGTTTGACACCCCTGTGTTATAGTAAGACTTTTCTCTTTTTTCAACATGCTCTACTACGACTTTTTTTTAAATGCTATAGTTTGACTTTTTTCACTTTTTTCAACAACAACTTTTTTTCATACTATTACTTTTTTTCAATATACTGTAGACTTTTTAAACATGCTATACTATGACTTTTTTCAACATGCTATACTATGACTTTTATTTCGACATAATATATTATGTGTCATAAGCCAATGGCAGGCCACAGCCTTTCAACAGTTGCCTGAAAAAGCAGCCTGCGAGAGTTATCTGTCTGTGTGCATTGACCTAAGAGAGTCTCGAACTGACCAGTACATTTGATAATTAGTCCAGTAAAAATGTGCATCGTCGCCTCTCATTGGCTCAGTTTTGCAGCGTGGATTTGGTTAAAGTTTTATGGCTTTAGAATCGATGATTTCCGTTGGTTTAGAATCAGTGCATCGCCTCTTCCAGGCTTACCGGCACTTGAAGTCATCTGTCCTCCCTCTCGTATAGTTGAGCTGAACAACCCCCCTCCAGGGGAGTTGCTTATCAGTTTTATTGGGGCCTGGTAGTGGCCTCAGTCTCCTGAAATCCCCTCTCTCTCTATTACATTCCTTACTTACTGGTGTAAGTCATATTATATTATTACAACCTAACAATAGTTTTAAATGTATGATAATACTCAACAATCCCTCCTTTTATACCAATTTTTGGTATAAATAATTACATGTAGTTGACAAAATAATACTAAACGGGAGTGACATTCGGTACAATTCGTCAGTTTCGTCATCTATTTATATGGGTTCAGCATCTAATATTGATATCATTAGGGGCTGGTTTTCCTGGGTTAGTGCGGTGGCTATGAATCTGAAAAAAAGAGTCCCGATGCAGGGGATGCAACAGCATCCTAATCAGGTAAGTATGCTGGAAAAATATAGATTGCTGTCATTACTGTGATAAACAATTGTTTGTATTTACCAACCCATGAGTCCAATATACCTGCGAAGAGGTCACTGATCCATCATGTTCCTGGATCAACAACCAACTTCGTTTTGGATTTCACAGATATGTATACAACGTATATCCCTGACTTTGTCCTCAAGTCAGGGATTCCAAAAATGAGCCGAAAAGTGGATTGACATTTAAGCAAAAATGTGTTTACTTTGTATGAAAACATTTGCACACTGAGCACAACAAAACCTATATTTTCCATGAGCGTCCTCCGACACCGTGCCTGAGCTGGAACCGGAAGCCCCGTCACGTCGGTACGTGAGCCTTTTATCGAAACACTCTAACTATGAAATTGTCTAAACACTCTAACTATGAAATTGTCCAAACATGCTGTCATTCATTACGTCGTTCCGTTACGTCGTTCCGTTACGTCATTCCGTTACGTCGTTCCGTTACGTCATTCCTTTAAGTCGTTCCGTTAAGTCGTTCCGTTACGTCGTTCTGTTACGTCGTTACTTTACGTCGTTCCATTACGTCGTTCCGTTACGTCATTACGGTACGTCGTTGTGTTATGTCGTTACGTTATTTCGTTACATCACGTCATTACGTTCCTTCGTTCCGTTCCATCGTTCCGTTCCATCGTTCAGTTAAGTCGTTACGTTACGTTACGTCGTTACGTTACGTTGTTCCGTGACGTCGTTACGGTACGTCGTTCCGTTGCGTCGTTACGTTGCGTCGTTACGGTACGTCGTTGTGTTACGTCATTACGTTCTGTTGTTTCGTTACGTCGTTCCGTTCCGTTCTGTTGTTCCGTTACGTAGTTACATCGTTACGTCGTTCCGTTACGTCGTTACGCTGTTACGTTACGTCGTTACGTTACGTCGTTACGTTACGTCGTTACGTTACGTCGTTACGTTACGTCGTTGCGCTGTTACGTTACGTCGTTGTGTTACGTCGTTGTGTTACGTCGTTCCGTTATTTCGTTACATCACGTCATTACGTTCCTTCGTTCCGTATCGTCGTTACGTCGTTCCGTTACGTCGTTCCGTTACGTCGTTCCGTTACGTCGTTATGTTACGTCGTTACGTTACGTTACGGAGTTCCATCACGTCGCTACGTCACGTCGTTCCGTCACGTCACGTCGTTACGTTCTGTTGTTTCGTTACGTAGTTACGTCGTTCCGTTACGTCGCTACGTCACGTCGTTCCGCCACGTCGTTACGTTCTGTTGTTTCGTTACGTAGTTACGTCGTTACGTTACGTCGTTCCGTTACGTCGTTCCGTTACGTTACGGAGTTCCATCACGTCACGTCGTTACGTCACGTCACGTCGTTCCGTCACGTCACGTCGTTACGTTCTGTTGTTTCGTTACGTCGTTACGTTCCGTTCCGTTCCGTTCCGTTGTTACGTTACGTAGTTACGTCGTTCCGTTACGTCGTTCCGTTACGTCGTTCCGTTACGTCGTTACGTTACGTCGTTACGTTACGTCGTTACGCTGTTACGTTACGTCGTTACGTTACGTCGTTGTGTTACGTCGTTCCGTTACATCGTTCCGTTACGTCGTTCTGTTACGTCGTTACGCTGTTACATACGTCGTTACGTCGTTACGTCGTTACGCTGTTACGTTACGCTGTTACGTTACGCTGTTACGTTACGTCGTTCCGTTACGTCGTTCTGTTACGTCGTTACGCTGTTACATACGTCGTTACGTTACGTCGTTCCGTTACGTTACGGCGTTTGCTATATTAAGACTTTTTTCCCTTTTTTGACATGCTATACTATGACGTTTTTCAACATGCTATACGATGACTTTTTTTCGACATGAAATAATAGTCAAAAAGTATGCTATAGCATAATATGACTTTTTTTCGACAAGCTATACTTTGACTTTTTTCACTTTTTTCAAAATGCTACACTATGAAGTTTTTCGACATGCTATACTATGACTTTTTTCAACATGCTATACTATGACGTTTTTCAGAAAGATTATGAGAACATCATGTATTCATGAAATTAACATGAAACTTGAGACTGCTGTTCTGGGACAATGTATTGAGGAAAATCAAGAAAACTGTATTTTTCAAGAAATTCCACTTTTGGTCTCTTCCCAGCCGAAACATATTTTCAGAGCATACAATGTGGAAATGCAGCTTTAAGGCAGAAAAATTATGAGAACATCATGTATTCATGAATTAATAGGAAACTTGAGAGTTTGCTGTTCTCAGACAATGTATTGAGGAAAATCAAGTAAACTGTGTATTTTTCAGCAAAATCCACTTTTGGCCTCTTCCCTGCCCGTAACATCTTTTAAGAGCATACAACGTGGAAATGCAGCTTTAAGGCAGAAAAGTGATGTAAACGTAATGTATTCATGAAATTAACATGAAACTTGAGAGTCTGCTGTTCTGGGACAGTGTATTGAGGAAAATCAAGTAAACTGTATTTTTCAACAAAATCCACTTTTGGCTTCGACCCAACCGGAAGGTCTTTTCAGACCATCAATACTGAAAATGCAGCATTAAGGCAGAAAAGTAATGAGAACATCATGTTTTCATGAAATTAACATGAAACTTGAGAGACTGCTGTTCTGGGACAATTCTTTGAGGAAAATCAAGTAAACTGTGTATTTTTCAACAAAATCCACTTTTGGTCTCTTCCCAGCCGAAACTTCTTTTAAGAGCATACAACGTGGAAATACAGCTTTAAGACAGAAAAGTGATGAGAATGTCATGTATTCATGAAATCAACATGAAACTTGAGAGTCTGCTGTTCTGGGAAAATTATTTGAGGAAAATCAAGAAAGCTGTATATTTTTAAACAAAATCCACTTTTGGCCTGTTCGTAGCCTGAAACGTCTTTTGAGAACATAAAAATAACTTTTCTGCATTAAATCTGAATTTTCACTTTTTATTGTCTCAAAATACGTTTCAGCCTGCGAACAGGCCAAAAGTGGATTTTGTTGAAAATACACAGTTACTTGATTCCTCTAAAAAATGACATGAATATATGTTTCATCACTTTTTTGCCTTAATTTCTTTTTATCTCAAGCGTTTCAGCCTGCGTACAGGCCAAAAGTCAATTTTGTTGCAAAATACACAGTTTACTTGATATTACTCTATAAAGTTTCCCAGAACAGCAGATTTTCAAATTTCATGTTATGTACATGAATATGTGATGTTTCTCTAGTACGGCTCAGTTTTGTTACCACAACCCCTCTCAGTTGTTCAAGCATCGAGGTATAATGTAACACAGGTCCATCTTCTTGTAAAGGTATCTATTTTCATTTATAAAGTTGCAGTCATTTTTTCCATTGTTTTAGTCTCCGTGTCCACTGAGTTATGGTTGGTGATTTTGCATCCTTCCAGTTCCCAGTTATCATTTTCCTGGCAATCATTAAAAGTATATGCAGAATATACCTCAGATCGGTGTCCCCTAAATCTTCCGTCATAGACCCCAGCATAAATATCAATGGATCTAAGGGTACCTCTACTTCGATGATTTTATCGATTTCTGCTTTGATATTTTTCCAAAACCCTTGAACTGCTGGACAGTCCCAAAAGATATGTGTGTGATCTCCTATTTTTCCACATTTTCTCCAACATAATGAAGGTGTATTGAAATATCTAATTTTTAATTTCCAGTCAAATTCTTTCCACAATTGGCTATTGATTCCTTTCTGACATTTGTTGCACATATCATCCCACGTTTTATCTTCAATTATAACATTTAATTCCAATTCCCACTTTTCCTTGATGCTCCATGTATTTTGCGAATTGTCAGCTGTAAGCCTTCTATAAATGTGCGAGACGTGGTTTTTAGTTGGAAAACGTTTTTCTGCAATACTAATAAAATCGTCTTCTATTACATTAGGGTTTTTTCTGACTAAGTCTGACTAAGGTTTTTCTGACTAACTTTATGGTTTGTAATATAGTGTCTCAATTAGAGGTACCTATACAAGTCATTTGATGGAAGTGTATATTGCTCTTGCAGCTGGGATAAGGATTTGAGTTCTGTTCTGTTAAATAATTGATTGATAGTTTTAAGACCTTTATCAGCCCATCTTCTAAATCCACTATCCCACGTAGAGGGAGGGAATTCTATGTTGCCTACAAGTGACATAGCCCTTGAGAGTGAGCTTGGTCCTTCAAGTGTTTTCTTTATTATTGTCCAAATCTTCAGTGTGTGTTTTTTCCGTTCGTTTTCAATTTTGATTTTATTAAAGGATTTTATGTCAATAAAGGGCAATGTTCATAGAGATATACCCTTAGCTGTGCTTTGTTCTATCTGGGTTCATCCTGTCTCCTGGTCATTTCCAATCCATGCCATGGCTGTTAGTTGTGCTGCCCAATAATATAGTTTAAGATTTGGTAGGCCCAGGCCTCCTTTATCTTTGAGCAGAAGCAATGTTTTGAGCCTTATCCTAGGTCTCTTATTCTGCCAGATGAATTTTGAGAGTAATTTATTTAACATGTTGAAGATAGAAACCGGTACTGCCACAGGCAGGGACTGAAACAAAAAGAGGAGTCGGTAACACATTCATTTTCACCGTCTCCGCTCTCCCAAACAATGAGAGAGGAAGGATTTCCCAACGTGTCATGTCAGTTTTTATTTGTTTGATTAACTTATTGTAATTGGCATCAAACAGCTGTGTAGAGCTAGGTGTAATATTAATTCCCAAATATCTTGTTTAGACCAGTGAAAGGAAACAGCCTCATTCAACTGCGTGGGCCAGATCCCAGATATCATCATCGCCTCTGATTTGTTTTCATTAATTTTATACCCTGATACTGAGCCGTATTTGTGCAGAGACTGCATAAGTGCAGGAATGGAGAGAAGTGGATTTTTTATAAAAAAGCAAAATGTCATCTGCAAACAGAACTATTTTATGGTCTGTTCCACCTTCGTCCACTATTCCTTGAATTTGTATATTTTGGCGTATAGCTTCTGCTAGGGGTTCAATACTAAGCACAAAGAGGATGGGAGGGAATCCCCCTGTCTCACGCCCCTCTCCACCTTGAAAAATTCTGAACAGTGACCATTCACTCTGACTTTTGATCTTGGGTCTCTATAGAGCAGGTTGATCCAGGTAACAAATTCTTCTCCGAAGCCCATCTCTATCAATGTTTGTTCCAGGAATAACCAGTCAACTCTGTCAAATGCCTTTTCAGCATCTAAGCCGAGAAGCATTGAAGGTTGTCTGTCTCTAGAAGCTATTGATTGTAAATTTAGGGCTCTTCTTATGTTGTTTGTTCCTTGACGGCCTAGGATGAATCCTGTTTGGTCTGGTTTTATTATTTTCTTAATATATTTTTGGGTTCTGGTAGCCAGGATGGAGGTCAGGATTTTATAGTCTACACATATGAGGCTTATTGGACGATAGCTGGTGCATTGTAAGGGATCTTTTCCTTCTTTATGTAGGACCGTAATGATGGCTTCGGACCATGATTTTGGTGGGTCTCCCGTTTTTAGTACATAGTTATATACTTTGCATAGTATAGGGGCGAGGTCATTCACAAAGGCTTTGTAATATTCTCCAGAAAACCCATCTGTTCCCGGCGATTTGTTGTTTTTTAATTTAGCAATGGTTTCTTTAATTTCATCTTGTGTGATGGGATCTACTAATTTGGTTGCTTCCTCGTTTGACATTTTGGTCATTTTGAGGGGTTTCAAAAACTCCTTTATTTTCTCTTTTTTTGATTCTTGTTCTTGACTCTTATATAATTGTTTGTAATATTTTGCGAAAGCATCTGATATTTCCTTAGGTTGAGTCTCCAGATGGTTAGATTCGGGGTGTTTAATTTTAGGAATTGCACGGTTAGATTGGGCTTTCTGGAGCTGAAAAGCCAACAACCTGCTAGCTTTATTTCCCATTTCGTAGTATTTTCTATTAATATACCTGAGAGCTCCTTCTGCCTTATATGATAGTGCCTCATCCAACCGTAGCCTAACTTCCTTAAGCTTTTTAGTGTGTTGTCTATGTTTTTTGTGTTCTTTCTCTAATCTTTTTAATTCGAGTTCCAGTTCTTGTTGTTTCGCGAGTCTTTGTTTCTTTATTCTAGATCCTATAGAAATATTTTTTCCCCTCATTGTGGCCTTTCCCATAGTATTGAGGGGGGAAACATTACCGTCATCATTTATGGCAAAATACTCAAATAGATCGGATTGTATTTCTTGTTTGATTTGAGTGTCTGCCAACAATGAAACATTGATCCTCCAGTATCTAAAGTGATTCTCTAGACCTAAATTTATTTTCATAACGACCGGACCATGGTCGGAAATTGTAATTGGTTCGATTGTACTTTCTTTTACTCGATGTATGTCTCTCTTTGACATGCATAAATAGTCTATCCTTGAATAGCTCCCATTCTTGGGACATGAATAGCCCACATTCTTGGGACATGAATGTGAAATCTTTCTCCCCAGGGTGAAGATGTCGCCAGATCAGATATGTTGAAGGAGCTAGGCCTAGGCCTAGCTCCTTCAACATATCTGATAGGTCCTTAGACATTTTAGACTGGGGTCTTGTTATTGCTGGTAGTCTGTCTAATTTGGTGTTCAGTGTACAATTAAAGTCTCCTCCTATGAGTATAATCCCTTCACCTTTATCAGCCACTTTTTTCAGCCGCAATTTATTTAAAGAAAAGTGGACAGTCTTCATTTGGGGCATATATATTTAAGAGGGTTATCTTTATGCCCCCAACAGTTCAAATCACCATTACGTAACGGCCCTCCGCATCTTGGAAAGTTTTCTCATTACTGTAGTACATCGACTTGCTAAACAGGATAGCTACCCCTCTTTTCTTCCCCTTCTTACACGATGCACTATAAACCTGGTCAACCCACTCTTTTTTTAGTTTTAGGTGTTCTAATTCAGATAAGTGTGTTTCCTGAATTAGGGCTACCGAACACTGCATTTTTTTTAATTGCCCTAGAATTTTTTTCTTTTAATTGGATTGTTAATTCCTTTTATATTGTAACTGATGAAATTCAGGTAGGCCATAGTCTCTACGTATTGTTATAACATGTTCTCTTCTTTTCAGACCATAAATACTGAAAATGCAGCCTTAAGGCAGAAAAGTGATGAGAACATCATGTTTTCATGAATATAACATGTAACTTTAAGTCTGCTGTTCTAGGACAATTGTTTTAGGAAAATCAAGTAAACTGTGTATTTTTCAACAAAATCCACTTTTGGCCTCTTCCCAGCCGAAACGTCTTTTAAGAGCATACAACGTGGAAATGCAGCTTTAAGGCAGAAAAGTGGTGAGAACATCATGCATTCATGAATATAACATGCAACTTTAAGTCTGCTTTTCTGGGACAATGTATTGATGAAAATCAAGTAAACTGTGTATTTTTCAGCAAAATCCACTTTTAGCCTCTTCCAAGCCGAAACGTCTTTTAAGAGCATACAACGTGGAAATGGAGCTTTAAGGCAGACAAGTGATGAGAACATCATGTATTCATGAAATTAACATGAAACTTGAAAGTTTGCAGTTCTGAGACAATGTATTGAGGAATATCAAGTAAACTGTGTATTTTGCAACAAAATCCACTTTTGGCCTCGACCCAGCCGAAAAGTCTTTTCAGACCATAAATACTGAAAATGCAGCTTTAAGGCATAAAAATGATGAGAACATCATGTATTCATGAAATTAACATGAAACTTATGAGTCTGCTGTTCTGGGACAATGCATTGAGGAAAATCAAGTAAACTGAGTATTTTTCAACAAAATCCACTTTTGGTCTCTTCCCAGCCGAGAGGTCTTTTCAGACCATAAATACTGAAAATGCAGGTTTAAGGCAGAAAAGTGATTAGAACATCATGTATTCATGAATATAACATTAACCTTGAAAATCTTCTTTTCTGGGAGACTTTATAGAGGAAAATCAAGTAAACTGTATTTTTCAACAAAATCCACTTTTGGCCTCGAAACAGAAGAAACGTCTTTTCAGACCATAAATACTGAAAATGCAGCTTTAAGGCAGAAAAGTGATGAGAACATCATGTATTCATGAATATAACATGAAACTTGAGAGTCTGCTGTTCTGGGAGACTTTACAGAGGAAAATCAAGTAAACTGTGTATTTTGCAACAAAATCCACGTTTGGCCTCGACCCAGCCGAAACGTCTTTTCAGACCATAAATACTGAAAATGCAGTTTTAAGGCAGAAAAGTGATTAGAACATCATGTATTCATGAATATAACATGAAACTTGAGAGTCTGCTGCTCTGCGACAGTGTATTGATGAAACTCAAGTAAACTGTGTTTTTTGCAACAAAATCCACTTTTGGCCCATTCGTAGGCTGAAACGCTTTTTAAGACCACAAAAACTGAAAATGCAGCTGTAAGGCAGTAAAGTGATGGAAACATCATATATTCATGTACATAACATGAAACATGAGAGTCTGCTGTTCTAGGAGACTTTATAGAGGAATATCAAGTAAACTGTGTATTTTGCAACAAAATCCACTTTTGGACTGTTCGCATTCTCAAATGCCTTTTAAGACCATAAAAACTGAAAATGCAGCTGTAAGGCAGAAAAGTGATGGAAACATCATATATTCATGTACATAACATGAAACTTGATAGTCTGCTGTTCTGGGAGACTGTATAGAGGAATATCAAGTAAACTGTGTATTTTGCAACAAAATCCACTTTTGGCCTTTTCACAGACTGAAACTCTGCTTGAGAACATAAAAACTGAAAATGAAGCTGTATGGCAAAAAAGTGATGGAAACATCATATATTCATGTTATGTACATGAATATATGATGTTTCCATCACTTTTCTGTCTTTCATCTGCATTTTCAGTTTTTATGGTCTTAAAATGCGTTTCAGCCTGCAAACAGTCCAAAAGTGGATTTTTTTGCAAAATACACAGTTTACTTGATATTCCTCTATAAAGTCTCCCAGAAATGCAAACGGTCAAGGTTCATGTTATTGTTGCAAAATACACAGTTTACTTGATATTCCTCTATAAAGTCTCCCAGAATAGCAGACTATCCTGGTTCATTTTATATTCATGAATATGTGATGTTTCCTTCACTTTCTTGCCTTAAAAATGAATTTTCAGTTGTTATGGTCTCAAAAGACATTTCAGGCTGGGAACATCTTATCTTGGTACTGCGTATTGCCTCTTTTCCGATTGCCAGCGTGTCACCTGTTGTCCTATAGCGTACTTTTACAGCTCCAGCTAAACCAAGTTAATTTTGTGATATTGTGTGATATTCTTCAGTACAAGCGGTTAATTACCTGCTGTACATCTTAACCCTCGTAATGTCCTCCCGATTGCCATACACCTTTTGTCCTCTGGGGTCTAAAATAACCCCACCTGGTTTGACTGTTTTTTAAAGCATATAGTATAAATTGTCAATCAATTCTGTTTTACACCTTTAGTCTTACTTCAGTCCTTACCACACATTTTTCCCTTTGTTTTGGAATTCAGGGCTAATAGGCCTTGTTTACATAAAAGTATAGCCTGTTTTTGAGTGAAAATTAAATGAAACAATTAATTATTTTGACTTTATATTATTTTGACTAGTTGACCTATCACATAGTGGTATATGTCAAAGTTTAGTGAGGATGCTGTTATTGAATCATTTACATTTTTCTCATGGCAGCACATAATCACACATTTTGTCCCCTGGGGTCAAAATTGACCCCGTCTGGTTTGACTGTTATTTAAAGAATATAAAGTGGATACTTCACCCAATTCTGTGTTACACCTTTCATACCAACTTCATTCAAACACAATAACACCATTTATTTATTCCATTTGAAATTTAAGGCCAATAAGACCTCATTTACATGAACCTTTACCTTTTTTTTTAGTTAAAATAAATAAAATCATCAATTATTCTGACTATAGTTAACAATCAGTCCCATGAGTTGATAGATCATCACAGACTTGTAAATGTCAAAGTTAAGATATTATGCTGTTTTTAAAGCGCTTCAATTTTTTTAATGGCAACACCTGTTGTCCTCCCGTGTCAAAAATGACCCGGTCTGGTTTGAGTGTTTATAAAGCATGAAGTAGAAATTATCACCCAGCTCTCTGTTTCAACTTTTTAGTCAACTTTATTCCAACTCATTTCCTGACATATAAAACATGTCAACATTCATTTCCAAAATATTTAACTTTTCAAAACTAACTTTTCAGATTAAAAACAGTCTGAATGTGCCCTCAGTTGCATGCGAGGCAGGTAGTAATGGCGTGATCTTTACAGATATATGCATTGCATTTTTGGCACATTTTCGATGTTTTGAGATCACTTTGGCGAGGGGAGAATTTGAACCTACTTCTTTTGGGTGATGAGCCAGGAGGGGCGGCTGGGTGAGGGGCCCGGGGGGCAGTGGCTGCATAGGTACAGCTGGAGCAGAACTCTTTTTCTCATATTCTTCCTCATCATCATGTTCATCATTTTCCTTCACTTCATACCCTTCTTCCATTTCTTCAGTGGGCGATGTGGGGGCTTCTTCAGAGGAAGAAGTAGCATGTGGTCTGTATGTTGGATCTATCACCTCATCAATATTCGCCTTCTCTTCTGATCCTGAATCCTCCTCATCAGTTGATTCTTCCTCCTCCTCATGTTCAGCATTGTCCTCCTGCTCATTCCTTTCCCCAACATAGTTTAAAATGAGCTCACAAGCCTCCTGTGGAGTTTTGCGCTTCTGCCTCCTCATTGTGCTGCCTGTCTCTCTAAAATGTGAAATGCAATGCTCCAACACCTGTGAGAAAAGACCTGTTTGTTTTTTGTTGTTGTTGTCATAACCATTGCTTGACCCCAGACATCAAACATCCAAGATCAAAGATGTTTTTGAAAGCAGTATGGGGTGACAATTTGCCCCATTGCACCACTTTGTGCTGCAGGGTCTTTTTGACCCCAGAGGACAACAGAAGTTATTAAATTCAATAAATCACCCATAATTCAATCAAATGACATAAAATATATTTTACTCATGAAGAGCATAGTATCCAACAACCCCCATTATTTTCAGACCATTTGATGAATAAAAAACATATTTTGACGGCAAAATATTTAATTTGGGGTCAGAATGACCCCAGGACAACACGAGGTTAAACCCTAATATCTCCCTCCTTCTTGTAGCGGCTTCTCGCTTAATCCTACAGTTTTATTTACACTTTGTTTGTTTTTTGCTAACGTTAGCCACTGTACTTTAGCTTAGCAGCTCATGATGACCTGCCTTCTCTTCCTCTCCCTCTCCTTCTCCCCCTTGCTCAGTGTGTCACCTGCTTAGCCATTCCTCTGCCTCCCTTAATGATAATGATACATGTAATAAGTGTAGTTTGTTTGCTAGGGTGGAGGCGAGGCTCAGTGAGTTAGAGGTACGGCTCCGCACCATGGAAGCTCAGTCTTTAGGTACAGTAGTTAGCCTGCCCCCCCCCACCCCCCATAGTTAGGGTGACCATATCCATAACACCAAAAAGGAGGACACTATGCGATATTTTGTGAGGCTGTGAATAATTGCACAGGAATCTGGCGTGCTCCCCTCTACAATAGAACTTTGTGTGATTGCTACATGATGTATGTGTAACAGAATAGAAAAAAATAGTCTTGAAGAGTCAAAAAGTGTTTGTTCACAGTATTTGTATTTATTCAATACATTGTGGTGTTTAGAAACTGACCACTGAGATGAATCTTTTAAAGTGCTGAGAGCCACAAAGCATAACATTTGTGGACTTAAAATGTACAAATTAAATCACAGGTCACATAAATAATAAATAATAAACAGATAAATGAATGTTTTGAAAGCATAAAGAAAACCAAACAAATTTGGTTAACATTTAACGGCTCAAAAAGTAAATAATTTCTAAAGTGATTCAGTCTATTGGGGACTTGTGTGCAGTGTCTTCATCCGTGTATGTGTGCAGCAGTCCACCTGTATTCAAGCAAACTCCACCTTCACCCTCTGCAGAAGCTCAAGAGACAACAGCACCCCTGTCATCATGGTCGCCAAGCCCTCACTGCGCCTGGGCCTGTTCATCTCCTGCAGGGACACATAACAACATAGCAACAATACTGTTATCAGCATTCAAAAATCTGTATTGTTTTAAACCCAATGAATATTATATGTAGCCCATTCATGAAATCAAAATGCTGCATTAGAAATCAATTTGGCTTAAGAGCTTCCTACAGGAAATTAGTAGCCTATATTTGCTCAATTAAATACACAGCAAACAAACTGCATCATATCAAGTGGATGCCACTGACACAACATTATCATAGTGTATGTATGTTTGGGAAATAAAACATAAGACTAGTGTACTCACCAAATAGTTGATTCTCTATTTGCAATACTTCTGATTTTTCCTGGCTGCATCCAAGAGTTTTTTGTCTCCAAGGAACTTCTTGTACACGTCTGTGCAGGGAAAGGTGAAATTGACACAAACTTGCAGCTCAGCCTTGACACTGTCCACCTCCAGCCGATTCCTCTTGTTTCTCCATGCAGATGTCATCATTGAAAAGACTCGTTCTGTGTGTGCATTGCTGCATGGGAGGGAGAAAATGTAGGCGCTGACCTTCCTGAGATTCACGAGTGGTACATCTGCTTTGGAAAACAGTTTCAGATATCGCTCCTCACTGTGGCAACCTTCCATTTCTGCAGAGCTGAAGGAAGCTTCCACCATGGCATATTCCTCATACAGTCCATCCATATCAATGTCTTTCAGATTGCAGGCCTGGATAGCATCACTGTATTCTTCATATGGCACAGCAGTTGTGAGGCCAAGCTTTGCCACTTTGCTATGAAAGCTGGTGTCAGAGAAGTCGTATCTGTCACTTATGTATTTATTTGCTCTTTCATAGAAACCAAGAAAATCTGTCTCACATTTCTTTGCAAGGTAAGCTGGTAGCTGCTTGAGTTTGCTGTTCACAGTAAAGCCAAAGAACCTGTCCTTCAGCCTTCTCTCAAGTTTCTGTTTCAATTCAGTCATTACCTTAAACACAGATGTAATGCTGAATGATTTGGCCTCAAGTGCTTCAATGCTGTCTGAAAACACCTTTAGAATGTGACTGAGGAAAAGAAAATATGTCTCTGACACTTCAGTGCTTTCCTCTCCAAAACATTTCCACAAAATCTTGGTGCATTCCTCCTCACCTTCACTCTGAAAGTAGCTGGTCAGTGGCTTCCAATACTTCAGCATTCTGTCAATAGATGGAAGCAGGGACAACCACCTTGTGACGACATGCCGCAGCAGATTGCATTCTTCCGCTTCCACAAACTCACAGAATTCCTTCAACTGTGCTGTTCTGCTTGCTGAGATGCTAAAATGGCTGTAAACCTTGAGCACAGCATTTTCAACATCAAAATCCAGGCTGCCTGCTGCATATCGTGTTGCATTGTGCAGAATATGGGCTAAACAGTTTGCAGCTAGCACATCCTTCTGAGTCAGTTTCAACTTCTGATAAACACTGTTGTGTTTTCCATAGTTGACACTGGCATTGTCTGCTGCATATGCAGACATGTATTTCACATCTAGACCAGACATCTCCAGTTTAGCCAGCAGCTGGTTTGTTATTGCCTCTGAAGTTTCGTTGCTGTCACTGTAAAAATCCAACAGGGCATTTTGTACACCTTCCTCAAAGTGCAAATATCTCAGTACAATTGGGAAACACTTGGTCGTACCTTTGTTTGATGCGTCGGTTGCCACTGAAAAGGGCAAATTGTTTGCTTTGATGTAATCTGTATGTACCTGTACAGAGTAGGGCGCTAGGACATTCGCACACAAAGCCTGGGCTTTAGTTCGGCCACACATCATCCTCTTAGCTATGGGCGAATCACAAAATATCTCTCGGTCCACTTTCACGCCGTAGTCCACACCCCGGTACGACTGGTGGTGCTTTACAGCATGGTAAACCTTACACAGCTCAGCAGCGGAGATTTTGTCATCCAACGGCGACGTACCTTCTCTAAATAAAAATTTGAGTGAAGAGATACCTGCGGCACATCTGTTACCTTTATGCTTCTCTGTTCCCGCATGTCTTTCAATGGCAGCTTTACCCTGACTGCTTATGTCAACGTCACAGCGACAGAGAGTGCAGAAGCCATGAAAGGAGTCTCGACTGCTTTTTGAAATAAAATCATGTTCTTTTGTCCATTCTGGGTTGAACGACGTCTGACGTTTTGGCATGTTTTCTTCTATGTGTTAAGTTTCTGTCAATGTAGCCAGCAGCGTAGATATGACGTAGCCAGCACACGGAGCCTTGTTTACGTTTTTAACCAATGATATAGGGTTAGAACCTAACCTAAGCCTATCAGATATTTATTTGACAACGCTTTTAACCAATCATTTGTTAGACTGCGTTCCAGCAAAATATTCTGTCGCGTGGCTCTTTAGGCCCAGTGCAACTCCAAAAAGGAGGACAAATACGCGTCTGGCTTGCCGGACAGGGCATTAAAAATCCGGACTGTCCGGCCTAAATCCGGACGTCTGGTCACCCTACCCATAGTCGGTGCGGGCCATCCAGCCGTAGCTTCAGCTAGCTGTCCCCCGGCAGCCTCCGAGCAGCCGGGAGGCTGGGTAACTGTCCGAAGGAATCGGAAGTCAACGCAGAAGCGCACGGTGCACCACCAACCTCTTCACCTTTCTAACCGGTTCCCCCCACTCAGCGAGACACCCGCTGAGGAACCGACTCTGGTTATAGGTAGCTCCATAGTCAGAAACGTGAAGATAGCGAAGCCAGGGACCACAGTCACATGCATTCCGGGGGCCAGAGCGGGCGACGTTGAATCCTATTTAAAACTGCTGGCTAAGGATAAACGTAAATACAGTAAGATTGTAATACACGTCGACGGTAATAACACCCGAAGCCGACACTCGGAGGTCACTAAAGTTAATGTGGCATCGGTGTGTTCACACGCCAAAACAATGTCGGACTCCGTAGTTTTCTCTGGCCCTCTCCCAAATTTGGTCAATGATGAGATGTATAGCCGCATGTCATCATTCAACCGCTGGTTGTCAAGGTGTCCAGCAAACAATGTGGGCTTCGTTGATAATTGGGAGACTTTCTGGGGGAAACCTGGTCTGATTAGGAGAGACAGCATTCATCCCACGTTGAATGCAGCGGATCTCATTTCTGCAAATCTGACCAACTTTGTTTGGGGACCTAATCCATGGCAACCCAGAGTTCAGACCAGGAAGCAGAAGCAGAGTTGTAGTCTTACACCCTTCTCTGCACTTCCATTAGAGCAGTTACCCACCCAAAACTATATAGGGACTGTGTCTGCCCCACGGCCACTTAAATTAATTAAATCAAAAGTAACCAAAAATTATGAGAACATCATGTATTCATGAAATTAACATGAAACTGGAGAGGCTGCTGCTCTGCGACAGTGTATTGATGAAAATCAAGTAAACTGTGTATTTTTCAACAAATTCCACTTTTGGCCTCTTCCCAGCCCGAAATATCTCTTCAGACCATAAATACTGCAAATGAAGCTTTAAGTCAGAAAAGTGAGGAGAACATCATGTATTCATTAAATTAACATGAAATTTTGAAAGTTTGCTTTTCTGGGAAATTCTTTTGAGGAAAATCAAGTAAACTGTGTATTTTGCAACAAAATCCACTTTTGGCCTCGAAACAGAAAAAACGTCTTTTCAGACCATAAATACTGAAAATGCAGCTTTAAGGCAGAAAAGTGATGATTGATCATGTAATGTTGAATGTCAATGAGGTCTTGAGCAATCTTATCTGGGAGATTTTTATATAGAAAAAATCAAGTAACTAGATTCTGCACAAAAATCCACTTTTGGCCTCGAAACAGAAGAACGTCTTTTCAGACCATAAATACTGAAATGCAGCTTTCAAGGCAGAAAAGTGATGAGAACATTATGTATTCATGAATATAACATGAACCTTGAAAGTCTACTGTTCTGGGAGACTTTACAGAGGAAAATCAAGTAAACTTTGTATTTTTCAACAAAATCCACTTTTTTGGCCTCTTCCTGCCGAAACGTATTTTAAGATCATAAAATGTGGAAATACAGCTGTGAAGCAGAAAAATTATGAGAACATCATGTATTCATGAAATTAACATGAAACTTGAGAGTCTGCTGCTCTGCGACAGTGTATTGATGAAAATCAAGTAAACTGTGTATTTTTCAACAAATTCCACTTTGGCCTCTTCCTGCCTGAGACATCTGTGACCATAAATACTGCAAATGCAGCTTAAGTCAGAAAAGTGACGAGAACATCACGTATTCATGAAATTAACATGACATTTGAAAGTTTGCTTTTCTGGGAAATTCTTTGAGGAAAGGAAAATCAAGTAAACTGTGTATTCTGCAACAAAATCCACTTTTGGCCCCGAAACAGAAGAAACGTCTTTTCAGACCATAAATACTGAAAATGTAGCTTTAAGGCAGAAAAGTGATGAGAACATTATGTATTCATGAATAAAACATGAACCTTGAAAGTCTGCTGTTCTGGGAGACTTTATAGAGGAAAATCAAGTAAACTATGTATTTTTCAGCAAAATCCACTTTTGGCCTGGACCCAGCCAAAACGTCTTTTCAGACCATAAATACTGAAAATGCAGCTTTAAGGCAGAAAAGTCATTAGAACATCATGTATTCATGAATATAACATGAACCTTGAAAGTCTGCTGTTCTGGGAGACTTTATAGAGGAAAATCAAGTAAACTGTATTTTTCAACAAAATCCACTTTTGGCCTCGAAACAGAAGAAACGTCTTTTCAGACCATAAATACTGAAAATGCAGATTTAAGGCAGAAAAGTGATGAGAACATCATGTATTCATGAAATTAACATGAAACTTGAGAGTCTGCTGTTCTGGGACAATTTTTTGAGGAAAATCAATTAAACTGTATATTTTTCAACAAAAAACACTTTTGGCCTCGACCCAGCCGAAAGGTCTTTTCACACCATAAATACTGTAAATGCAGCTTTAAGGCAGAAAAGTGTTGAGAACATCATGTATTCATGAAATTAACATGAAACTTGAGAGACTCCTGTTCTTGGATATGTTTTGAGGAAAATCAATTAAACTGTGTATTTTTCAACAAAATCTACTTTTGGACACTTCCCAGCCAGAAAAGTATTTTCAGACCATGAATACTGAAAATGCAGCATTAACGCAGAAAAGTGATGAGAGCAGGTATTCATGAAATTAACATGAAACTTGAGTCTGCTGTTCTGCGACAATTTTTTGAGGAAAATCAAGTAAACTGTGTATTTTTCAACAAAATCCACTTTTGGCCTCGACCCAGCAGAAAAGTCTTTTAAGACCATAAATACTGAAAATGCAGCTTTAAGGCAGAAAAGTGATGAGAACATAATGTATTCATGAAAATAACATGAAACTTGAGAGACTCCTGTTTTTGGATATGTTTTGAGGAAAATCAAGTAAACTGTGTATTTTTCAACAAAATCCACTTTTGACCTCGACCCAGCCGAAAAGTCTTTTCAGACCATAAATACTGAAAAAGCAGCTTTAAGGCAGAAAACTGATGAGAACATCATGTATTCATGAAATTAACATGAAACTTGAGAGTCTGCTGTTCTGGGACAATTTCTTGAGGAAAATCAATTAAACTGTGTATTTTTCAACAAAATCCACTTTTGGCCACGACCCAGCAGAAAAGTCTTTTCAGACCATGAATACTGAAAATGCAGCTTTAAGGCAGAAAAGTGATGAGAACATCATGTTTTAATGAAATTAACATGAAACGTGAGAGACTGCTGTTCTGAGACAATGTTTTGAGGAATATCAACTAAACTGTGTATTTTTCAACACATTCCACTTTTGGCCTCTTGACAACTGAAAAGTCTTTTGATAGCATACAACGTGGAAATGCAGCTTTAAGGCAGAAAAGTGATGAAAACGTAATGTTTTCATGAAATCAAAATGAAACTTAAGAGTCTGCTGTTCTGGGACAATTTCTTGAGGAAAATCAAGTAAACTGTTTATTTTTCAACAAAATCCACTTTTGGCTTCGACCTAGCAGAAAAGTCTTTTCAGACCATAAATACTGAAAATAAAGCTTTAAGGCAGAAAAGTGATGAGAACATCATATATTCATGAAATTAACATGAAACTTGAGAGTCTGCTGTTCTGGGAAGCTTTACTGAGGAAATTCATGTAAACTGTATATTTTTCAACAAAAAACACTTTTGGCCTCGACCCAGATGAAAAGTCTTTCAAGACCATAAATACTGAAAATGCAGCTTTAAGGCAGAAAAGTGTTGAGAACATCATGTATTCCTGAAATTAACATGAAACTTGAGAGACTCCTGTTCTTGGATATGTTTTTAGGAAAATCAAGTAAGCTGTGTATTTTTCAACAAAATCTACTTTTGGACACTTCCCAGCCTGAAAAGTCTTTTCAGACCATGAATACTGAAAATGCAGCATTAACGCAGAAAAGTGATGAGAACATCATGTATTCATGAAATTAACATGAAACTTGAGAGCCTGCTGTTCTGGGAAAATTCCTTGAGGAAAATCAAGTAAACTGTGTATTTTTCAACAAAATCCACTTTTGGCCTCTTCACAGCCGAAACGTCTTTTAAGAGCATACAACGTGGAAATGCAGCTTTCAGGCAGAAAAGTGGTGAGAACATCATGTTTTCATGAAATTAACATGAAAGTTGAAAGTTTGCTGTTCTGAGACAATGTATTGAGGAATATCAAGTAAACTGTGTATTTTTCAACAAAATCCACTTTTGACCTCGACCCAGCCGAAAAGTCTTTTGATAGCATACAAAGTGGAAATGCAGCTTTAAGGCAGAAAAGTGACGAAAACGTCATATTTTCATGAAATCAACATGAAACTTGAAAGTCTGCTGTTCTGGGACAATGTATTGATGAAGATTAAGTAAACTGTGTATTTTTCAACAAATTCCACTTTTGGCCTCTTGCCAGCCGAAACGTATTTAAATAGCATACAATGCTGAAAATGCAGCATGAAGGCAGAAAAGTGATGTGAACGTCAATCATTCATGAATATAACATGCAACTTTAAGTCTGCTGTTCTGGGACAATTCCTTGAGGAAAATCAAGTAAACTGTGTATTTTTCAAAAGAATGCACTTTTGGCCTCTTCACAGCCGAAACGTCTTTTAAGAGCATACAACGTGGAAATGCAGCTTTCAGGCAGAAAAGTGGTGAGAACATCATGTTTTCATGAAATTAACATGAAAGTTGAAAGTTTGCTGTTCTGAGACAATGTATTGAGGAATATCAAGTAAACTGTGTATTTTTCAACAAAATCCACTTTTGACCTCGACCCAGCCGAAAAGTCTTTTCATAGCATACAAAGTGGAAATGCAGCTTTAAGGCAGAAAAGTGACGAAAACGTCATATTTTCATGAAATCAACATGAAACTTGAAAGTCTGCTGTTCTGGGACAATGTATTGATGAAGATTAAGTAAACTGTGTATTTTTCAACAAATTCCACTTTTGGCCTCTTGCCAGCCGAAACGTATTTAAATAGCATACAATGCTGAAAATGCAGCATGAAGGCAGAAAAGTGATGTGAACGTCAATCATTCATGAATATAACATGCAACTTTAAGTCTGCTGTTCTGGGACAATTTCTTGATGAAAATCAAGTAAACTGTGTATTTTTCAAAAGAATGCACTTTTGGCCTCTTCAAAGCTGAAACGTCTTTTAAGAGAATACAATGTGGAAATGCAGCTTTAAGGCAGAAAAGTGATGAGAACATCATGTATTCTTGAAATTAAAATGAAACTTGAGAGTCTGCTGTTCTGGGACAATTCTTTGAGGAAAATCAAGTAAACTGTGTATTTTTCAACAAAATCCACTTTTGGCCTCTTCACAGCCGAAACGTCTTTTAAGAGCATACAACGTGGAAATGCAGCTTTCAGGCAGAAAAGTGGTGAGAACATCATGTTTTCATGAAATTAACATGAAACGTGAGAGACTGCTGTTCTTGGATAATGTATTGAGCAAAATCAAGTAAACTGTGTATTTTTCAACAAAATCCACTTTTGGCCTCGACCCAGCAGAAAAGAGCATAAATACTGAAAATGCAGCTTTAAGGCAGAAAAGTGGTGAGAACATCATGTATTCATGAAATTAACATGAAACTTGAGAGTCTGCTGTTGTGCGACAATTTTTTGAGGAAAATCAACAGGCCAAAAGTAGATTTTTTTGCAAAATACACAGTTTACTTGTTATTCCTCTAAAAAGTCTCCCAGAACAGCAGACTTTCAAGTTGCATGTTATATACATGAATATATGATTTTTCCATCACTTTTCTGTCTTACAAATGAATTTTCAGTTTTTATGTTCTCAAAAGGCGTTTCAGCTTTCCATCAAGCCAAAAGTGGATTTTGTTGCAAAATACACAGTTTACTTGATATTCCTCTAAAAAGTCTCCCAGAACAGCACACTTTCTAGTTTCATGTTATGTACATGAATATATGATGTTTCCATCACTTCTCTGTCTACAAAAATAATTTTCAGTTTTTATGGTCTCAAAAGGCGATACAGCCTGCGAACAGTCCAAAAGTGGATTTTGTTGGAAAATACACAGTTTACTTGATATTCCTCTCTAAAGTCTCCCAGAACAGCATACTTTCAAGTTTCATGTTATGTACATGAATATTTGATGTTTCCATCACTTCTCTGCCTTACAGCTACATTTTCAGTTTTTATGGTCTCAAAAGATGTTTCAGCCTGCGAACAGGCCAAAAGTGGATTTTGTTGCAAAATACACAGTTTACTTGATATTTCTCTATAAAGTCTCCCAGAACAGCAGACTATCAAGTTGCATGTTATGTACATGAATATTTGATGTTTCCATCACTTCTCTGCCTTAAAAAAGAATTTTCAGTTTTTATGGTCTCAAAAGGCGTTTCAGCTTTCGAACAAGCCAAAAGTGGATTTTGTTGCAAAATACATAGTTTACTTGATATTCCTCTCTAAAGTCTCCCAGAACAGCACAAGTTCAAGTTTCATGTTATGTACATGAATATTTGATGTTTCCATCACTTCTCTTCCTTACAGCTACATTTTCAGTTTTTATGGTCTCAAAAGACTTTTCAGCCTGCGAACAGGCCAAAAGTGGATTTTGTTGCAAAATACACAGTTTACTTGATATTACTCTAAAAAGTCTCCCAGAACAGTATAATTTCAAGTTTCATGTTATGTACATGAATATATGATGTTTCCATCACTTTTCTGTCTACAAAAAGAATTTTCAGTTTTTATGGTCTCAAAAGGCATTTCAGCCTGCGAACAGGCCAAAAGTGGATTTTGTTGCAAAATACACAGTTTACTTGATATTACTCTAAAAAGTCTCCCAGAACAGTATAATTTCAAGTGTCATGTTATGTACATGAATATTTTTTGTTCCCATCACTTCTCTGCCTTACAGCTACATTTTCAGTTTTTATGGTCTCAAAAGACGTTTCAGCCTGCGAACAGGCCAAAAGTGGATTTTGTTGCAAAATACACAGTTTACTTGATATTCCCCTCTAAAGTCTCCCAGAACAGCATGCTTTCAAGTTTCATGTTATGTACATGAATATTTGATGTTTCCATCACTTCTCTGCCTTACAGCTACATTTTCAGTTTTTATGGTCTCAAAAGATGTTTCAGCCTGCGAACAGGCCAAAAGTGGATTTTGTTGCAAAATACACAGTTTACTTGATATTTCTCTATAAAGTCTCCCAGAACAGCAGAATATCAAGTTGCATGTTATGTACATGAATATTTGATGTTTCCATCACTTCTCTGCCTTAAAAAATTTTCAGTTTTTATGGTCTCAAAAGGCGTTTCAGCTTTCGAACAAGCCAAGTGGATTTTGTTGCAAAATACATAGTTTACTTGATATTACTCTAAAAAGTCTCCCAGAACAGTATAATTTCAAGTTTCATGTTATGTACATGAATATTTGTTGATTCCATCACTTCTCTGCCTTAAAAGAATTTTCAGTTTTAAAATACACAGTTTACTTGATATTCCTCTAAAAATTCTCCCAGAACAGCACACTTTCAAGTTTCATATTATATACATGAATATATGATATTTCCATCACCTTTCTTTCTTAAAAATGAATTTTGAGTTTTTCTGGTCTCAAAAGGCAGCTTGCGAACAGTCCAAAAGTTGATTTTGTTGCAAAATACACAGTTTACTTGATATTCCTCCCTAAAGTCTCCCAGAACAGCATGCTTTCAAGTTTCATGTTATGTACATGAATATTTGATGTTTCCATCACTTCTCTGCCTTACAGCTACATTTTCAGTTTTTATGGTCTCAAAAGATGTTTCAGCCTGCGAACAGGCCAAAAGTGGATTTTGTTGCAAAATACACAGTTTACTTGATATTCCCCTCTAAAGTCTCCCAGAACAGCATGCTTTCAAGTTTCATGTTATGTACATGAATATTTGATGTTTCCATCACTTCTCTGCCTTACAGCTACATTTTCAGTTTTTATGGTCTCAAAAGATGTTTCAGCCTGCGAACAGGCCAAAAGTGGATTTTGTTGCAAAATACACAGTTTACTTGATATTTCTCTATAAAGTCTCCCAGAACAGCAGAATATCAAGTTGCATGTTATGTACATGAATATTTGATGTTTCCATCACTTCTCTGCCTTAAAAAAGAATTTTCAGTTTTTATGGTCTCAAAAGGCGTTTCAGCTTTCGAACAAGCCAAAAGTGGATTTTGTTGCAAAATACATAGTTTACTTGATATTACTCTAAAAAGTCTCCCAGAACAGTATAATTTCAAGTTTCATGTTATGTACATGAATATTTGTTGATTCCATCACTTCTCTGCCTTAAAAAAGAATTTTCAGTTTTTATGGTTTCAAAAGGCGTTTCAGTTTTCGAACAAGCCAAAAGTGGATTTTGTTGCAAAATACACAGTTTACTTGATATTCCTCTAAAAATTCTCCCAGAACAGCACACTTTCAAGTTTCATATTATATACATGAATATATGATATTTCCATCACCTTTCTTTCTTAAAAATGAATTTTGAGTTTTTCTGGTCTCAAAAGGCAGCTTGCGAACAGTCCAAAAGTTGATTTTGTTGCAAAATACACAGTTTACTTGATATTCCTCCCTAAAGTCTCCCAGAACAGCATGCTTTCAAGTTTCATGTTATGTACATGAATATTTGATGTTTCCATCACTTCTCTGCCTTACAGCTACATTTTCAGTTTTTATGGTCTCAAAAGATGTTTCAGCCTGCGAACAGGCCAAAAGTGGATTTTGTTGCAAAATACACAGTTTACTTGATATTACTCTATAAAGTCTCCCAGAACAGCAGACTATCAAGTTGCATGTTATGTACATGAATATTTGATGTTTCCATCACTTCTCTGCCTTAAAAAAGAATTTTCAGTTTTTATGGTCTCAAAAGGCGTTTCAGCTTTCGAACAAGCCAAAAGTGGATTTTGTTGCAAAATACATAGTTTACTTGATATTCCTCTCTAAAGTCTCCCAGAACAGCACAAGTTCAAGTTTTTATACATGAATATTTGATGTTTCCATCACTTCTCTTAAAAGAATTTTCAGTTTTTATGGTCTCAAAAGTTTCAGCTTTCGAACCAAAAGTGGATTTTGTTGCAAAATACACAGTTTACTTTATATTACTCTAAAAAGTCTCCCAGAACAGTATAATTTCAAGTTTCATGTTATGTACATGAATATTTTTTGTTCCCATCACTTCTCTGCCTTAAAAAAGAATTTTCAGTTTTTATGGTTTCAAAAGGCGTTTCAGCTTTCGAACAAGCCAAAAGTGGATTTTGTTGCAAAATACACAGTTTACTTTATATTACTCTAAAAAGTCTCCCAGAACAGTATAATTTCAAGTTTCATGTTATGTACATGAATATTTTTTGTTCCCATCACTTCTCTGCCTTAAAAAAGAATTTTCAGTTTTTATGGTTTCAAAAGGCGTTTCAGCTTTCGAACAAGCCAAAAGTGGATTTTGTTGCAAAATACACAGTTTACTTTATATTACTCTAAAAAGTCTCCCAGAACAGTATAATTTCAAGTTTCATGTTATGTACATGAATATTTTTTGTTCCCATCACTTCTCTGCCTTAAAAAAGAATTTTCAGTTGTTATGGTTTCAAAAGGCGTTTCAGCTTTCGAACAAGCCAAAAGTGGATTTTGTTGCAAAATACACAGTTTACTTGATATTCCTCTATAAAGTCTCCCAGAACATGTTATGTACATGAATATATGATGTTTCCATCACTTTTCTGTCTTAAAAATGAATTTTCAGTTTTTATGGTCTCAAAAGACGTTTCGGCCTACGCACCGGCCAAAAGTGGATTTTGTTGCAAAATACACAGTTTACTTGATATTCCGCTATAAAGTCTCCCAGAACAGTCGACCTATAAGTTTCATGTTATATTCATGAATACATGGTCCATCTTCTTGTAAAGGTATCTATTTTCATTCGTAAAGTTGCAGTCATGTTTTCCATTGTTTTAGTCTCTGTCTCCACTGAGTTATGGTTGGTGGTTTTGTATCCTTCCAGTTCCCAGTTATCATTTTCCTGACAATCATTAAAAGTATACGCAGAATATACCTCAGATCGGTGTCCCCTAAATCTTCCTTTATAGACCCCAGCATGAATATCAATGGATCTAAGGGTACCTCTACTTCGATGATTTTATCGATTTCTGCTTTGATATTTTTCCAAAACCCTTGAACTGCTGGACAGTCCCACAAGATTTGTGTGTGATCTCCTATTTTTCCACATTTTCTCCAACATAATGAAGGTGTATTGAAATATCTGATTTTTAATTTCCAGTCAAATTCTTTCCACAATTGGCTATTGATTCCTTTATGACATTTGTTGCACATATCATCCCATGTTTTATCTTCAATTATAACATTTAATTCCAATTCCCACTTTTCCTTGATGCTCCATGTATTTTGCAAATTGTCAGCTGTAAGCCTTCTATAACTGTGGGAGACGTGGTTTTTAGTTGGAAAACGTTTTTCTGCAATACTAATAAAAATAGTCTATTACATTAGGGTTTTTTCTGACTAAGTCTGACTAAGGTTTTTCTGACTAACTTTATGGTTTGTAATATAGTGTCTCAATTGGAGGTACAAGTCATTTGATGGAAGTGTATATTGCTCTTGCAGCTGGGATAAGGATTTGAGTTCTGTTCTGTTAAATAATTGATTGATAGTTTTAAGACCTTTATCAGCCCATCTTCTAAATCCACTATCCCACGTAGAGGGAAGGAATTCTATGTTGCCTACAAGTGGCATAGCCCTTGAGAGTGAGCTTGGTCCTTCAAGTGTTTTCTTTATTATTGTCCAAATCTTCAGTGTGTGTTTTATCCATTCGTTTTCAATTTTGATTTTATTAAAGGATTTTATGTCAATAAAGGGAAATGTTGATAGAGATATACCCTTAGCTGTGCTTTGTTCTATCTGGGTTCATCCTGTCTCCTGGTCATTTCCAATCCATGCCATGGCTGTTAGTTGTGCTGCCCAATGATATAGTTTAAGATTTGGTAGGCCCAGGCCTCCTTTATCTTTGGGCAGAAGCAATGTTTTGAGCCTTATCCTAGGTCTCTTATTCTGCCAGATGAATTTTGAGAGTAATTTATTTAACATGTTGAAGATAGAAACCGGTACTGCCACAGGCAGGGACTGAAACAAAAAGAGGAGTCTGGGTAACACATTCATTTTCACCGTCTCCGCTCTCCCAAACAATGAGAGAGGAAGGATTTCCCAACGTGTCATGTCATTTTTTATTTGTTTGATTAACTTATTGTAATTGGCATCAAACAGCTGTGTAGAGCTAGGTGTAATATTAATTCCCAAATACCTAAATCCTTGTTTAGACCAGTGAAAGGAAACAGCCTCATTCAACTGCGTGGGCCAGATCCCGGATATCATCATCGCCTCTGATTTGTTTTCATTAATTTTATACCCTGATACTGAGCCGTATTTGTGCAGAGACTGCATAAGTGCAGGAATGGAGAGAAGTGGGTTTTTTATTAAAAAAAAGCAAAATGTCATCTGCAAACAGAACTATTTTATGGTCTGTTCCACCTTCGTCCACTATTCCTTGAATTTGTATATTTTGGCGTATAGCTTCTGCTAGGGGTTCAATACTAAGCACAAAGAGGATCCACCTTGAAAAATTCTGAACAGTGACCATTCACTCTGACTTTTGATCTTGGGTCTCTATAGAGCAGGTTGATCCAGGTAACAAATTCTTCTCTGAAGCCCATCTCTATCAATGTTTGTTCCAGGAATAACCAGTCAACTCTGTCAAATGCCTTTTCAGCATCTAAGCCGAGAAGCATTGAAGGTTGTCTGTCTCTATTGATTGTAAATTTAGGGCTCTTCTTATGTTGTTTGTTCCTTGACGGCCTAGGATGAATCCTGTTTGGTCTGGTTTTATTATTTTCTTAATATATTTTTGGGTTCTGGTAGCCAGGATGGAGGTCAGGATTTTATAGTCTACACATATGAGGCTTATTGGACGATAGCTGGTGCATTGTAAGGGATCTTTTCCTTCTTTATGTAGGACCGTAAAGATGGCTTCGGACCATGATTTTGGTGGGTCTCCCGTTTTTAGTACATAGTTATATACTTTGCATAGTATAGGGGCGAGGTCATTCACAAAGGCTTTGTAATATTCTCCAGAAAACCCATCTGTTCCCGGCGATTTGTTGTTTTTTAATTTAGCAATGGTTTCTTTAATTTCATCTTGTGTGATGGGATCTACTAATTTGGTTGCTTCCTCGTTTGACATTTTGGTCATTTTGAGGGGTTTCAAAAACTCCTTTATTTTCTCTTTTTTTGATTCTTGTTCTTGACTCTTTTATAATTGTTTGTAATATTTTGCGAAAGCATCTGATATTTCCTTAGGTTGAGTCTCCAGATGGTTAGATTCGGGGTGTTTAATTTTAGGAATTGCACGGTTAGATTGGGCTTTCTGGAGCTGAAAAGCCAACAACCTGCTAGCTTTATTTCCCATTTCGTAGTATTTTCTATTAATATACCTGAGAGCTCCTTCTGCCTTATATGATAGTGCCTCATCCAACCATAGCCTAACTTCCTTAAGCTTTTTTAGTGTATCATCTTGTCTATGTTTTTTGTGTTCTTTCTCTAATCTTTTTAATTCGAGTTCCAGTTCTTGTTGTTTCGCGAGTCTTTGTTTCTTTATTCTAGATCCTATAGAAATAATTTTTCCCCTCATTGTGGCCTTTCCAGCGTCCAATAGTATTGAGGGGGAAACATTACCGTCATCATTTATGGCAAAATACTCAAATAGACCGGATTGTATTTCTTGTTTGATTTGAGTGTCTGCCAACAATGAAACATTGATCCTCCAGTATCTAAAGTGATTCTCTAGACCTAAATTTATTTTCATAACGACCGGACCATGGTCGGAAATTGTAATTGGTTCGATTGTACTTTCTTTTACTCGATGTATGTCTCTCTTTGACATGCAGAAATAGTCTATCCTTGAATAGCTCCCATGTACTTGGGACATGAATGTGAAATCTTTCTCCCCAGGGTGAAGATGTCGCCAGATCAGATATGTTGAAGGAACTAGGCCTAGCTCCTTCAACATATCTGATAGGTCCTTAGACATTTTAGACTGGGGTCTTGTTATTGCTGGTAGTCTGTTTAATTTGGTGTTCAGTGTACAATTAAAGTCTCCTCCTATGAGTATAATCCCTTCACCTTTATCAGCCACTTTTTTCAGCCGCAATTTTTTTTAAAGAAAAGTGGACAGTCTTCATTTGGGGCATATATATTTAAGAGGGTTATCTTTATGCCCCCAACAGTTCCAATCACCATTACGTAACGGCCCTCCGCATCTTGGAAAGTTTTCTTATTACTGTAGTACATCGATTTGCTAAACAAGATAGCTACCCCTCTTTTCTTCCCCTTCTTACACGATGCACTATAGACCTGGACAACCCACTCTTTTTTTAGTTTTAGGTGTTCTAATTCAGATAAGTGTGTTTCCTGAATTAGGGCTACCGAACACTGCATTTTTTTTAATTGCCCTAGAATTTTCTTCTTTTAATTGGATTGTTAATTCCTTTTATATTGTAACTGATGAAATTCAGGTAGGCCATAGTCTCTACGTATTGGTATAACATGTTCTCTTCTCTGCCTGGGCATGCATGTCAGGAAAAGTAAAAATAATAGAAATAAAAATAATAGAAATTAATTTGATAACATCTGTCAAGGAAAACATAAGAATAACATGAATAATATAGAACCGAACTTCCACGTTTCCAATCAGACACAGTGCTTGAACTCTACCCGTGCCCAATCCCCATTGGTATTGGGGCAGAGAGGTGTGACCTACCCTCTCTGTGGGAAAAAATGCACATAGTGCTAATATGACCGATATTACAATAGTTTGTAAGAAAGGTCTAAGTGAGTGTGAACCACTCATAGAACGTCAAAACAAAGCATCCGTCTGGACTTTATATCGTAGAACTTGTATAAACTTGTGACATGTGTGTGATTTAATCACATAGCGTTAAACGTTTTTCAACTTATTTGGCAAATTGTTAAGCGACCTTTATATTTGGAGTTTGTTAGTTTTCTCCTTGCAGAAGAGCTTTGAGGTCTGATGTCGGCAGTGCTGCGTCTCTCTTGTCTTTATGTTGCTCCTCCATCCGTCATGGATTTGCTCCTCAATGCGCTCCCTTTCTCCGCAGCTCACCTGGACTCCGAGCTCCGCTAGCAGCGTCGCTGCCTTAGCTAGTGTTGTGAAGGTCTTCTCTCCGGTACTCAGTTTAAGTTTCAGTTGTGCCGGGTACAGGCATTTCGCTTGTATGTCTTTCTTTTTAAGTTGCTTGACAACTTCGTGGACTTTCACCCGTCTCTTTTGCAGATCTGGTGAATAGTCTTGGTCAAAGAAGATCCAAGTGTCTTGGAAGAAAACCTGTCCCTGGCTCCATGCTTGCCGTATGATCGTTTCTTTCACCGCTGCGTCGACAAATCTTAGTATTATCGACCTCGGGGGAACTGTTTCATCGTTGGGCTTAGAGACGAGTGAGCGATGCACCCTTTCAATCTTAATGTCCATCTCTGGTGGTAGTTTGAATACCTTTTGCAGCAGCTTTTTCACGAATCCCGCTGTGTCATTTCCTTCACTTCCTTCTGGAATTTTAAAGATTGTTTTAAAGAAGGTTGTTCCTTCTCAGTCTATTCTGGAGGTCATTACATTTCGCCGTGAGGTCCATGTCGCGGTGGAGCAGGTACCGTAGCGCTCTGCGGTGTTGCATTTGTGTATCTTCAGCCGTGCCAAGTCTTTCTTCTATTTGTCCGATTCTTTCTTCATGCTCCTTCACTTGGTCTTTTATATCAGTAACAGCTTGTTCTAGTCGTTCGAGAGACATCTTAGTGTTATTATGTCCGTCTTGATTTTCTTTACGAAGTTTCCTCAACTCTTGAAGTACGTCCATTTCCGACTCAGCTCTTCTGCTAGCGGAGCTTAAGCTCGCGTTAGCCTGATTTGGAGGTTTCTGTTTATCCTCCTTTTCCTTCGAGGTGTCTTGCTTCTTTTGTCTAGTAGTAAAACTCATTCTGTAGAGGTGCTCTTTTCTATACCGTTTAACATATAATTTAGATTTAATTGTCACATTTCTTGGTTTGTCCGACGGAGCTCTGTTTCAATGCCGCCACTCGTGTCATGGCGTCACCCCAGCCGAAATGGCTTTTAAGAGCATACAACGTGGAAATGCAGCTTTAAGGCAGAAAAGTGATGAGAACATCAGGTATTCATGAAATTAACATGAAACTTAAGAGTCTGCTGTTCTGGGACAATGTATTGAGGAAAATTAAGTAAATTATGTATTTTTCAATAAAATCCACTTTTGGCCTCGACCCAGCCGAAAGGTCTTTTGAGACCATAAAAAGTGAAAATTCAGATTTAATGGAAAAAAGTGATGGAAACATCATGTATTCATGAATATTACATGAAACTTTAAGTCTGCTGTTCTGGGAAGCTTTATTGAGGACAAGCAAGTAAACTGTATTTTTCAACAAAATCCACTTTTGGCCTCTTCCCAGCCAAAACGTCTTTTAAGAGCATACAACGTGGAAATGGAGCTTTAAGGCAGAAAAGTGATGAGAACATCATGTATTCATGAAATTAACATGAAACTTGAGAGTCTGCTGTTCTGGGACAATGTATTGAGGAAAATCAAGTAAACTGTGTATTTTTCAACAAATTCCACTTTTGGCCTCTTCCCAGCCTGAAACTTCTTTTCAGACCATAAATACTAAAAAAATTCAGCTTTAGGGCAGAAATCAGGTAAACTGTATATTTTTCAACAGAATCCACTTTTGGCCTGTTCGTAGCCTGAAACGTCTTTTGAGACCATAAAAAGTGAAAATTCAGATTTAATGCAGAAAGGTGATGGAAACATCATGTATTCATGAATATAATATGAAACTTGAGAGTCTGCTGTTCTGGGACAATTTTTTGAGGAAAATCAAGTAAACTGTGTATTTTTCACCAAATTCAACTTTTGGCCTCTTCCCAGCCGAAAACTCTTTTGAGAGCATACAACGTGGAAATGCAGCTTTAAGGCAGAAAAGTGATGAAAACGTCATGTATTCATGAAATTAACATGAAACTTGAGAGTCTGCTGTTCTGGGACAATGTATTGATGAAAATCAAGTAAACTGTGTATTTTTCAACAAATTCAACTTTTGGCCTCTTCCCAGCCTGAAACGTCTTTTAAGACCATGAATACTGAAAATGCAGCATTAACGCAGAAAAATGATGAGAATATCATGTATTCATGGAATGAACATGAAACTTGAGAGACTGCTGTTCTGGGAAAATTTCTTGAGGAAAATCAAGTAAACTGTGTATTTTTCAACAAAATCCACTTTTGGCCTCTTCCCATCCGAAACGTCTTTTAAGAGCATACAACGTGGAAAAGCAGCTTTCAGGCAGAAAAGTGGTTAGAACATCATGTTTTCATGAAATTAACATGAAAGTTGAAAGTTTGCTGTTCTGAGACAATGTATTGAGGAATATCAAGTAAACTGTGTATTTTTCAACAAAATCTACTTTTGGCCTCTTCCCAGCCGAAACGTCTTTTCAGACCATAAATACTGAAAATGCAGCTTTAAGGCAGAAAAGTGATGAGAACATCATGTATTCATGAAATTAACATGAAACTTGAGAGACTGCTGTTCTGGGATAATGTATTGAGGAAAATCAAGTAAACTGTGTATTTTTCAACAAAAAACACTTTTGGCCTCTTCCCAGCCGAAACGTCTTTTAAGAGCATACAACGTGGAAATGCAGCTTTCAGGCAGAAAAGTGGTGAGAACATCATGTATTCATGAAATTAACATGAAACATGAGAGTCTGCTGTTCTGGGACTATTTCTTGAGGAAAATCAAGTAAATTGTGTATTTTTCAACAAAATCCACTTTTGTCCTCTTCCCAGCCGAAAGACTCTTTTGAGAGCATACAACGTGGAAATGCAGCTTTAAGTTAGAAAAGTGATGAGAACATCATGCATTCATGAATATAACATGAAACTTTAAGTCTGCTTTTCTGGGACAACGTATTGATGAAAATCAAGTAAACTGTGTATTTTTCAATAAATTCCACTTTTGGCCTCTTCCCAGCTGAAACGTAAGAGCATAAAAACTGAAAATGCAGCATTAAGGCAGAAAAGTGATGAGAACATCATGTATTCATGAAATTAAAATGAACTTGAGAGTCTGCTGTTTTTGGAAGCTTTATTTTGGAAAATCAAGTAAACTGTGTATTATTCAACAAAAAACACTTTTGGCCTTGACACAGCCGAAAAGGCTTTTCAGACCATAAATACTGAAAATACAGCTTTAAGGCAGAAAAGTGATGAGAACATCATGTTTTCATGAAATTAAAATGAAACTTGAGAGACTGCTGTTCTGGGACAATGTATTGAGGAAAATCAAGTAAACTGTGTATTTTTCAACAAATTCCACTTTTGCCCTCTTGCCAGCCGAAACGTATTTTCAGACCATAAATACTGAAAATGCAGCTTTAAGGCACAAAATTCATGAGAACATCATGTTTTTATGAAATTAACATGAAACTGGAAAGTTTGCTGTTCTGGGAAAATGTATTGAGGAAAATCAAGTAAACTGTGTCTTTTCTCAACACAAGTCACTTTTTGCCTCTTCGTAGCCGAAACGTCTTTCAGAGAATACAACGTGGAAATGCAGCTTTAAGGCAGAAAGTGATGAGAACATCATGTATTCATGAAATTAAAATGAAACTTGAGAGACTGCTGTTCTGGGATAATGTATTTATGAAAATCAAGTAAACTGTGTATTTTTCAACAAATTCCACTTTTGGCCCTCTTCCCAGCCTGAAACGTCTTTTCCGACCATAAATACTGAAAATGCATTTTTAAGGCAGAAAAGTTATGAGAACATCATGTTTTCATGAATATAACATGAAACTTTATGTCTGATGTTCTTGAAAGCTTTATTGAGTAAAATCAAGTAAACTGTGTATTTTTCAACAAAATCCACTTTTGGCCTCGACCCAGCAGAAAAGTCTTTTCAGACCATAAATACTGAAAATGCAGCATGAAGTCAGAAAAGTGATGAGAACATCATGTATTCATGAATATAACATGAAACTTTAAGTCTGCTGTTCGGGAAGCTTTATTGAGGAAAATCAAGTAAACTGTGTATTTTCAACAAAATCCACTTTTGGCCCCTTCCCAGCCGAAACTTCTATTCAGACCATAAACACTGAAAATGCAGCTTTAAGGCAGAAAAGTGATGAGAACATCGTGTATTCATGAAATTAAAATTAAACTTGTGAGTCTGCTGTTCTGGTACAATTTTTTGAGGAAAATCAAGTAAATTGAACATTTTTCAAAAAAATCCACTTTTGAACTGTTCGTAGCCTGAAAAGTCTTTTGAGAACATAAAACGTGAAAATTCAGATTTAATGCAGAAAAGTGATGACTTTCAAGTTTCATCTTAATTTTATGAAAACATGATGATGTTTTCATTAAATTCCACTTTTGGCCTCTTCCCAGCCGAAAAGTAATTTGATAGGATAGAACGTGGAAATGCAGCTTTAAGGCAGAAAAGAGATGAGAACATCATGTATTCCTGAAATTAACATGAAACTTGAGAGTCTGCTTTTCTGGGACAATGTATTGAGGAGCAAGTAAGCTTTGTAATTAGGGTTAGGGTTAGGATTAAATCTGAATTTTCAATTTTTTTTGTATTAAAAGACGTTTCAGCCTGCAAACAGGCCAAAAGTGGATTTTGTTGCAAAATACACAGTTTACTTGATATTCCTCTATAAATTCTCCCAGAACAGCAAAATTTCAAGATTCATGTTATATTCAAGAATACATGGTGTTTCTATCACTTTTCTGACTTAAAAACGAATTTTCAGTTTTTACTGTCTCAAAAGGCGTTTCAGCCTGCGAACAGGCCAAAAGTGGATTTTGTTGCAAAATACACAGTTTACTTGATATTCCTCTATAAAGTCTCCCAGAACAGCAGATTTTCAAGTTTCATGTTATGTACATGAATATGTTATGTACATGAATATGTGACGTTTCCATCACTTTTCTGCCTTACAGCTACATTTTCAGTTTTTATGGTCTCAAAAGTCGTTTTAACCTGCGTACAAGCCAAAAGTGGATTTTGTTGCAAAATACACAATTTACTTGATATTCCTCTATAAAGTCCCCCAGAACAGCAGACTTTCAAGTTTCATGTTATGTACATGAATATATGATGTTTCCATCACTTTTCTTTATTAAAAAAATTATTTTCAGTTTTTATGGTCTCAAAAGGCGTTTCAGCCTGCGAACAGGCCAAAAGTGGATTATGTTGCAAAGTACACAATTTACTTGATATTTCTCTATAAAGTCTCCCAGAACAGCAGACGTTCAAGTTTCATGTCTTGTACATGAATACATGATGTTTCCATCACTCTTCTGTCTAAAAATATAATTTTCAGTTTTTATGGTCTCAAAAGACGTTTCAGCCGGCGAACAGGCCAAAAGTGGATTTTGTTGCAAAATACACAGTTTACTTGATATTCTTCTATAAAGTCTCGAGGAACAGCAGACTTTCAAGTTTCATGTTATGTACATGAATATATGATGTTTCCATCACTTTTCTGCCTTACGGCTACATTTTCAGTTCTTATGGTCTCAAAAGACGTTTCAGCCTGCGACCAGGCCAAAAGTGGATTTTGTTGCAAAATACAGTTTACTTGATATTCCTTTTTAAAGTGTCCGAGAACAGCAGACTTTCAAGTTTCATGTTATGTACATGAATATATGATGTTTCCATCACAACAAAAAGAGGAGTCTGGGTAACACATTCATTTTCACCGTCTCCACTCTCCCAAACAATGAGAGAGGTAGCATTTCCCAACGTGTCATGTCATTTTTTATTTGTTTGATTAACTTATTGTAATTGGCATCAAACAGCTGTGTAGAGCTAGGTGTAATATTAATTCCCAAATATCTAAATCCTTGTTTAGACCAGTGAAAGGAAACAACCTCATTCAACTGCGTGGGCCAGATCCCGGATATCATCATCGCCTCTGATTTGTTTTCATTAATTTTATACCCTGATACTGAGCCGTATTTGTGCAGAGACTGCATAAGTGCAGGAATGGAGAGAAGTGGTTTTTTTTATAAAAAGCAAAATGTCATCTGCAAACAGAGCTATTTTATGGTCTGTTACACCTTCGTCCACTATTCCTTGAATTTGTACATTTTGGTTATTCCTGGAACAAACATTGATAGGGCTACCGAACACTGCATTTATTTTAATTGCCCTAGAATTTTTTTCTTTTCATTGGATTGTTAATTCCTTTTATATTGTAACTGATGAAATTCAGGTAGGCCATAGTCTCTACGTATCGTTATAACATGTTCTCTTCTCTGCCTGGGCATGCATGTCAGGAAAAGTAAAAATAATAGAAATAAAAATAATAGAAATTAATTTGATAACATCTGTCAAGGAAAACATAAGAATAACATGAATAATATAGAACCGAACTTCCACGTTTCCAATCAGACACAGTGTTTGAACTCTACCCGTGCCCAATCCCCCTTGGTATTGGGGCAGAGAGGTGTGACCTACCCTCTCTGTGGGAAAAAATGCACATAGTGCTAATATGACCGATATTACAATAGTTTGTAAGAAAGGTCTAAGTGAGTGTGAACGTCAAAACAAAGCATCCGTCTGGACTTTATATCGTAGAACTTGTATAAACTTGTGACGTGTATAAACTTGTGCCATAACGTCGTAATGTCGTAACGGAACGATGTAACGGAACGACGTAACGGAACGAAGTAACTGAGCGACGTAACAGAACGACATAACCGAACACCGTAACGCCGTAACGGAACGACGTAACGACGTGACGTAACGACGTGACGTAACGACGTGACGTAACGACGTGACGTAACGACGTGACGTAACGACGTAGCGGAACGACGTGACGGAACGACGTGACGGAACGACGTGACGGAACGACGTGACGGAGCGACGTGACAAAACGACATAGCGGAACGACGTAACGTAACGACGTAACGTAACGACGTAACGTAACGACGTAACAGAACGACGTAACCGAACGACGTGACGTAACGACGTGACGTAACGACGTGACGGAGCGACGTGACGGAGCGACGGGACGGAACGACGTGGCGGAACGACGTGACGGAGCGACGTGACGGAGCGACGTGACGGAGCGACGTGACGGAGCGACGTGACGGAACGACGTAGCGGAACGACGTGACGGAGCGACGTGACGGAGCGACGTAACGGAACGACGTAACGGAACGACGTAACGGAACGACGTAACTGACGTAACGTAACTGACGTAACGTAACAGAACGACGTAACCGAACGACGTAACCGAACGACGTGACGTAACGACGTGACGGAGCGACGTGACGGAACGACGTGACGGAGACACAGTGTTTGAACTCTACCCGTGCCCAATCCCCCTTGGTATTGGGGCAGAGAGGTGTGACCTACCCTCTCTGTGGGAAAAAATGCACATAGTGCTAATATGACCGATATTACAATAGTTTGTAAGAAAGGTCTAAGTGAGTGTGAACGTCAAAACAAAGCATCCGTCTGGACTTTATATCGTAGAACTTGTATAAACTTGTGACGTGTATAAACTTGTGCCATAACGTCGTAATGTCGTAACGGAACGATGTAACGGAACGACGTAACGGAACGAAGTAACTGAGCGACGTAACAGAACGACATAACCGAACACCGTAACGCCGTAACGGAACGACGTAACGACGTGACGTAACGACGTGAAGTAACGACGTGACGGAACGACGTAACGGAACGACGTGACGGAACGACGTAACGGAACGACGTGACGGAACGACGTAACGGAACGACGTAACGTAACGAAGTAACTAACGACGTGACGGAACGACGTAACTGAACCAACGACGTAACTGAACGACGTAACTGAACGACGTAACTAACGACGTGACGGAACGACGTAGCGAACGACGTGACGGAACGACGTGACGGAACGACGTGACGGAACGACGTGACGGAACGACGTGACGTAACGACGTGAAGTAACGACGTGACGGAACGACGTAACTGAACGACGTAACTGAACGACGTAACTGAACGACGTAACGGAACGAAGTAACTGAGCGACGTAACAGAACGACATAACCGAACACCGTAACGCCGTAACGGAACGACGTAACGACGTGACGTAACGACGTGACGTAACGACGTGACGTAACGACGTGAAGTAACGACGTGACGGAACGACGTAACTGAACGACGTAACTGAACGACGTAACCGAACGACGTGACTTAACGACGTAGCGGAACGACGTGACGTAACGACGTGACGTAACGACGTGACGTAACGACGTGAAGTAACGACGTGACGGAACGACGTAACTGAACGACGTAACTGAACGACGTAACTGAACGACGTAACCGAACGACGTAACCGAACGACGTGACGTAACGACGTGACGGAGCGGCGTGACGGAGCGACGTGACGGAGCGACGTGACGTAGCGACGTGACGGAGCGACGTGACGGAGCGACGTGACGGAACGACGTAGTGGAACGACGTGACGGAACGACGTGACGGAGCGACGTGACGGAGCGACGTGACGTAGCGACGTGACGGAGCGACGTGACGGAGCGACGTGACGGAACGACGTAGCGGAACGACGTGACGGAACGACGTGACGGAGCGACGTGACGGAGCGACGTGACGGAGCGACGTGACGGAACGACGTAGCGGAACGACGTGACGGAGCGACGTGACGGAGCGACGTGACGGAGACACAGTGTTTGAACTCTACCCGTGCCCAATCCCCCTTGGTATTGGGGCAGAGAGGTGTGACCTACCCTCTCTGTGGGAAAAAATGCACATAGTGCTAATATGACCGATATTACAATAGTTTGTAAGAAAGGTCTAAGTGAGTGTGAACGTCAAAACAAAGCATCCGTCTGGACTTTATATCGTAGAACTTGTATAAACTTGTGACGTGTATAAACTTGTGCCATAACGACGTAACGGAACGAAGTAACTGAGCGACGTAACAGAACGACATAACCGAACACCGTAACGCCGTAACGGAACGACGTAACGACGTGACGTAACGACGTGACGTAACGACGTGACGTAACGACGTGACGTAACGACGTGACGTAACGACGTGACGTGACGTAACGACGTGACGTGACGTAACGACGTGACGTAACGACGTGACGTAACGACGTGAAGTAACGACGTGACGTAACGACGTGACGGAACGACGTGACGGAACGACGTGACGGAACGACGTGACGGAACGACGTGACGGAACGACGTGACGTAACGACGTGAAGTAACGACGTGACGGAACGACGTAACGGAACGACGTAACGGAACGACGTAACTGAACGACGTAACTGAACGACGTAACGGAACGAAGTAACTGAGCGACGTAACAGAACGACATAACCGAACACCGTAACGCCGTAACGGAACGACGTAACGACGTGACGTAACGACGTGACGTAACGACGTGAAGTAACGACGTGACGTAACGACGTAACTGAACGACGTAACTGAACGACGTAACTGAACGACGTAACTGAACGACGTAACTGAACGACGTAACCGAACGACGTGACGTAACGACGTAGCGGAACGACGTGACGTAACGACGTGACGTAACGACGTGACAGAACGACGTAACTGAACGACGTAACTGAACGACGTAACTGAACGACGTAACCGAACGACGTAACTGAACGACGTAACCGAACGACGTGACGTAACGATGTGACGGAGCGGCGTGACGGAGCGACGTGACGGAGCGACGTGACAAAACGACATAGCGGAACGACGTAACGTAACGACGTAACGTAACGACGTAACGTAACGACGTAACGTAACGACGTAACGTAACGACGTAACAGAACGACGTAACCGAACGACGTGACGTAACGACGTGACGTAACGACGTGACGTAACGACGTGACGTAGCGACGTGACGGAGCGACGTGACGGAGCGACGTGACGGAGCGACGTGACGGAGCGACGTGACGGAGCGACGTGACGGAACGACGTAGTGGAACGACGTGACGGAACGACGTGACGGAGCGACGTGACGGAGCGACGTGACGGAGCGACGTGACGGAACGACGTAGCGGAACGACGTAACAGAACGACGTAACCGAACGACGTGACGTAACGACGTGACGGAGCGACGTGACGGAGCGACGTGACGGAGCGACGTGACGGAGCGACGTGACGGAACGACGTAGCGGAACGACGTAACAGAACGACGTAACCGAACGACGTGACGTAACGACGTGACGGAACGACGTAACGGAACGACGTAACGGAACGACGTAACTGACGTAACGTAACTGGCGTAACGTAACAGAACGACGTAACCGAACGGCGTAACGACGTAAAGTAACGACGTAAAGTAACGACGTAAAGTAACGACGTAACGTAACGACGTAACGTAACGACGTAACGTAACGACGTAACAGAACGACGTAACCGAACGACGTGACGTAACGACGTGACGGAGCGACGTGACGGAGCGACGTGACGGAGCGACGTGACGGAGCGACGTGACGGAACGACGTAACAGAACGACGTAACCGAACGACGTGACGTAACGACGTGACGGAACGACGTAACGGAACGACGTAACGGAACGACGTAACGGAACGACGTAACTGACGTAACGTAACTGACGTAACGTAACAGAACGACGTAACCGAACGACGTAACGTAACCGAACGACGTAACCGAACGACGTAACCGAACGACGTAACCGAACGACGTAACAGAACGACGTAACCGAACGGCGTAACGACGTAAAGTAACGACGTAAAGTAACGATGTAAAGTAACGACGTAACGTAACGACGTAACGTAACGACGTAACGTAACGACGTAACGTAACGACGTAACAGAACGACGTAACCGAACGACGTGACGTAACGACGTGACGTAACGACGTGACGTAACGACGTGACGTCACGTCGTTACGTCACGTCGTTCCGCTACGTCGTTCCGTCACGTCGCTCCGTCACGTCGCTCCGTCACGTCGCTCCGTCACGTCGCTCCGTCACGTCGCTCCGTCACGCCGCTCCGTCGTACGTCGAACGACTTGACGGAACGACTTGACGGAAAGACGTGACGGAAAGACGTGACGGAAAGACGTAACGGAACGACGTAACGACGCAACGTCGCGTCGCTTCGTCGCGTCGCTTCGTCGCGTCGCTTCGTCGCGTCGCTTCGTCGCGTCGCTTCGTCGCGTCGCTTCGTCACTTCGTCGCGTCGCTTCGTTTTCGTTTTTAATTCAAAGTAAAAACATAAACGTAAAAAGTCAAAAAGTGAAACTATAGCATGTCGAAAAGAGTTATAGTATAGCATGTCAAAAAAGTCTACAGCATATCGAAAAAAGTAATACTATGTTGAAAATTGTTCAACAAAAAAAAAGTGAAAAAAGTAAAACTGTAGCATGTCGAAAAACGTCACAGTATAGTATGTCGAAAAAAGTCATAGTATAGCATGTTGAAAGAAAGTCAAAAAAGTAATTCTATAGCATGTTGAAAAAAGGCAAAAAAAGTCTTCAAAAGACCTCAAAAGACGTTTCTGGCTGGGAAGAGGCCAAAAGTGGATTTTGTTGAAAAATACACAGTTTACTTGATTTTCCTCAATCAAGTGTCCCAAGAACAGTAGACTTTAAAGTTTCATGTAATATTCATGAATACATGTATGACTATTTTTACATAGTTTGCTATAGTTTGACTTTTTCCCTATTTTCAACATGCTATACTATGACTTTTTTTTTTACATGCTCTACTTTTACTTTTTTTTACATTCTATAGGATGACTTTTTTCAATATGCTATATTTAGCATATTTTATTTTCGACATGCTATAGCATTACTTTTTTTTACTTTATTTCAAAATGCTATACAATGACTTTTTTTTAACATGCTACACTGACTTTTTCGACATGCTATAGCATTACTTTTTTTTTACATTTTTTCGACATGATATAGTTTGACTTTTTTCACTTTTTTCAACATGCTATACTGTGACTTTTTTCAACGAGCTATACTATGACTTTTTTCGACATGCTATAGTTTGACTTTCTCACTTTTTTCAATAGGCTATAGTATGACATTTCTTTCGACATGCTATAGTATGACTTTTTTTTCCCATTTTTCGACATGCTATATACACTATGACTTTTTTCAACATGCTATGCTATGACATTTCTTTTGATAGCCTATAGTATGACTTTTTTTTCGATAACCTGGCACACGCCACCTGTCATCACCTGTCAATCACCGCCGCGAAAAACTCAAACAATGAGTGGCTGAAACGTAGCAGCAATGCGGCTGAAAATATGGAGGGACAAGTGCAAAACAAGTCGAAACCAGAGCCGGCAAAAAAGTGTGAATAGACGACACTCCGCTGCATAAAAAATCCCCTTCAAAATAAAACCACAGGCAAAGGCCCGTGAAAACGGGTCCGCGACCCACTCCACCAGTTGAGAATCACTGTTCGAAATCCTGACTGAAAATCCTCAAATAAACTATTGTTATGTAGAAAGTCCCACAACTGATTTGCGACTACTTTCTCAAGGATTTTAGAGAGGAAGGGAAGGTTAGAGATTGGGCTATAGTTAGCCAACACCTCTGGATCAAAAGTGGGCTTCTTGAGAAGAGGCTTAATCACAGCTACTTTAAAAGACTGTGGTACATGGCCTGTTAATAAAGACAGATTGACAATATCCAGCAGACAGGTGCCAATCAAAGCTAAAACTTCTTTAAGCAGCCTCGTCGGGACGGGGTACAAGAGACAGGTAGAAGGTTTAGAAGAAGAAATTGTTGAAGACAATTTTTTAAAGTCGATGGGAGAGAAGCCGTCCAAACATATATCAGGGTTTATAGCTGTTTCCAAGTATAGATCGGTACTGGTTGAGGGCAAGAGATTATTAATCTTGTCTCTAATAGTAAGAATCTTATCATTGAAGAAGTTCATGAAGTCATTACTCCTGAGGTCTTTAGGAATACACGGCTCAACAGAGCTGTGACTCTGTCAGCCTGGCTACAGTGCTGAAGAGAAACCTGGGGTTGTTCTTATTTTTCTCTATTATTGATGAGTAATAGGCTGCTCTGGCATTACGGAGGGCCTTCTTATATGTTTTAAGACTATCTCGCCAAACTAACCGGGATTCTTCTAAATTGGTGGAATGCCATATCCTTCCAAGCTATCACGATGTTTGTTTTATTTTGCGGGTTTGAGGGTTATACCATGGAGCGAACCTCCTCTTTTTTTTATTATCTTCTTTTGTAGAGGGGCTATAGAGTCTAATGTCAGTCTCAGTGAGCCTGTAGCACTATCGACCAGATGATCAATCTGAGATGGACTAAAGTTAGCACAGGAGTCCTGCGTTATATTGAGACATGGTATTGAATTAAATACTGATGGAATCGCTTCTATAAATTTAGCTAGAGCACTGTCAGATAGACATCTGGTGTAGAAACTTTTGCCTAACGGCGAACACTCCGGTAACATAAACTCGAAACTTATTAAGTAATGGTCTGATAAAAGAGGGTTCTGTGGAAAAACTATAAGATGTTCTATTTTAATGCCATATGCAAGAACAAGGTCGAGGGTGTGGTTAAAACAGTGAGTGGGTTTCTGTACACTCTGACAATTGAATCTAATGAGATGAACGCAATACTAAGGCTATCATTATCGACATCCACATGAATATTAAAGTCATATTCTTCATGACACAGCCAGGTTTCAGTAAGACAGAATAGATCAATGTGATGTCTGATATTAAATGATTTACTAAAACAGCTTTAGATTTATTTATTTATTTATTTTGCACAATTCAAACAATAAAATAAAAAATATACAAACATAACAGATAACTGAAAATCACAGTGCAGGAAAGAGGCAAAAGCCAACTTGGCTTATTTGAAGCCTCCACCTATATAGTATTTAGAATTTTACAAAATTACAAACATAAAATAAAAAATGCACGAGACAGACAACAAACGAAAAAGAAAGAAAGAAAGAAAAGAAAAAAAGAAAAGAACAGAAAATAATGTAATTGTGTCGAGTGTGTGTGTGCATTTGTGTGCATGTGAAAATAAGCATGGCTTGTGTTTGTTCAAGAATGTTGGATTATACACCTGTGGTAATTCCTAAGCAATTGTAATGCTACAAGTCCCCATGAGTGAAACAACTATAAATGTAGAAATAACAGCTAAAACAAGAAAGACATGAACACTAATACATACAAAACTCTTACAAAACAGCAATTAGACTTTCTTTTAGGCAACTTTTGAAACATTTTATAGAGGGACATGTTTTTGTTAGGTGGGGAAAATTATTCCATAATTTGGTTCCCCTAAATCTAATAGAAAATTGACCTCTGCTAGTCAGTAATTTAGGAGGATGAAGATGTGAAGATTGACGAGTTGCGTAAGAATGAACCTGCGAATTAACTTTGAAGTAGATCTTGAAATGATCAGGAATATTTCCTTCACCTAAACGTATCTTACACATAAAAACACAAGTTAGAGAAATATTAATGTCATAAATAGTAAGAATCTGCAGTTTCCGAAATAAAGGAGCAGCTGAGATGTGTGACTGATCGGGTTGTAATCCTAACAAAACGTTTCTGGAGGACCAACATTTTTTGCAGAGAAGTAGGAAAAGTACTTGCCCAATAAATTAAACTGTAATAAAGAATAAGGAGACAGTTTGCAGAGACAAGACGTCTAACCCTTCTTATGATTCCAATAGATTTGTTTATTTTTCTACTAACACAGTCAATATGTTTACTCCAACTTAAACTTTCATCAATAATAATTCCTAGGAATGTTTTAGATGACACTTGAGGCATCTCAAGAGATTCAATTTTAATTTTAGATAAATCCTTCGAGTAAGATTTTTTGCCACCGAAGGCTTTGGAAAGGTCTATGAAAATACTGCAAATAAATTAATTATTGTCTAGTGCAGAGATAACTTTATCAACAAGGTAAAGTAAAGCCATATATGTTGAATGATTTTTACGGAAACCATACTGGTGTTTGTAAAGAATTGAATTAGACTCTACATGAAACATAATATTCTAGTATTTTTGAAAAACAAGGCAATATAGATATGGGTCTATAGTTGTTGAAACAACATGGGTTTTCTGCTTTAAACAAAGGAATAACTTTGGCAATTTTAAAATCTTCTGGCACAACACCTGTTTTCAAAGACAAGGTGAAGATGTGAACAAGTGGCTGCAGTATTGACTGTTTCACCAGTTTGACAAGAAATGCAAAAATGTTGTCATGGCCAGCCGAAGATGTTTTGAGATCATCAATTATATCACTTATTTCTTAAATATCTGGGAGCATAAAATTAGAGATAATAGAGACATTTGTTGGAATAAAATCCAGTGGATTCCCATGACAAGCCGGAATATTGTTAGCTAATTCCTGACCAATATTTACAAAGAATTCATTAAATTTTTGAGCGATATCAAAAGCCTTGTCAAGAGAATTGTCACCATCCAAAAAGACTAAAGGAAACTCTTTGGTAGTCTTTTCTCTTTGCAGCACCTGATTTATTACTTTCGACGTGTTTTTTGAACACTTCAGAAATGTTTCACCGAAATATTTCTTTTTTGCAGATCTAATGGTATGGGTATAATTATTTCTACAGGATTTATAAGCACCGTGAGTAAGAGGAGTGGAAATTGAATGATATTTTCTATGTAGTTTATTTTTTTTCTTCAGTAGCTTCAGTAAATGTATTGTGAACCAGGGCTTACTAACTTGACTGCTTTTCTTGGTGGAACTACAAATTGGAAAACAATCATTGAAACTAAGGTTAATAACTTTCATAAACTTCTGATATGCCAAATCAGTGTTATTTTCCACATATAAATCTTACCATGAAATACTGGTGAGAATATCTTTAAATTTAGAAATATTTGATTTGCTCATAATTCTTTTCTGCATCATTTTCTTAGTATGTTTAGCTCTCTTAATATCGATTACAGAGTACTGAAAAATGGGAAAATTATCAGACAAGTCGGAATACAAGACTTCAGATTTGGTTCCTTCACTCAAAGAATTGGTTAAGATGTTATCAATCAAAGTCATTGAATTTTCTGTAACTCGTGTTGCTTTATGAATAAGAGGGAAAAAGTAACTAGAGTAAAGCATATTGAGAAAATCCCCAGTAGGAGTATGTAGTCGATTTTTTAAAAGGTTTACATTGAAATCTCCTGAAATGTAACAAAGTTTATCCTCATTTTCTATCAGGTCAAGAGAACAGCCAGACTGTCATTGAAAACTTTGATGACAGAGTCAGGTGGGCGATAAATAGCACCAACAATAACCTTTTTTCCACCAGAGACACCAGAGAGCTCTAAAAAAACAGATTCCACCTCATCCCTCTCTGACTTCAAAGTGAGATCATCCCTAATTTTGAAATCATAGTCACTATGAATAAACAGAGATACTCCACCTCCAGATCTATTCCCTCTTACATGGTGAACTGAGTTGTATTTTGGTATTTTAAAGATGTCTCTTGAGTCCTCAGTAAGCCATGTTTCTGACAAGGCAATAACTGAAAAATCATGCTTCAGTAAAGATAAGTAATGAATGAATTTGTCATAATTGCTAGGAAGACTTCTTATATTCAGATGTATTCAAAAGTAGAGAATGTATTCCGTGGCAGAGAAACACACAAGTCATTAAACTGAGTTTCATCATAAAAACTACAGCGGTTAGATACATCAAATGATGAAAAAAAATTAAAATCTGGGTCAACATCAAAATTATAAAAGTCACTGGTAAAGGGATCAAAAGGCGTAAAAGTCTGGCCTTCCAGATAAGATGTGTTGTAGACCATAGTGTATGTAAAGAATCATATATAAAGATAAAAAAAAGAAAAATCTAAAAAAGTACTTAATACATTCCTAATGTTGGAGACTACAGCACTGTCAGATAGACATCTGGTGTAGAAACTTTTGCCTAACGGCGAACAATCCGGTAGCATAAACTCGAAAGTTATTAAGTAATGGTCTGATAAAAGAGGGTTCTGTGGAAAAACTATTAGATGTTCTATTTTAATGCCATATGCAATGTGGCATCACAAGGGGACAGGTGGGCGCTACATTCCCTCTCATGATCGGCGGCCACACCACAAAATGGCCGCTGTGCCTGACACTACATCTCCCAGATTGCCTCATCACTCACCCAGCTGCAGCTAATTGAGGAAGGGCTGGGGAGCTTCATAAAAGGCAGAGGGGAGAGCACATGGAGAGAGGGAGCCGGACAAGCAGTTTGAGAGCGGACAGCTAGATGGAGGAAAATAATAAAAAGGACTATGAAGAGGAGGACCTTGTAGCCTGGACTTTGCTGTGCTAAGTTTTCTTGTTTAAAGAACCATTTTCTCCTCCGGGACGCTTTGTGTTTATTGATGGACTTTCTTGATTTTTGATTTAAGGAATTACCTGAGTTGCCTGTGGTATGGAAAAATAAACCTTCCACTTCATTTAAACCTTCTGATTGTGCCTGTTTTTCAGCTCTCTTGCACTGCCCCACCTTAGTTGGCCCTAGGGATCGCCCGTGACACTACAGCAAGAACAAGGTCGAGGGTGTGGTTAAAACAGTGAGTGGGTTTCTGTACACTCTGACAGAAGCCAATTGAATCTAATGAGATAAATGCAGTACTAAGGCTATCATTATCAACATCCACATGAATATTAAAGTCACCTACAATAATAACTTTATCTGTTTTTAAGGACTAAACTTGATAAGCTCTGAAAATTCGGATAGAAATTCAGAATACGGACCTGGGGCCCGGTACACTATAACAAATAGAATTGGCTGTATTGTTTTCCAGGTTGGATGTAAAAGACTAAGAACAAGGCTTTCAAATGAGTTGTAGTTTAAGTTAGGTTTAGGGTTTATTAATAGGCCTGAGTCAAAGATAGCTGCTACTGCGCCTCGAGGAATGTGAGTATTAATGTGACTTGGAGGAGGTGATTCATGCATTCAGGCTGACCTATATTCTTCAGGACACAGCCAGGTTTCAGTAAGACAGAATAGATCAATGTGATTGTCTGATATTAAATCATTTACTAAAACAGCTTGAGATTACAAAGATCTGATATTTAAGAGTCCACATTTAATTATAGTATTTTGTTGCGTTGGTGGTAACTTTTATGAGATTATTTTGTATAACTCCTCTTCTGGTTACTTTTGATTTAATTAATTTAAGTGGCCGTGGGGCAGACACAGTCCCTATATAGTTTTGGGTGGGTAACTGCTCTAATGGAAGTGCAGAGAAGGGTGTAAGACTACAGCTCGGCTTCTGCTTCCTGGTCTGAACTCTGGGTTGTCATGGATTAGGTCCCCAAACAAAGTTGGTCAGATTTGCAGAAATGAGATCCGCTCCATCCAACGTGGGATGAATGCCGTCTCTCCTAATCAGACCAGGTTTTCCCCAGAAAGTCTCCCAATTATCAATCGCATTGTTTGCTGGACACCTTGACAACCAGCAGTTGAATGATGACATGCGGCTATACATCTCATCATTGACCAAATTTGGAAGAGGGCCAGAGAAAACTACAGAGTCCGACATTGTTTTGGCATTTGAACACACCGATGCCACATTAACTTTAGTGACCTCCGAGTGTCGGCTTCGGGTGTCATTACCGCCGACGTGTATTACAATCTTATTGTATTTACATTTATCCTTCGCCAGCAGTTTTAAATAGGATTCAACGTTGCCCGCTCTGGCCCCCGGAATGCATGTGACTGTGGTCCCTGGCTTCGCTATCTTCACGTTTCTGACTATGGAGCTACCTATAACCAGAGTCGGTTCCTCAGCTGGTGTCTCGCCGAATGGGGAGAACTAGTTAGAAACATGAAGAGGTTGGTGGTGCACCGTGGGCTTCTGTGTTGACTTCCGATTCCTTCGGACAGTTACCCAGCTTCCCCGCTGCTCGGGGGCTGCCGGGGGACAGCTAGCTGAAGCTACGGCTGGATGGCCCCCACCGACAATGGTGGGTGGGGGCAGGGTAACTACTGTAGCTAACGACTGAGCTTCCATGGTGCGGCGCCGTACCTCTAACTCACTGAGCCTCGCCTCCACCCTAGCAAACAAACTACACTTATTACATGTATCATTATCATTAAGGTAGGCAGAGGAATGGCTAAGCATGTGACACACTGACCAAGGGGGAGAAGGAGAGGAAGAGGAAGAGGAAGAGGAAGAGAAGGCAGTCATTGTGAGCTGCTAAAGTACAGTGGCTAACGTTAGCAAAAACCAAACTAAGTGTAAATAAAACTGTAGGATTAAGCGAGAAGCTGCTACAAGAAGGAAGGAGATATTAGTGTTTAACCCTCGTGTTGTCCTGTGGTCATTCTGACCTCAAATTAAATGTTTTGCAGTCAAAATATGTTTTTTATTCATCAAATGGTCTGAAAATAATGGGGGTTGTTGGATACTATGCTCTTCATGATTAAAATAAATTTGAAGTAATTTCATTGAATTATGGGTGATTCATTGAATTCAATAACTTCTGTTGTCCTCTGGGGTCAAAAAGACCCTGCAGCACAAAGTGGTGCAATGGGGCAAATTGTCACCCCATACTGCTTTCCAAAACATCTTTGATCTCGGATGTTTGATGTCTGGGGTCAGGCAATGGTTATGACGACAACAAAAAAAAAACGGTCTTTTCTCACAGGTGTTGCAGCATTTCATTTCACATTTCAGAGAGACAGGCAGCACAATGAGGAGGCAGAAGCGCTATACTGCACAGGAGGCTTGTGAGCTCATTTTAAACTATGTTGGGGAAAAGAATGAGCAGGAGGACAATGCTGAACATAAGGAGGCGGAATACTCAACTAATGAGGATTCAGGATCAGAAGAGAAGGAGAATATTGATGAGGTGATAGATCCAACATACAGACCACATACTACTTCTTCCTCTGAAGAAGCCCCCCTCTTAACTTTGACATATACCAGTCTGTGATGATCTATCAACACATGGGACTCGGATTGTTAACTCTAGTCAGAATAATTGATGATTTTATTTATTTTTACTCAAAAACAAGGTAAAGGTTCATGTAAATGAGGTCTTATTGGCCTTAAATTTCAAATGGAATAAATAAACGGTGTTATTGTGTTTGAATGAAGTTGGTATTAAAGGTGTAACACTTTATATTCTTTAAATAACAGTCAAACCAGACGGAGTCAATTTTGATCCCAGAGGACAAAAGGTGTGATTATGTGCTGCCATTACAAAAATGTAAATGATTCAAAAACCGCATCCTCGCTAAACTTTGACATATACCACTCTGTGAGTGGTATATATAACTTTGACATATACCACTCTGTGAGTGGTATATGTCAAAGTGCCTATTGGCCCTAAATTCCAAAACGAAGGGAAAATGTGTGGTAATGGGTTGGACTGAAGTAAGACTAAAGGTGTAAAACAGAATTGATTGACAATTTATACAATATGCTTTAAATAACAGTCAAACCAGGTGGGGTCATTTTAGACCCCAGAGGCAATCGGGAGGACATTACGAGGGTTAAGATGTACAGCAGGTAATTAAACGCTAAATATCACACAATTAACTTGGTTTAAGTTGCTGTTCTGGGACACTTTATAGAGGAAAATCAAGTAAACTGTGTATTTTTCAACAAAATCCACTTTTGGCCTATTCCCAGCCTGAAACGTCTTTTGAGACCATAAAAACTGAAAATGCAGCTTTAAGGCCGAAAAGTGATGGAAACATCATATATTCATGAATATAACATGAAACTTGAAAGTCTGCTGTTCTGGAACATTTTATAGAGGAAAATCAAGTAAACTGTGTATTTTTCAACAAAATCCACTTTTGACCTTTTCCTAGCCAGAAACGTCTTTTAAGAGCATACAATGTGGAAATGCAGCTTTAAGGCAGAAAAGTGATGAAAACATCATGTATTCATGGAAATATGGTCGTGACAGTTCATTCTGCTGCAGTGAATCCAGTGGATTAAGGGACAGACTCTGACGGATTTGTTATTGACATATCAGGAAGGTGTGATAGCCATTCTATTGATTTAAGTTATCAGGTTGTCTACTCCATATACATATATTAAATAAAGTGAACTTAGTGTTAGGCCTTGTAAAGACATACGTGTCACTTATCATAAAATAAAAGCCTACGTCGGGTGGGTAGTGAGCATAAATAAATTTTGAGTTGGATAAGTGCCGTCCACGAGCGCATCCACTACCGTTAAAATAAGCAGAATGGAGGGGCTAACTCCGTTGTCCCAGGCCGGACAAAAACACAGAATGCCGGCTGTGTAAGAAGACCAAAGGTCAGAGGCACGTTTTGAACTCTTGGAGAAACACGGCCAGGAGACAAAAGAAAACTCCCTAACGAACCCTATCAGCAGGTCACAAAGGTCAGAGCCTGAGATCCCGGAGGGGGATGTCACGCCCCCTCCCTACAAACACGAGACCAAAGGCGGAAACATGTATCCCGTCATTCAGTCCTCCAAGGGAGAGTACTTCCGGCCTCCATCGAGCCCGCCCCTACGGAAAGCACCTCCCAACCGCCTATGTCTCCACCTGGTGGACAATCAGAGGTACTGCACCCACAACCTGCTCAAGCCCCACCAGCTGCAACTGCCCCTGCTGGCGAGAGTGATATGACAGCAATACCACCAGCAAGATGGAACACAGTTTATGTGCAACCACTGCCTACCGGGCCGATGCCATTCAAAATAATGACTATTCCTGCTGCTATTCCCGAAGGACACCCATGGTCACTGAATAATATGTAGGGCCTCAACAGGACAAGTGCTCATCCAACTCAAACCAAATGCCAACCCTCCGAAAAAACGACAATATCCTCTGTCTTAAGAACAGACGTCAGGCATAAGAGAAACCATTTCCGGTCTGCTCAAAGCAGGAGTGTTAGAACCAACTAGTAGTCCGTGTAATACTCCTCTTTATCCAGTGTGAATCAGACTCCATGGCAGTCCTGGAGCATCTGGCCAAGGGGGGACACAAAGTCAGCAGAAGTAAACTTCAGGTCTGTCAAACAAAGGTTAAATATCTTGGATGGGAACTACAGGGTCCTACTCGATCCATTGCAGCAGAACATCTCGAGGTGATTTCTGAATCTCCACGACCCACAACGATCAAACAGAGACGGTCCTTTTTAGGAATGGCGTGCTACAGCCGTCTCTAGATTTCAGATTATGCTCTCGAGTCGCAACCTTTTCGAAATTTGATTAAATCGGCCGTTCAGAACAAAACTACTCACCTGCAATGGTCAGACATTGCGGAGGACGCATTTGTAGACTTGAAAACTGATCTCATAAATGCACCTGCCTTGACGAACCCTGACTACGCGAAACCTTTTCAGCAGTTATGGCTTAACAGGGGTGCCTCTGAGGATAACTTGACAATATAATAATAATAATAATAATATAAAATAATTTAATTTAATATGTAGGTTCACTAAATTAGCTAAAGCAGAGATTAGGTTGTGTGTATCATCCCCAATCCCAGGGATTGGTAGAAAGAGCTAATGGTACGCTAAAAGCAAAACTAGCCCAAATCTGCAGGGAAACCAAAATGGATTGGCTGACTGCTTTGCCGCTTGCACTAATGAGCATGATAATGCAAACTAACCGCACCACTTGTTTTTAATGTTTAAATGAATGTTCTTAATTGTTTTTAAATCTTCTTTTCTGTTGCATTATGTTTTGATGCTTAATGGTTTTATGTGAAGCACTTTGAATTGCCTTGTTGTTGAAGATGTGCTATGTAAATAAACTTGCCTTGCCTTGCATGAGATGCTAACAGGATGTAATAGCCATATTAGACCAAAAGGGAGGAGCTAAAGATAACATTGACCAAAAATAATGCCAAGTTTATCAGGGTCGTATTAAAGAACCCCGTTCGCAATGTATACCATGTAACCTTATATAATCTCGCTTGCATTGATTATCAGGTCTAACAGCCTGGAGAAAAACAGCATATTCTGCCATTGACTAGTCAGTTGCTCTAAGTGACAAAGTAGAAGATAACCCTTATAACAGGGCACTTTTGTTATATATGTGTATGATGAAATGTTAGTTGGTAACTAGATAGAAGTAGTAGCACCCCTCACTGTCCGCATCCCCAAGAAGACCGACCCACAGCAGCTCATGCATCATCAAAACTTTGCTAGTAACCTTATGCATGAGTGGTTCCCTGCTGTGCGTAAAGTACATGAACCAGAAGATTCGAAGGAAAAAACATTTTCTGAGTAGGGAGGAATGTGGAAGGAAAATATTTTATGTGTATGCTTAATAAATGTCTTACGCTTAGGAAAACTATGAAGCCACATTAACACATATATCCGGGTTATTAAGAGCACAATATTCATAGTTATATGTATCTGTTAATCACTGACATAGTATTATAGGTTACATTCAGGTGAAAGTAAGCAGGCCCATAGAAATCGGGGGGTAGACAGACTCAGGAGATAAGGTACAGAGAAGAGTGAAGGCAGAAGACGACAAGGTCACGATAAGTGGGCACCTTAAGGTGCGTTCACACCAAACGCAGCGCAAATCTTTCGCGCGACCAGATTACATACAAAATCAATGCACAGACGCGAAATGGTTGCGAAAAAGCAAATTTTCGCCGGGCGGCAAATCGCACGGCGCGAAATCGGGCGAACCACACCGCGCGAACTCGAGCGAATGACGTAACGCGAATAATTCGCGTTCAAACTATGAAGGAGAAGTCGATAGTCTGGAAGAGGAAGTCCTCCAGACGCAGCTCCTGGAGAAGCTGTGTGCAACTACGGATAATGTTATGAACCCAGACATGAGGGCGTTTGATGTTCCAACGTTTGTGGGATTTCCACAACATGTACAAAGCAGAACTAGTGGTTATTTCTTCCACGGTCGATGGCAGAAAGGAACTATTGCCACGGAGATAAGCCACGCCCCCTCTCTGGCGGCGCGTCGAGTGCGAAAAAGCGAAATAACCACAAATAGTAGTTTTGGTGTGAACACACCACGCGAATGACGCGACACGAAAATTCGTGCCGCGTTTGGTGTGAACGCACCTTTAGGCACAGCTGTTGTGGATATTATGGCAGGTAGCAGGGGAATATCATGGCGCGGGAAAATAAACATGAGGCAGACAGTGAAATAATCAGTTTCGGTATTGAGACGGCGTCAACTGGGTAAAATGGCGTGCGTGAGGTATGAGGTCACCTGATACGAGGTCAAAATGGCCGCATGGGTCGGGGTTAAGGGGTGGGACCGGGGGCTGCACCTGAATCAGAATGTTGCATTATAAGTACTATGTCAATCTGAATGTTCGTGAGTTGTACTTCCGGACCCTAACTCGTGTTATTTGTAATCCGTGCATTGTAAATAAATCTATGTGAATCGAAATTTGATCCAATCTCTCTGGTATTCTGTGGGTGGTCAATTACTGAGGTCCCGTAAGTGAGTTCTCATGGCGCCTCACTAGCAGTTAGATAGGAAATAGCTAAGTTTATACAGAATTAGGTTTTAAGGAAGTTAGCCATCATCGAGCAGAATACGCAATAAATGGAAGAAATTCAGCCACCACACCTCGTAATGTCCTCCCGATTGCCATACATCTTTTGTCCTCTGGGGTCTAAAATGACCCCACCTGGTTTGACTGTTATTTAAAGCATATAGTATAAATTGTCAATCAATTCTGTTTTACACCTTTAGTTTTACTTCAGTCCAACCCATTGCCACACATTTTTCCCTTCGCCTTGGAACTTAGGGCCTATAGGCCTTGTTTACATAAAAGTATACCCTGTTTTTGAGTGAAAATTAAATGAAACAATTAATTATTTTGACTTGTTGACCGATCACAGAGTGGTATATGTCAAAGTTTAGTGAGGATGCAGTTTTTTAATCATTTACATTTTTCTAATAGCAGCACATAATCACACCTTTTGTCCTGTGGGGTCAAAATTGACCCCGTCTGGTTTGACTGTTATTTAAAGAATATAAAGTGGATACTTCACCCAATTCTGTGTTACACCTTTAATACCAACTTCATTCAAACACAATAACACAATTTATTTATTCCATTTGAAATTTAAGGCCAATAAGACCTCATTTACATGAACCTTTACCTTGTTTTTGAGTGAAAATAAATAAAATCATCAATTATTCTGACTAGAGTTCACAATCCGAGTCGCATGTATTGATAGATCATCACAGACTGGTATATGTCAAAGTTAAGATAGGATGCTGTTTTTAATGGCAGCACATAATCCTACCTGTTGTCCTACCGGGTCAAAAATGACCCCATCTGGTTTGACTGTTTATAAAGCATAAAATATAAATCACCCAGCTCTCTGCTTCAACTTTTTAGTCAACTTTATTCCAACTCATTTCCTGACATATAAAACATTAATTTCCAAATCATTTCACTTTTCAGAATAAAAATGCGAGGCAGGTAGTAATGGCGTGATTTTTGCAGATGTATGCATTGCATTTTTGGCACATTTTCGATGTTTTGAGATCACTTTGGCGAGGGCAGAATTTGCACCTACTCCTTTTGGGTGATGGGCCAGGAGGGGCAGCTGGGTGAGGGGCAGCTGGGCAAGGGGCAGCTGCTGCACAGGTAGAGCTGGAGCAGAACTCTTTTTCTCAGATTCTTCCTCATCATGTTCATCATTTTCCTTCACTTCATACCCTTCTTCCATTTCTTCAGCGGGCGATGTGGGGGCTTCTTCAGAGGAAGAAGTAGCATGTGGTCTGTATGTTGGATCTATCACCTCATCAATATTCTCCTTCTCTTCTGATCCTGAATCCTCATTAGTTGAGTATTCCGCCTCCTTATGTTCAGCATTGTCCTCCTGCTCATTCTTTTCCCCAACATAGTTTAAAATGAGCTCACAAGCCTCCTGTGCAGTACAACGCTTCTGCCTCCTCATTGTGCTGCCTGTCTCTCTGAAATGTGAAATGAAATGCTGCAACACCTGTGAGAAAAGACCGTTTTTTTTGTTGTTGTCATAACCATTGCTTGACCCCAGACATCAAACATTCGAGATCAAAGATGTTTTGTAAAGCAGTATGGGGTGACAATTTGCCCCATTGCACCACTTTGTGCTGCAGGGTCTTTTTGACCCCAGAGGACAACAGAAGTTATTAAATTCAATAAATCACCCATAATTCAAACAAATTACTTCAAATTTATTTCAATCATGAAGAGCATAGTAGCCAACAACCCCCATTATTTTCAGACCATTTAATGAATAAAAAACATATTTTGACGGCAAAGCATTTAATTTGAGGTCAGAATGACCCCAGGACAACACGAGGGTTAAACACTAATATCACCCTCCTTCTTGTAGCGGCTTCTCGCTTAATCCTACAGTTTTAGTTACACTTTGTTTGGTTTTTCCTAACGTTAGCCACTGTACTTTAGCTTAGCAGCTCACGATGACTGCCTTCTCCCCCTTGCTCAGTGTGTCACATGCTTAGCCATTCCTCTGCCTACCTTAATGATAATGATACATTTAATAAGTGTAGTTTGTTTGCTAGGGTGGAAGCGCAGTCGTTAGCTACAGTAGTTAGCCTGCCTCCACCCACCATTGTCGGTGGGGGCCATCCAGCCGTAGCTTCAGCTAGCTGTCCCCCGGCAGCGGGGGACAGATAAACAGATAAAGTTATTATTGTAGGTGACTTTAATATTCATGTGGATGTCGATAATGATAGCCTCAGTACTGCGTTTATCTCATTAGATTCAATTGGCTTCTGTCAGAGTGTACAGAAACCCACTCACTGTTTTAACCACACCCTCGACCTTGTTCTTGCTGTAGTGTCACGGGCGATCCCTAGGGCCAACTAGGGTGAGGCAGTGCAAGAGAGCTGAAAAACAGGCACAATCAGAAGGTTTAAATGAAGTGGAAGGTTTATTTTTCCATACCACGGGCAACTCAGGTAATTCCTTAAATCAAAAATCAAGAAAGTCCATCAATAAACACAAAGCGTCCCAGAGGAGAAAATGGTTATTTAAACAAGAAAACTTAGCACAGCAAAGTCCAGGCTACGAGGTCCTCCTCTTCATAGTCCGCTCTCATACTGCTTGTCCGGCTCCCTCTCTCCATGTGCTCTCCCTTCTGCCTTTTATGAAGCTCCCCAGCCCTTCCTCAATTAGCTGCAGCTGGGTGAGTGATGAGGCAATCTGGGAGATGTAGTGTCAGCCACGGCGGCCATTTTGTGGTGTGGCCGCTGATCATGAGAGGGAATGTAGCGCCCACCTGTCCCCTTGTGATGCCACATTCCATATGGCATTAAAATAGAACATCTAATAGTTTTTCCACAGAACCCTCTTTTATCAGACCATTACTTAATAACTTTCGAGTTTATGCTACCGGATTGTTCGCCGTTAGGCAAAAGTTTCTACACCAGATGTCTATCTGACAGTGCTGTAGCTAAATTTATAGAAGCGATATATAATATTGGTTATATTCCACCAATTTAGAAGAATCTCGGTTAGTTTGGCGAGATAGTCTTAAAACATATAAGAAGGCCCTCCGTAATGCCAGAGCAGCTTATTACTCATCAATAATAGAGAAAAATAAGAAAAACCCCTGTGCTGAAGAGAACTTCAGCACTGTAGCCAGGCTGACAGAGAGTCACAGCTCTGTTGAGCCGTGTATTCCTAAAGACCTCAATAGTAATGACTTCATGAACTTCTTCATTGATAAGATTCTTACTATTAGAGACAAGATTAATTATCTCTTGCCCTCAACCAGTACCTCTTCTAAACCTTCTACCTGTCTCTTGGACCCCATCCTGATGAGGCTGCTTAAATAAGTTTTATCTTTGATAGGCATCTGTCTGCTGGATATTGTCAATCTGTCTTTACTAACAGGCCATGTACCACAGTATTTTGAAGTAGCTGTGATTAAGCCTCTTCTCAAGAAGCCCACTCTTGATCCAGAGGTGTTGGCTAACTATAGACCGATCTCTAACCTTCCCCTCCTCTCTAAAATCCTTGAGAAAGTAGTCGCAAATCAGTTGTGGGACTTTCTACATAACAATAGTTTATTTGAGGATTTTCAGTCAGGATTTAGAAAACACCACAGCACCATTGGTGAAAATTACTAATGACCTTCTAATTGCATCAGATAAAGGACTTGTCTCTGTTCTTGTCTTGTTAGACCTTAGTGCTGCGTTCGACACCATTGACCATCACATCATATAACTGAGATTAGAACATTTGATTGGCAATAAAAGAACTGCACTAAGCTGGCTTAAATCCTATTTATGAGATCGATCTCAGTTTGTATATGTAAACGATGAATCCTCAATGACCACCAACGTCAGTCATGGAGTTCCACAAGGTTCTGTACTTGGACCAATCTTATTCACCTTATATATGCTTCCTTCCTTTACTCAATTATATCTATCGATCAAGCCAGAAGAAACCAACCAGCTTGCTAAACTTCAAGCATGTCTTAAAGATATAAAAACATGGATGACCTGCAACTTCCTGATGCTAAACTCAGACAAAACTGAAGTTATTTTACTAGGCCCAGAAGACCTCCGAAATCAATTATCTAAAGATATAGTTTTTCTTCACGGCATTGCCCTGGCATCCAGCACCACCGTAAAGAATATCGGAGTTATCTTTGATCAGGACTTGTCCTTTAACTCGCACGTAAAACAAATCTCAAGGACTGCCTTTTTTCACCTATATAACATTTAAAAAATCAGACACATCCTGTCTCAAAGCGATGCAGACATTTTTTTTCACGCATTTGTTACTTCTAGACTAGATTACTGCAATTCCTTACTATCAGGCTGCTCTAATAAGTCTCTTAGATCTCTCCATTTGATACAGAATGCTGCAGCGCGTGTACTAACAAAAGCTGAGAGAAGAGCTCATATTACTCCTGTATTAGCTTCTCTGCACTGGCTCCCTGTAAAATCCAGAATCAAATTTAAAATCCTTCTCCTCACCTACAAAGCCTTAATTGGTGAGGCACCATCATATCTTAAGGATCTCATAGTGGGGTAATATGCTAATATTACCCCACTAGCTACTTGTGGTTCCTAGAGTCTTAAAAAGTAGGATGGGAGCCAGAGCCTTCAGTTATCAACCTCCTCTTCTGTGGAACTAGCTTCCACTTTCAGTCCGGGGGGCAGACACAGTGACCACATTTAAGATTAGACTTAAGACTTTCCTCTTTGATAGCGCTTATAGTTAGGGCCTCGCAGGTTTCCACAGATCGTGGTTGCATCTGCACCCTGGTCCTGCCTCCTGGTTCCTGGTTCCTGCCGTGACCCTACTGACGCACATCCTTCTCTATTTTCCTTCTGTATGAATTCATGCACCATTAATGCACATTACTAACTCTGCTCCATCCCCGAAGTCTTTGTGCCTTCTCGCCTCGCAGGTTTCTATGGATCATGGTTAAATCTGGACCCTGGTTCTGCGTCCTGCTGTGGTCCTGCCCGACACCTACTGCTATTACTACATGAATCATTTCTGTCACGTGAATTGAATGTGTTGTAACTTTGTTATGTTATGTTCATTCTGTATACACGACATCTATTTTGTACGCTGTCCTTCCTGGGAGAGGGATCCTCCTCTGTTGCTCTCCTGAAGGTTTCTTCCCCTTTTCTCCCAGTTGAAAGGGTTTTTTGGGGGGGGAGTTTTTCCTGATCCGATGAGAGGTCCTGGGACAGAGGATGTCGTATGTGTACAGATTGTAAAGCCCTCTGAGGCAAATTTGTAATTTGTGATTTTGGGCTATACAAAAATAAATTGAATTGAATTGAACAGGCCAAAAGTGGATTTTGTTGAAAAATACACGGTTTACTTGATTTTCCTCAATAAAGTGTCCCAGTACAGCAGACTTTCAAGTTTCATGTTATTTCCTTGAATACATGATGTTTTCATCACTTTTCTGCCTTAAAGCTGCATTTCCACATTGTATGCTCTTAAAAGACGTATTTGGCTGGGAAGAGGCCAAAAGTGAATTTTGTTAAAAAATACACAGTTTAATTGATTTTCCTCAATAAAGTGTCCCAGAACAGCAGCCTCTCAAGTTTCATGTTAATTTCATGAATACATGATGTTTTCATCACTTTTCTGCAATGTTACTTTGCGATGTTACGTTGTCACATTACGATGTTACGTTTGTTACGATGTTACGTTACGATGTTACGTTACGATGTTACGTTACGATGTTACGTTACGATGTTACGTTACGAAGTTATGTTACGAAGTTATGTTACGAAGTTATAATGTTTCGTTACGATGTTCCGTTACGATGCTATGTTACGATGCTACTTTACGATTCTACGTTACGATGCTACGTTGTTCCGTTATGATGATACGTTACGATGTTACGTTACAATGTAAGATTACGATGTAAGATTACGATGTAAGATGACGATGCTGAGTTGTTCCGATACGATTTTCCGTTATAATGCTACGTTACGATGCTACGTTACGATGCTACATTACGATGCTAAGTTGTCGCGTTACGACGTTCCGTTATGACGCAATGTTCCAATGCTACATACAGTGCTACGTTACGATGCTAAGTTGTTCTGTTACGATGTTCCATTACGATGCTACGTGACGACGTTCCGTTACGACGCTACGTTACAATGTTACGTTACAACATTAAGATACGACGTTATGTTACGACATTACGACGATACGTTACGACAGTACGTTACGACGTTACGTTATGATGCTCGATTACGATATTACGTTATAATGTTACGTTACGATGCTAAGTTACGATGCTAAGTTACGATGCTATGATGTTCCGTTACGATGTTCCATTACGATGTTCCGTTACGATGTTCCGTTACGATGTTCAGTTATGATGCTAAGTTACGATGTTCCGTTACGATGTTCCATTACATTGTTCCGTTACGATGCTACGATGTTCCGTTACGATGTTACATTACGACGCTAGGTTACGATGTTACGTTACGATGCTAGGTTACGATGTTAAGTTACGATACTACGACTACACATGTTCCGTTACGATGTTCCTTTACGCGATGTTACGTTACGATGTTACGTTACGATGTTACGTTACGATGTTACGTTACGATGTTATGTTACGATGTTACTTTAAGACGTTAAGATATGACATCACATTACGACGTTACGTTACGATGTTACGTTACGACGTTACGTTACGACGTTACGTTACGACATTACGTTACGATGCTACGATGTTCTGTTACGATGTTCCGTTACGATGCTACATTACCAAGTTCCGTTACCATGTTCCGTCACCATGTTCCAACACGATGCTAAATTACAATGCTAAGTTGTTCCGTTACGATGCTACGTTACGATGCTATCTTACGATGCTACATTGTTAAGTTACTGTGTTACGTTAAATTCAGACGCTGCGTTACGACGCTGCGTTACGACGCTGCGTTACGACGCTGCGTTACGACGCTGCGTTACGACGCTGCGTTACGACGCTGCGTTACGACGCTACGTTACGACGCTACGATGTGAAGTTACATTACAAAGTTACATTACGTTATGATGCTAAGTTACGATGTTCTGTTACGATGCTAAGATGTTAAGTTAAGATGTTCCGTTACACTATGTTCCGTTACGATGTTCCGTTACGATGTTCCGTTACGATGTTCCGTTACGATGCTAAGTTGTTCCGTTACAATGATCCGTTACGATGCTATGTTACGATGTGAAGTTGTTACGTTACGATGTGAAGTTACATTACGACGTTACGTTACGACGTTAAGTTACGATGTTACGTTACACGATGTTCCGTTACGCTATGTTCCGTTACGATGCTACGTTACGATGTTCCGTTACGATGTTCCGTTACGATGTTCAGTTATGATGTTCAGTTACAATGCTACATTACAATGCTACGTTACGATGCTACGTTAAGATGCTACATTACGATGCTATGTTGTTACGTTATTGTTACGTTACATTACGACGCTACGTTACGACATTATACAACATACTATATATATTGTAATAACTTACAACAGTAAATTTTAATATTACGTTACGACATTACGTTATGTTACGATGCTAGGTTACGATGTGACTTTACGATGTGACTTTACGATGTGACGTTACGATGTGATGTTACGATGTGACGTTACGATGTTACGTTACGATGTGACGTTACAATGTTACGTTACGATGTTACGTTACGCTGCTACGTTACGATGTTATTTTACGATGTTACGTTCCGATGTTACTTTCCGATGATACGTTACAATGCTACGTTACGATGCTACGTTACAACGCTGCGTTACGACGCTACGTTACGACGCTACGTTAAGTTACGACGCCAGGTTACGTCGCTAGGTTAAAACACTAAGTTGTTCCGTTACGACGCTGCATTAAGACGCTGCGTTACGAAGCTGCGTTACGACGTTACGTTCCGATGCTACGTTACGATGCTACGATGTTCCGTTACGATGTTCCGTTACGATGTTCCGTTACGATGTCACGTTACGATGTCACGTTACGATGTCACGTTACGATGTCACGTTACGATGTTACGTTACGATGTTACGTTACGATGCTACATTACGATGTGCAGTTGTTACGTAACGATGTGAAGTTTCATTACAACGCTACATTACGATGTTACGTTAAGACTTTAAGATACAACGTTACGTTACGACGGTACGTTACGATGTGAAGTTACAATGTGAAGTTACGATGTGAAGTTACGATGTGAAGTTACATCACAACGCTATGTTACGATGTTACGTTAAGACGTTAAGATACAACGTTACGTTACAATGTTACGTTACGATGCTACGATGTTCTGTTACGGTGTTCCATTACGATGCGACGTTACGATGCGATGTTACAATGTCACGTTACGATGTCACGTTATGATGCTAAGTTACAATGTTCCGTTACACGATGTTCCGTTATGCGATGTTCCGTTTCGATGCTAAATTACGATGCTAAGTCGTTCCATTACGGTGATCCGTTACGATGCTACGCTACGATGTAAAGTTGTTATGTTACAATGTGAAGTTACACTACGATGTTACGACGTTACCTTACAATGTTACGTTACGATGCTAAGTTACAATGTGAAGTTACACGATGTTCCGTTACGCTATATTCCGTTACGATGCTACGTTACAATGCTAAGCTACGATGCTAAGTTGTTGCGTTACGATGTTCCATTACTATGTTCCGTTACTATGTTCCGTTGCGATGTTCCGTTGCGATGTTCCATTATAATGTTACGTTACGATGTGACGTTACGATGTGACGTTACGATGTGACGTTACGATGTGACGTTACGAGGTGACGTTACGATGTCACTTCACGACGCTACACGATGTTCCGTTACGCTATGTTCCATTACGATGCTACGTTACGATGTTCCGTTACGATGCTAAGTTGTTGCGTTACGATGTTGCGTTACGATGTTGCGTTACGATGTTGCGTTACGATGTTGCGTTACAATGTTACATTACGATGCTACGATGTTCTGTTACGATGTTCCATTATGATGCTACGTTACGATGTTCCGTTACGATGCTACGTTAAGATGCTACGTTACGATGCTACATTACGATGTTACGATGTTCCGTTACGATGCTACGTTACAATGCTACGTTACGATGCTACATTACGATGTTACGATGTTCCGTTACGATGCTACGTTGCGATGTTCCGTTGCGATGTTCCGTTGCGATGTTCCGTTACGATGCCATGTTATTACGTTACAATGCTACGTCACGATGCTGCGTTACGATGCTGCGTTACGATGCTGCGTTACAATGTTGCGTTACGATGTTGCGTTACGATGTTGCGTTACGATTCTGCGTTACGATTCTGCGTTACGATTCTGCGTTACGATGTTACGTTACAATGTTACGTTACGATGTTACGTCACGATGTTACGTTACGATGTTTCATTTTATTTTAATGAATACCTGATGCTTTCATCACTTTTCTGCCTTAACTCTCTGCGGGTCAACGGCAAGCCTACGCGGTGTTTACTCGCTGTTTAAATTAATTGCTCCGCGATAATACGGCACAGAGATCTGGTTACCGAACCATATACTCTCCACTTCCGTTTCCTGGTTCTCACAAGATCGTACGTGACTCACACAGCACGCCAGGAGCTTGGACGTGTTGTGTGATACGTGTGTGTTGAGCTCCGCCTATCAGCGTCATTTGTGGATTCATGTGTCAGTCTACATTTTTGTTAAATTAATTAATTTCTTAAATTAACCAATGGACATTCAGGAAATCCCTAAGGACCTACCCACCACCTTACGCTACAGAAGCACTGCTGTTTTCATTCAGTCAGCACCCGAGAGGTTAGAGAGAAAGTGGCGAAGAGAAAGTGTTCAGTTACGACGTACTTTTAGCGATATAGTAAATATTTTGTTTGAAAATAAAAACGGTTGTAATGTTCATATTTCATTTGCATACATAGCTTGACCTGTAGTATGAAGTACTCAGTTCCTCAGTCCCTCTAAAAGTTGGTACATTTATCTACTATTTTATCCATATATTCCACCACTGTTGTGAACCTAAGACTTTGGTAAACCAATTTCAAGCACCAAAACAGTTCGTCCACATGAGTAAAGGTATGTTTTCATAAGAGATTTGAAGAATTAAAAAAATCATACTTCCAATTTTTCGGCTTTATGGCCAAATTATCCCTGTACACAGTGCCTTAGGACAATTGGTACCTCATTATATAGATAGTTGAGATTGTTCTGCAAATGATCATATACAACACATGGGTATGTCTCATATGCAAGTGCCTTTAAAGGTGAATTTAAGAAAATGTGTAAAAATAGGGAAAATGCCCTTAGACCCGCAGAGGGTTAAAGCTGTATTTCCACCTTTTATGGTCCCAAAAGACGTTTCAGGCTGGGAACAGGCCAAGAGTGGATTTTGTTGAAAAATACAGTTTACTTGATTTTCCTCAATAAAGTGTGCCAGAACAGTAGACTTTCAAGGTTCATGTTAATTTCATGATGTAACGGTTCTCTGTTACCGTAGTGGGTTTCCCCGAGACACAACGAAGGCTACAGACTGGTATCGTTGGTTTCTCAAAGGTTTTATTTAACCATGCACTTTCAAACTCTTTGCGTGGTGGTTGTTGTGCTCTCTCATGGACTGTCAGGCCGTGATCCTGCTCACTCGCCTGTCCCGCTCTCCAAGAAGATCAAGAACCAAACCTAGACTCGGTTCCAGCTGATTTATTGAGACATGAAGAGAACCAGGTTCTTCTGCTGCACAACAAACTCACACATGAATACCTGATGTTTTCATCACTTTTCTGCCTTAAAGCTGCATTTCCACGTTGTATGCTCCCAAAAGACGTTTTAGGCTGGGAACAGGCCAAAAGTGGATTTTGTAGAAAAATACACAGCTTACTTGATTTTCCTCAATGAAGTGTCCCAGAACAGCAGACTTTCAAGTTTCATACAACATTCTGAAAGTACCAAATGTAAATTTAGAATGTTTAGTGTACAACTGTGTGACTTACAACATGGTGATAGCAGTAATTTATAGACCACCATCTTATCCCATGCCTTTGTTTAAAGAACATTTCGGGAAAGTACTTGATTGGCTTGATCCATTAAGTGACACGATTGCTGTCATGGGAGATTTCAACGATGACATTTTGAAATCCTCAACGATCTCCAAATTTATTACAGAGAAAGGGTATGTTCAACTTGTGACACAACCCACAACACAGAGTCTAAGCACACTAATTGACCATGTGTATGTGAAAACAACACGGTATGAAGTACAAGTAATAGTATTTCCAACATATTTTAGTGATCATGAGGGGATAGTATGTTGTTTTGAAACTACACTTCAAAATGACACAGAAGAATAACTTTTGACTTGAAACAGCTGTAGTTTTAAGGTCTCTAGCTTTATTTGGCATCAGAAGTAGAGAACGGGTTCATATCATATGTAGCAGCATGGCACGTCAAAAATGTACATAATGCATCTAAAAAAACCTTAAAAGGTGTGTAGTTGTGTAGTTGACATCAAAATGATGATGGCATTTGTGCATCTTTTTGGCAATGGCAGTAGTTTGTTCATCTTTTTGGCAACGGCAGTAGTTTGTGCATCTTTTTGGCAACGGCGGTAGTTTGTGCATCTTTTTGGCAACGGTGGTAGTTTGTGCATCTTTTTGGCAACGGCAGTAGTTTGTGCATCTGTTTGGCAAATTTGTACATGTATTGTAATATGCATGTTGAATTTAACAGTTTTTGTATATATTTTTAGGTCTTTATAAAAATGAAAAAAATCTTGTATTGTGTAAAATAGGTTTCTTTTCCTGCATTACAAGAGCATGACAAACATTTGACAACATTTGTCATATATGGCAATCATTTTAAACTGCATAAATAACAGTCATCCAAATTTTTTAAAACTAAATAAAGGCCAATTATACCTTAATATAAATGCTCATGCTATTGCAGGTTTTGCTTTACCTTCATGTCGCCTAAAAAAAGCAAAAGACACTGGTAATGGTACTCCTGGTTTACTGGGATGGGGTTCGATTCCCTGCAGTGTCTTGCAAGATTTTGGCGTTGACATGAAGCCTTTTTAACAATATATTAATTGTCTTTAGCAGTTATCAGAAACTTGGAACTATTGTTTTAAACTGCTCTCCTCTCTTCTACTTCAGTTGTAATTGCAGTATGAACTGATGCGACCCTCTTCCACCACGTTCACCTCCGGTCTCCATCATATCCAGAGCCCAGTCTGTCCACGCAGGAAAAACATCAACATCCGACGTCGCAGACATTCTCGGCCGTGCCAGCCAGCGTCCCGCCAGCCTCCGTGACACGCGCAAAGGGGCTCGGACCCGTTCACTACGTCAGTGCTTGAACCCTATTGAAATTCGAAGGACGCAATTGGGCGCATATTGGGGGTACTTGCCATACTCAAAAACTCACGAAATTTGGCACGCTTGTCAGGCTTGGTGAAAATAGTCGTGTGATATAGGTGTCATATTTGTGAATAAAACAATTGCTCTCTAGCGCGCCATAGAAGTTGCACTGGCGACGCCCCTCAGCCAGTTTGTCCGATTGACTTGAAATTTGACACAAATGTCCATCTCCACCTGTTCTACAAAAAAGCCTCTCAGACCCCTAAGCTCCGCCTACTTAGATTTTCCGCCATTTTGAATTATGTGAAAAACCTATTCTTGCGAACTCCTCCTACACGCTGGGTCCGATTCATACCAAAGATTTACAGCATATGTACCCATTGCATCCTGTAACATGCCCTGAAATTTGTATGCCATTGACACACTAGGGGGCGCTACAGTAATTCGGCCAATTTGGGCTTTTGTCATTTTTCGGCGTTTTCAGCCTCGGTAGTCTTACGAACTCCTCCTACAGAATTCATGCGATTGACTTCAAATTTGGTCAGGATGCTCTTTAGACCTTTGTGTTGAAAATTAATTAATGGTAATTAATTAAATTAATTGAAATCGTGAGTTTTTGTCGAACGGCCTTGACATGGCGTGGCGTCCATTTCACCCCCATTTTCTGCGGTTCGCTTGTTAGAGAAAGTTGTTGGAACGCCAAGGTACATCATCCGATCCGCCCAAAATGTCTCATGCATGATGCCGGTCCAGGCCTGAGCACATTTCCATGAAGAAATGTTCAATATTTTATAGCGCCACCTGCTGGCAAAAGAAAATCAGCGTTACGTGACAAACGGCATCGGATTCACATGAAGCTAAAGCGTAACTTCAGTCAGAAGATCATACTCTTCCAAGCCCGTAAATTATTTCTCATACACCTGCCAATCACTTCTCATGCATGCTCACTCATTATTTACTTGCTGTCATTGTCGGGGCTGTTAATTATGTCACCAGCTGTTTAGATCAGGTGGTCTCCTCCATCCAATAAGCACAACGAAACAATTACATGGTGAGCCTATCATTTTGCCGCCGTCTCTTTTACGTATTACTGTCTCTCTACCTTCAGTTCATTCATATTGCCGTTACGCAACCCTCCACATCCCTATCTCCACCCAGTCTTTATAGATCAATCAGCTTCATCCAGTCATCATTCTATCAGCCTCATCAGCCACCACCACCAGGTCTGGACTCCACGGGGGGATTTATCTTGTTGCTGATCGGTGCAGACGGCCCTCGATTACAAATCTCCCAGTAGAGTCCAAGCGCCAAAGACTCTGTCGAGACTTTATCATCGCATATCATCTGTTAACAATAAACAATAATCCTTTTTTTATCCAACTGGTCTCTCCTGATTGAAATGACATTTACATGACGTGGTCTACACTTCACATAGAGAAACATGATGCATGTTGTTGGGCGTGACGTCTAGCGGCTCACTGCGGATACAGGAACAGGTGAAGTATTTGCAAAGCGTAACGTCCTGCGTCACGCACTCCACGCGGGAAAAAAACGTCCGACTGGCGGTCGAACGTTCTCGGCCGAGCGAGCCGGCGTCCCGCCAGCGCCCCCGACGCGCACAGAGGGGCTCGCAGCTTTAATTTATTATTGATCTTGATAAAAAATAAATTATATAAATTGCATTGTCACAAGGTGACTTTGGCCTTCATCACGCAACCTGTTAGTGTTTTTGCTATATCTGTATTTTGTTAAATGTTCATTAAAATGCATAAAATCTACATTTCACACACACACACACACACACACACACACACACAACTGCACCGGGAGAACCGCAGTACTGTGAGTTCAAACATTTCCTTAATTAAACCTTGCTTTTGCAGTAGCCTCCTTAACTGAAACAACTAGTACAAAATCCAATGTTGACATTGTTTATTATTATTGTTTGCTTTTATCGTTATCGACAATCCAGTTCTATTTCCTTTTGTAAACATTTTTTTTTCATTGAGCTCCAATTCTTGGCCTAATTCAGGAATAAAATATATAATTTTGACCCTATACTACAACTTTGTCTGAGTGAATTCACCCACCTTCCTCACATCGCCGATCACCTATATCCTTCAACAGGCATAAATAAAATAAAACAATTTATATTATATCCTAGTTATGGCTATTATGCAGATTTCTAACCATTACAGACATCGGTTGGCCAACTACATAAAAACTAAAACTCAAGGAGGCAACGGTCAGGCAAGCAACAGGAAAAATGCAGAGTATAAGTTTATACTGCCACCTTGCTCTCCACCTGCTGCTAACCACAAAGTACACCCCACTTTCATTTACTTTCCCCAAAGCGAAGGAATTACTTAAACCTCATAATGAAAAGGTCTTACCTTTGTGCATCTTCCTGTTTCAAGAGGATACTTTCTGCCTCGTGCCAAACCTTTGCCTCAGCCACTGAATTGTTACCTTAAAAGCAACATGAATGCACATTTTGTGACCAGATTTCATTTCTGTGTGCACAAAATTGTGAAATCAAATTAATCCAATGTGTAACAATTTCACCAACCCTTTATTAATGCATTATTTGGGCATGAAACTATCAGCAGGGCCACCAGAAAGCTTGGTCAAATGAAAACTCTTATTTCACAAAGTTTGGTCAAGAATTCTATTTTTGGGCTGTATGTTTATTTATTACACTGTTATCAAGAGCAAAGATATAGATACCGTCATGCAGTCAAAGGTTTATGCTTATGTTTTTTTTTTTTATCAAAATAGCACACATTCACTGGATAACAGTAAAGCGTGTATATATGTTAACAAAAACAAAATGACAGTGTATTTCAAACCACATCTAATTTATTATTATGAATGACATGTTTTTATCTCTCACAATTGATGTATATTATGTGTATAATATTTTTTGATGGATACTATGAATCATACCTCTGGCAGAATCACTTCTTCCAGATACATCTGCTGCTCAACTTCTGTTCCTGTACAGGCAGGATGTTCTTCAGCCTGTTCATCATCTTGTGTCTAAAACAATTTTTCAAATGCTAGTTATTACACATAATCTCCAAAATACAGAACGTTTTGAGAAGCTTGGTGCAAATGTTGTGCCTGCGTTTTTTGACAAACATTAATTGAAACACAGTTCATAATTTCCTATTAACATGGAATGTACTAATTGAATGGAATTATTTATTATCTGACAGTGGAATAAAAACAATTTGAGACAAAGAAAAACATGTCTTGCTTCTAGTTATGAGGTAACATTACAATGTCTTGGGCATACCTTCATCTCATCCAACAATGTGTTGTTGGTGGCATACATCATCTGGAGCCCTAGATAAAACCCCTTATTTTGGTGGAGATAGTCTCTGTTGGACAGAAGCTTGCCATCTCTTAGATTTTGCTCTAGATCCTGAAAATAGCATAATAATTCTGATGTTATGTATTCCTTTGTCATCTCATGTGAACGAGTTAAAGTATTGGTAATCCCAATTGAAAGGGAGTAAGGCAATTTTTTTTAAACTGCTGTTTAACACAGTATAGTCATTTCAAATCAGAAATTATCATCCATTACTCAAAAGTTTGGATTCTGGGTGTCAATACATTGAAGTTTGACAACCATCCATATAGCCGACGGACTGCATTTCCATATCATTTGTCAACACAACAATTCTTGCATAATCTTACAAATGTAGGAGGGAGTTCTTAAAGACATTAATAATACATATTATAGTTAATCTTTTTTTAACCTTTATTTCTTGGTCAGTCAACATGCTGTCCACCTCAGTTGATTCCAGGATCCCCCTGCTGGTGACAAAAAGAGAAAGCCTTTTCTAAGCAACCAGCCTGCTACACTCTGATCTTTTAATTACCTTTAAATATTATTTTGATAGTATATATGAATACTATGTGATATCAAAAGAATTATGCAATTTTTTAAATAACGATGCCTTCACCCACTTCAAAAAGGATATTAGTGGATGGAAATGCTAGACTCAGGCAAAAGTTGTTTCAAAGTGAGATCATTAAATAGCACTCACATTTGGTTGGACAACTTTATTGCAGCCACTATCAAAGTCTGTGTCGGTCCACTTTCCAACAATTCCAGCACAATGGAAATTAATCCATTTCTTGCAGTTTTTGTATTGAAGCCATTTGTAATTCTTCAGGTTTTGGTGGAGAAAACTAAATTGAAAAAAACCTTTAAAAAATAACCGAATGTTAAGTGGTGGCTGAAAATGTTAGATATGATCTGATCTGTGTTTAGATATAAACGTCTCATTCCAAGGTAACGAAAACACAATGATTCTTATTTTTAGGTGAGAAAACACTTATTATATTCTATGTCTTCCAATAGATCACTCTAAATGCTACACACTGTTGCTTTAATATCTCCTAAATATGCATTTATTTTTTAAATGAAACGCAAACTTATAACATACATTCTTGTCCCCACGACACGCTGACTGCAGGCTCTTATGGAGACAGACTCATCTTCTTTGGCTCTCTGCAGCATACCCTCTTGTCTTTCAATGTCCTCCAACTCATGCTGGTGAGAGGGAAGGCCTTTTTTCAAAATATAAAAAGGAAAACTTGACAGGTTAAAGTCCAGACAACACATTACAAATATATCTATTAAATATAGAAAAAACAATCATTGCTTTCATCAATAATAATGAATAATAATGTATTTAATTTGTAATGCACTTTTCATTCATAAAGAATCTCAGAGTGCACAGAGCCAGTATATAGTACATAGTTAAAAACATAGTTAAAACAGACTATAGTTAAAAACATAGTTAAAACAGACTATATTTAAAAACATAGTTAAAACAGACTATAGTTAAAAACATAGTTAAAACAGACTATAATAAAAAAAGAAAGAAATAGCTGACAGATTTAACACAGAGTAAAAAACGCCTTCCTGAATAAAAAGGTTTTTAGGCCAGTCTTAAAAGAGTCCAGTGTCTGTGTTGCCCTTATGTGGTCAGGGAGACTGTTCCAAAGCCACGGTGCTGCCGAGCAAAAGGTCCGGTCGCCCATGGTGTGGAGCTTGGTGTTGGGGACCCGAAGGAGCGATCTGTTTGTGGACCTGAGAGTGCGGGTGGAGGTTTGGGGAGTAATGAGTTCTTGTAGGTAGGGAGGTGCATGTCCGTTTATGCATTTATGGGTGAGTAGTAGGACTTTGTAGTCTATCCGGAATGAGACAGGGAGCCAGTGTAGTGAGTGTAGGATGGGTGTTATGTGCTCATGTTTCCGGACTCTCATCAGGATCCTGGCAGCGCTGTTTTGAATGTATTGTAGTTTTTTGATGTTCTTGGCAGTGATCCCAGTGAAGAGTGAATTACAGTAGTCCAGCCTTGAGGAGATAAAGGCATGGACGAGCTTCTCAGCATCTGGCAGGGTTAGAGTGGGGCGGAGTTTGGAGATGTTTTTAAGATGATAAAAGGAGGTTTTGCACAGGTATTTTATATGGTCATTAAAGGTCAGGTGAGGGTCAAACCTAACTCCCAGATTGGTGACTGTGGAGGAGAGGGGTATGACCTGACCGTCAAAGGTGAGATGAGTAATGGAGGATGACTGAACCTGGTGTGGAGTACCAACAAGGAGGGCTTCGGTTTTGTTACTGTTTAACTGTAGAAAGTTGTTGCTCATCCATGCCTTTATCTCCCCAAGACAGGCGGTGAGACATGACATGGCTGTAGAGGGGCTTGGGGCAGTTTTTATGTAGAGCTGTGTGTCATCAGCATAACAGTGGAAGGACATCTTATGTCTGCTGATGACACGACCGAGGGGGAGCATGTAAATAATGAAGAGGATGGGGCCGAGGACCGACCCTTGCGGAACATCACAGGAGACAGGAAGCAGTTCAGACTTGCATCTTCTCAGTGAGACATATTCAGTTCTGCCAGAAAGGTAGGACTGAAACCACTTGAGTGCAGAGTCTGATAGTCCGATGGTGGTGTGGAGGCGCTCTAGGAGGATAGTGTGATCCACTGTGTCAAATGCAGCAGTCAGGTCCAGGAGGATGAGGAGTGAGGGAGATCCTGCATCGGCTGTCATCAGCAGGTCATTCGTCACCCTGAGCAAAGCTGTTTCAGTGCTGTGGGCTGAACGAAATCCTGACTGAAATTTTTCAAACAAGTTGTCGTGTTTGAGGTGGTCCTGAAGTTGAGAAGCAAACTACCTTCTCTAACACCTTGGACAGGAAGGCAAGGTTGGCGATAGGCCTGTAGTTGGCTAAAACCTTCGGGTCCAGGGTGGGCTTCTTGAGCAGGGGGCGGATGACAGCAACCTTCAGAGCAGCTGGTACACAGCCAGACTGAAGGGAAAGGTTAACAACTTTGGTGATGAAAGGGCTGAGAATGGGGATATGTGACTTGAGCAGAGCAGTGGGAATGGGGTCCAGGGTACAGGTACAGGATTTCATTTTTCTGAGGATTTCCTCAACATGGCTCTCCTGAACCTCAGCGAGATGTAGAGGAGACAGCACACTCACAGATAAGGTGTTGGCGTCAGACGGAAGCAGAGATGGAGAGCTGGACATCAGAGAGCGAATGTTGTTGACTTTGGATCTGAAGAAGTCAATGAAGCTGTTGCATTGCTCATCTGTAGCCTCAGTTGAAGAGGATGGTTGTGGCTTCAGGAGATGGTTTATGGTTGAAAAAAGCTGTTTAGAGTTGCCTGGGTTTTTATTGATTAAGCTGGAATAGAACTGTGAGCGAGCATCTTTAAGGGAGTTGGAGTAGGCCCTTTGATGTTCACGGAAAGCCAGTTTATGGACAGTGAGGCCAGAGTATCTGCAGTGTCGTTCCAGGACACGCCCAGCTGTTTTTATTTTCCGCAGCTCATGTGTGAACCAGGGAGCAGAGTGTGAGAAATTGACCTCACGTGACTTGACAGGGGCATGGAGATCAAAAACACTGCTCAGGGATGTATTATAGAGTTCCACTAATTCATCCATTGATGCAGAGGCTGGGCAGGTGATGAGCTGGAGATCCATGGTCATAGTGGCTGAGTCAATGCTTTTCCAGTTTCGGAAAGACATTTGACGCTTAGGTCTAACAGTAGGCAGCATAAAAGTCAGGGCCATTGAGAACACCTTGTGGTCGGACACACCAAGATCATAAACCTGTAGGTTACTGATAGCAGCAGAGTCAGTGATAACCAGATCCAGAGTGTGCCCCTTGGTGTGAGTAGGAACCTCAACATGCTACTGCAGGCCAAGACACTCAAGCACACTCAGGAAATCTGCTGCAAACTGACAGGAGGGGTTGTTGACATGGATATTTAAATCACCAACAATGACAATTTTAGTTGACATAGTGCAGAGTGAGGTAAGGAGATCACTTATCTCAGGTAGAAAAGATGAGTTTGGTTTTGGAGGACGGTATATGAGAAGCACTGTCATGGAGTATGGAGATTTGCATTTGAAGGCCAGGCATTCCATAGAGGAAAGATCAGGCATTGGCAGAGGAGATAGTTTTAGTTCAGCCCAGTGCATGATGGCTAGTCCACCACCATGACCAGAGCTGCGGGCTTTCTCCATGTAGTTATAGCCAGGGGGGCATGCTGCATTAATCAACATTTCTTACTGTCTCTGGGTCATCTTTTAGCATTTTTGTAGCATGGTACTTCCATTGGGTCATTGTCAGTGACTCTTCTTGGACATTTGGTCTGCTCACTTCATTCTCATTCCCTATATGTCAAATGATAAGAGTGTTAATTGTAATCTGTTCGTTTATTTTAAATAATATTTTACAAACGTGCAAAGGCCTATTATAATATTTTTACAATGCACACCAGAGTTTACACTTGACTTTCTTTTACAGTTAATAAGGTCGTTAATATTCCATAATTTCAGCCATATATAACAACTATTGGACATATGTATTAAATAGACATATAATAGCCTTCATTTGACATAATTAGAATATAAATGATATGAAGGGGTTTAAAAAAATTAAATAGGCTGGTCACGTTACAAATTCTGTGATTGTCAAATTCAAAATAGTGTGGTTTCTAGGGCTATAGTCAACCGAATTGTTTAAAAGCAGGCATATGCTAGCTAACGTAAACGCTGCTGTACACAGTGACTTGGATTTAGTCACTGAGCAGACAAATATCCCACAATTGACAGAGTCTTTCTGAAGTCACTGGACAGGGTGTCTCACCCTACAGTCTCTCTGAAGCACTGGACAGGGTGTCTCACCCTCCAGTCTCTCTGAAGCACTGGATAGGGTGTCTCACCCTGCAGTCTCTCTGAAGCACTGGTCAGGGTGTCTCACCATCCAGTCTCTCTGAAGCCACTGGACAGGTTTTCTCACCCTCCAGTCCTGCAGCCCACCCTTCTTCCGAAAGACATTTCTGGGAGTGCCAAAATGTTAACAAATGCAATTACATGTCAAAGAGATGAAAAGGTGTTATTGTGTCATAATTGTATTGTTGTAGCTGACGTAGATTTACTTCAGAAGATCCATGTCATCCTTGTCTAAACCGGTCCTGGTCTTCAAGTCATAAATACGAATTTCTTTTTTGGGGAAATCCAGAACCTTATAAATAATAATGTCAAGATGTAATTCAACAGATATTTGTGGTTTATTAGGTGTTGCGCTGTTTACCATGGTAATACAAAAAGCACTTTTTTTGCAACAATCTATTTACTCTATAACCATTATTCATCTGGTCTTATAAGTCATACTTTTTCATGTTAATGGTTATATTTCTAAACATCAATACAATGTAATAGCTGATGATACCCATAGGATGAAGTGGTGCCAGCTTCTTTGCTGATGTGACCCACAATTCTTGGCAGAAAGATCATTTCAGCATTCTGTTGTTGAATAGAGAATTATAATTTTACTCCGTCACTGACAAACATCTACTGAACCATTTCATTTGTAAAGAGTGTGAGTGATTGTCTTTCTTCCTTTTGTCCACATTTGTGTTACAAAAAAAAACTTACCGGGAGATGATTAACAAGCTTGTCATTGACAATTTTGTTAATGAAGCAGTCTCTGTGCCACAATATTAAGTCAAAATGACCAAGTGCTGCACTCTGTAAACAAATTCACAAACCTTTGTAATACAAAAGCTTAATGACAATATAAAATATCACATTCATATTTTCATAGTGTTGTGGCTGAATTTCTTCCATTTATTGCGTATTCTGCTCGATGATGGCTAACTTCCTTAAAACCTAATTCTGTATAAACTTCACAACTATTTCCTATCTGACTGCTAGTGAGGCGCCACAGGAACTCACTTACGGGACCTCAGTAATTGACCACCCACAGAATACCAGAGAGATTGGATCCAAGTTCAATTCACGTAGATTTATTTGCAATGCACAGATTACAAATAACTTGAGTTGCTGTCTGGAAGTACAACCCACGAACATTCAGATTGACATAGTTTTTATAATGACACATTCTGATTCAGGTTCAGCCCATGGTCCCACCCCTTAACCCCGCCCCCTGCGGCCATTTTGACCTCGTATCAGGTGACCTAATGTCTCACGCATGCCATTTTACCCAGTCTTCTGCCTTCACTGGGCTCTCTTCTCTGTACCTTATCTCCTGAGTCTGTCAACCCCCCCCCCCTGTCTATGGGCCTGCTTACAGCTATACCTGAATGTAACTTTATAATACCATGTCAGTGATTAACAGATACATAAAACTATGAATATTGTGCTCTTAATAACCCTAATATATGTGTTCATGCGGCTTCATAATTTTCCTAAGCGTGAGACATTTATTAAGCATAAACATAAAATATTTTCCTTCCACAATAGCCATAAAATATTCCAGTGACCATGGGACATCATTTACCTTAGAGTTGTCCATGGCAAGTTGTGCCACACGATAGTTGACGGCCTAAAGAAAAATATTTATTTCTAATTATAAACAAAATCACATATGCCAAGCTGCACATCTATATGTATCGATACTGAATTTACCAAAATCTTTTGAAAAACTGCATCTCACTGTAATCATTGTAATTTGAAAAACTATTTCTACAAACACGATACATATAACTTACATCATCAGTGAGCCGGTGCATAACTCATGCCGATTGGCAAACAGTTCCACAGGACAGACGCTGCAGATATCCAGTATGGAGACAGGAAACCTTCCATAATGTTGGCTAACACCTGCCTTTCATCAGCGACCCTGTCCGAATGTCCTTAACTTCTCCTGAGTGATATACACATGTGAAAAATAATGCAAATAACTGTAATTTACTGAAGCCCTAAGTCATGTAGTAGCCACAGAAATTTAAGGTCATACAAAAGAAGCCATATATTAAAAAGACTTAGATAATACTAAAAATGGACACTTTTAATGTCAGAGAAATTATCGTTTCCATAGTGAATCTCACCATGTCAGTATCATGGATGATGTACCTCTGGGCTGAGAATACCTTGATCTTGTCCATGGCTGACTTTGGTGCCAAATGTGGTCCAGTGGCTGTTTGCTTAACTAGACAATAGTGTATATTGTTGGATTACCACTTTCTTTTTTTAAATCACAGCATGCACTTCTAAATTCTCACATACAGTATACTCCAGCTTTGAAGCTATTTTTCCACTTAGACAGCATTACACATGTATAAACTGAAGGTTAGAGCAGGAACAATTGGAGACTGATAAATTGAGGCGTTGGTCAGAAAATCTGTAGATGTTACCGTGATATACAGAAAAACGTTTTGCATTTGTTAAGCATGACTAATTAATGACTAACTTGATGAAAGACATTCACAAACCAACATCTCTGACTGCGGCTATTTAAACCAGTAAACACAAACAAACCTTATGTTATCTACTATAATAGTAGGCACTTTGTGGCTGCAATTGCATGTGGCATACAACATGACAACAAAGGTTGCTTGTCATTTGAAAATTCTCTGAAACCCAAAATAATGAAGTCTATAACAAACGGTTGTCGACAATTTTTTCCCCATGAAAACAATGACAATCTGGTGCCTGCTCTTACCTGTAGATTCCAACAACAACCTGCCATAGTGACCCATCGCCAGTGGTGTGCTGCATAGCGTCATCATATTTTGGAGGAAGCGATTGTTGATTTTCTCATTGTGCAATTCAATAAGAACTCTAACTGTGTTTAAAGTGGGCCTCCTTCATCTGGCAAACAGAATAGCGAAATGCTGCCAGCTCGCGATTGAATTGTTCTGTCACTGAGGAGCTGACCTCTGAGCATAAGGAGGGCAGATGTTCAAGCTCCTTAGTTTCTCCTCTGGTTTGAGTTTTTTTTTTTTTAATGGAACCTGTCATACAGTGCATACCTCTCATTTGTTTCTGTTATCGGATGGGATGCAGTGAACCGATCTGTTCCTGCTACAGGTTGCTATGGTTGCCGTTCCTGCTACAGGTTGCTGTGGTGCCCCTGGAGACCTGAGACTATGTTTGTCTTAGAGTGTGCACAGAGCCGGCATTATGGGCCTGAAAGAATTTCTACTGTGTCCGATTGTTCATGTGGCGTGAAACCTGGCCTGCCACATCTGAGATGTATATAGTTGGAAAACTATTGCAACTTAGCAGTCCATCAACGTGTTCTCTGGTCGATTCTGCCCAAAATAGAAAGTTTACGTAGTACACAACTCCATGTGTACAGGCAAAGAGCAACACACCACCTGGAAAAGGAAGCAACATTTCGATACATTTTATGTATGAATTTACTCACATGCTTTTAAAAACACATTTTCCCTCCATTTCTCACCTCCTGTTTTCTGCAATTTTACAAAGAGCTTTGGATAAATCTCTTTGAAATTCAGCAGCTCCTCCGGTCGGTTACTGATAATAATAATAATAATAATAATAATAAGTCAGTGATGGAACCCTCAATATGTGCAGACGACACACAAATCTACATAACTATACCACCAGGGGACTACAATCCCATACAAGGGCTGAGTAAATGCATTGAACAAATCAACTGGATGTGCCAGAATTTTCTTCAATTAAATAAAGATAAAACAGAAGTAATTGTTTTTGGTACCAAGGATGAACGATTGAAAGTCAGCGCTCAGCTTCAATCACTGATGTTAAAAACCACAAACCAAGCCAGAAATCTAGGTGTAGTTATGGATTCAGACCTCAACCTGAACAGCCATTATCAAGACAATTACAAAATCAGCCTACTATCACCTGAAGAATATAGCAAGGATTAGAGGACTTATGTCTCAACAGGATTTGGAAAAACTTGTCCACGCTTTTATCTTCAGTAGACTCGACTACTGTAACGGTGTGTTTAGAGGTCTCTGTAAAAAGTCAGTCAGAAAGCTGCAGCTGAGTCAGAACGCTGCAGCTCGAGTCCTCACTAAGACCAAGAAAGTGGATCACATGACTCCAGTTCTGAGGTCTTTGCACTGGCTTCCTGTCCAACAAAGAATTGACTTTAAAATCCTGCTGTTGGTTTATAAAGCACTGAATGGTTTAGGGCCTAAATACATTTATGATATGCTGCTACCTTATGAACCATCTTGACCCCTCAGGTCGTCTGGGACTGTTCTACTTTCTGTTCCAAGAGTCAGAACTAAACATGGAGAAGCAGCGTTCAGTTTTTCTGCTCCACATATCTGGAACAAAGTCCCTGAAAGCTGCAGGTCTGCTAAAACCCTAAACTCCTTTAAATCCATATTGAAGACTCTTCTGTTTGCTGTTGCCTTTAATTGAACCAGATTCAAGGATCTTAATCAATTTCTGCATCTTACTATTTAATTTCTTAAACTGCACTGCAACTTTTATTCCATTCTTTAGCTTTTTATGTTTTACTGGCTGTTTTTAATGTTCAAATGAATGTTCTTAATTGTTTTTAAATATTTTCTTTTGCATTATGTTTTGATGCTTTTAATGGTTTTATGTGAGGCACTTTGAATTGCCTTGTTGTTGAAATGTGCTATACAAATAAACTTTCCTTGCCTCAGAAGTGACACCGAGTGCTGTACAGGCATCTTGCAGTTCTTTCTTTTGTGGCTGAAATAATCAATGCAGCTTTCAGCATACAGTCTAATGAAAAATATGCACAACTTCTATTATAATACATTGTGAACTTTATACACACACCCTTTTAGACTCAAGAAGTGCAAGTATGACATCTTCATCAACCTTTTGGTGGGACACCGTGGACTCTCCTGACCTTTTCTTTAACCCCTTGGTTACTTCGGTCTTTGGGAGTATGTTTACATCCATGCAGTCAATGTAAGCCAAGTTCTTTTTATATATATATATATATATATATATATATATACACACATACATATATATATATATATATATATATGGCCTGTAAGGGTTTACTGTGGTGCTCCCTATTAGAAATGAAAGTACAGATGAGATCCACTTATGCTACATAGGTATATTTCTATTGTTGGTATTTTATTTTGTTTTGAGATGTGCATTAACTACATTCTTAACTTGCATGTTAACTTTTGTTATTACAATAACAGGAAGAATAAATACATAATTAGTATCAATGGAGGAGAGTACATCAATAGTACTAGAAGTGATACAAGTATTAACAAAGATGACCTACCTGATGTGAAGCCCTCAGCAATCATCTCCTTGTGTAGATCTGCCCATGTTTTCTCAATGTCAATATTGAGGTCTGTGTCTGTCAAAGTTTCCAGGTTTGGCCTCTTGAATGTCCCAACTGAGAATCCACATAGAACAGTAATTGGAAAAGTATTAAACCTATTAGCCTTTTTGACTTCAATGTCATATAAAATGTATTGAACATGATAACGCTGTTATATGACATAAACATTAAACTGTGCTACTTTCGAATTTAGGTATGCTATCAGAGGAGCTGCTAATTGTAGATCTATTCATGCAAATACAGAAACGTTTCTCATTTTGTGGGTGAAGGGGGATAACAAACGTAAGATAATGTTTCTAAGACATGGATTTCATCAATTTACCTGGCACATCGAAAGCCACTCTCCAGTTGGCATCAGCAATGATAACTGGAGGATTATGGCCACATTGGTGACAGGAGAACAGGAACTCAAAGTCCACCAGGGACAGGAAGTGGTGGAAAGCCTTGCGTACAGTCTGGTGGTGTGTTTGTATTAAAGAGGTTGATGGTGTCCAACATGCGGCCACAGGCTGTCTTGTTCTGGAAACTTCTTCACAGCAACAGAGACTTCTTCATAGCAACAGAGACTTCTTAAATTTAAGCAAAATGACAACATTTTTTAACCTGTCAGCAAGTACTCTTCAAGTACCTTGTACGCAAACAGAAGACACCAATATTGTTTTCCTGTCAAATGTGAGAATCTCTAATGTTATTACAAATAGTAATTACTCCTACATTAAATGTATTTACAAAGACTAAAATAGACATTCATGTGTTCATACACCACTGGGTTAAAGTAATGTAGCAACAGATTCATTGCTTTGGTTTAAGAGTAGAAAACAATTAATATCACAGATTAATATTGGAAATAGGACACATTTAATATAAGATTAAAAAGTAATTAAGAGTTTGTACTTTCACACAAAAAAGTGCTTTGCTCCCCATGCTACTTAATTAGTGAATTCTGAAATCTTTATTTCAAAGAGAATACATTTTTGTAAAATTGCATTTTTTTGCATTGGAATGATACTTTTATTCCAGTATGTTGATACAAAAAGGTTATTGTTTCTGTTAATGTTGTCAGACCTGGGGATGTTGTCCAGGGCAACAGGGGCATTGATCTCACCTGAATGAAGCATGTCGCTGGTGGCTTCTCCTTGGTGCACAGTTCAATCGGGATGTTGTGCAATGGTGGGATTGTCTTTGATTTGGCCACGTACTCAGTCATAACCAAACTTTTTGGTCATTGACTGTGTATGACGTACATGGCACTTCTGTATCAAGGATCTCTGTTTCCATGTCTTCGGTTTCTTCTGGTTGGGTATCACAGTTACTGAGATAACCTGGAGACTCTTGAGAGATCCACCACATGGCCATCATGTGATGGACATAGCGGTGTGACTGTCCCCTTTCCCTATGAGGACAATGCCACTGACTGCCCACAGAGTCAGAGCTGACCATGGTACACTCAAAACGCACCAACTGTCCTTTTTGTTTGTGAATACTGAGAAAAATAACCATCTTTTGGAAAAGCCAACATTTCCATAAAAAAATGGGGTTGATGCTCTGTCTTTGTTGGCGGCTCCTTGCACCGCTCGCTCCATTCAGTGGAGATAAGTCCCTTGTCCAACATTTCCTGTAGCCAATTATTGTTCACAAATGCCGGGAGACATATGGATCAGCATATTTGGTTCTTTCCAGGTGAATGCATTCTTTTCCTGGATTTCCAGACGCTTCCGCAATATCCATTAATTTACGACAGTGAAACTTCTACAACAGGTGTGCTCGTTGATTTGATGACATGAATTGGGACCAGAAGGCCTGAATCGTGCTTTGGTGCGACAGATGGCATATTTATGGTCAATGCACGTCATCGGTGTAGTCGGACGGTGGTGAACCTCACGGATGTGGCATCTCAGATTTGAATGAGTAATGTATGCATGGAATAGATGTATCCTTCTGTGAGACCTTTGCATGTGGGCTATCACCTGCTTCCTCTGTGTCAGCCTCTGTAGCTTTTTCTAAAAGAAAGGATTTAGAGAACACATTATGTTCCATGTGACATTTATTTATTTATTTGTTACAACATTTTATGAAACAAGAAACAGCCACAATTTCTAAAGTAAATGTGTTTGCTTACAGTGTCAAGTTGTGAAGTATTAAGGCAAGAATGGTCAAATACAGTAACCTGAGTATAAGGGGCGGGGCTAAGAGTAGGAACAGAAGGTGCTACAAGTGAATGACAGTAGAAGTCGGCTAGTATTAATGGTATTAGTTTTAGGAGGAAGGCCTTATCTTTTCTTTTTTAATTGGAGCTATACATGTAACAAAAATGAGAAAGAAAGTTAATGTGTGGTTGTTAAGGATAGCAGTAAAGATTGATGATGGATGGATAGATGTTACATCTTAAAAAAAGAAAACATTACCTCCGTTCTTGCATGATTCAATACCTGCAATTGATGGAAGAATTGGTCATCATTGAATCCCAATCAAATAAATCTTCATAGTTACTTCACAACATTTAACAGAATGAGTTCTCAGAGACACTAATTCCCCTAATATGAATAAATGCATCTCTTCATAATAAAGTATTTTTACTTACTGATAAAATGAGACTGCATATATTCGATATCGACTACATGTATACTTCTTGTTCTTAGTTGCATAATTTGTAATACATTTACAACATACTCACCCCATACTCAAAAAATATATGATGTAATTTAAAACCCCCAATGAACATTACATAACACTGAATTTCACATAGGATGAATTAAATATATGTATTTAATATCTTAAATGTAAAGTTTTGTATTTTTAAGGAGGATTTAAACATGTGATTATTATATGACCTTTTGGTGCCACTAGACTAGAGGCTTCACATTTATTTACAGGTGCTATTTCTACATAATTGTTTTTCGGATTTAGAAATCGAAAGGGATGCCAATGTTGTAATTCAGTACTTGAATGTATTTATGTCAAAACATAACCCTAAACCTAGAACTAGTAATTAATATTCAAAGCAGACTAAGCAATACGTCACAAACAACATTCAAGAAACATTCAAGAAACATTCAAAATTGTCCTCAATAACATGTATTTCCTTTAGTTGTTGGCCTTGTAAATACCTTTGAGTGGGACATAAACTCACCATTAACTAGTTGAAGATGTTTCCTGAAGCTCGTAGTTCTGAAACACTCTGTAGTTGCACAACAGACGATGAGTGGCATCTGTGGCTTTGCTTTGTGTCCTGGCAATAGCATGCCACCACATGCTGTAGAAGATCTTTGGATACAATTAGGAATAGAAGTGACATTAAGATTTGCTTAAACTGATGTAAAAAAAAGCTCAGAGCAGCACTGGCACCTGGTGGTGCTCTACATTCAGTAATTGGCCACACCCACATTCAGGGACAAACAGCTGACCACACCACCCTTGTATGGTGTTATAGGCAGGGGTCGTCACAATACAAAAAATAGGGTAGAATAATATTGAATTAACTAACAAATCAAACAAAACAATAGTGCAACGATGTAAACAAACAACAGTGCGACAGTGTTATAGTTGAGTGATTGATCTGGCCAGAGGTGATTTATTATATATATATATTATATAATATGGTGTCAGTGGTGGAAGAGCTCTACTCTCTCGTAGACAGACATTGCACCACCTCTCCTTCACAGGCATTGCACCACCTCTCGTACACACGCATTACACCACCTCTATCCTCAGGCCTGGGGCCGGGTCCGGAGTGCAGCCATGTGCCTCAGTGAAACACGTGCTGCTGCACTCACGGCCCTCCCTCTACGAGTTGATTATAAATCATACTGTAAAACACGGCGTACATTTTAAATGTATGACATAATAAGAAGGTTGTAACACCACAACAAGTCATCCATCCGGTTAAAGAGCTTCTTCTTACCACTAGAGTTCTTTGTCACTCGGATAAGGAAACATGGGAAGACTTCTTTCGCGGTCTCCTAGATCTGCTTGAAGCAGCCAATCACAGCTGAGCTCAAAAGGAGAACTCGTCCAATGGGCGCGGTGTTCCAGGGAGAGCCAGCCAATCACAGCGGAGGGCGGGCTTAGCGTAGAGGAACCCGGGAGGTCCGAAGCTCCTCCCCCTATATCGAACCAATCAGCAAGTGGAACGGTGAAGTGGGACGTCCAATCAGAGCCGCGGAGAACATCCGGGACATTCTTCTTTTTTCTTTTTTTTTTACAATTCTTTATTCAACAATTGCACATGTACAATTTCATGAATTGTCAACAAGAAACGACAAAATATATTTAAATACAGTCAAACTAACAAGCCAGGAGGGCAACCGCAGAGAGAAAAAGAATAAAATAAAAATAAAAACGAGGACACGAAGGCACAAACTCTGATTGTATAATTACAAACATAAATCACAGGCAACGCATGCCGTTACTGTTCTCATGGCCTTTTTGTTGGAACAACCTTTAAGAGTATTTATATAAGTTTCAAACTGTTTGTAAAAAAACACAAAAAAAAGTCTTTGGCTTGTAAACATACACTTATGAATATAGAATTTAGCAAAGATAATCAATACATTTATGATACATGCCCTTTCCTCAAATTTTCTGTCATAGCTAAAGAATCCAAATATAACATGTTCATAAAATAATGCAAAATCTTTGTACAAAACATCGTTAAAACATTTTGAGACATTTTCCCATAACCTTTTAGAGTACTGACAATGCCACAAAAAAAGATGAGGCACAGTTTCAGATTGAACTGTGCAAAAGGTACAATTTATATCTAAATCTTTCTCAAATTTCTTGAGAACATGCTTTGCAGGGTAACACTTGTGTATCTGAAAGGAAACCTCTCTAATCTTATTTGTGATACAATATTTGTGGGGCAATGACCAAACTTTTATCCAAGGACTATTTTTAGCAAAGTTACTCCAATATGTAAAGACATAAGGCTTTGAGACGACTTCACACTGAGAAAGAGCGCGACATACGCCACTCCATAAAGGCGAGTGTGGCCACTTACTGCAGATGTACTGCGTTGGCTGCCGGCGGGTTTTGGTCCTGGTCAGCGGCTCCCGTCCTGCAGCACCAGCCTCGGCCACTTTCCTCTTCCTGTAGGCCGTGGACCTGGACACGGGGTCCAGGAAGAGGAGGCTGACCGGCAGGACACCCAGAAGGAGGTCCTGCCTGGAGGAGGAGGAGGAGGGGAGTGGGAAGGCCGCCGGATGAGGGTCCTGACTGCTCATCGGGGACCACGTAGGTCAGTGGTTCTCAACTGGTCTGGCTGTGGGACCCACCATCACCCCTTAATGACAAGCCGCGACCCAACCCTCCCCCCATATCTTATGTAGTCGGTGTCGTACTTAGCGTTTCGCCATGTTTGAATAGAAAACTAATTTCGCGGGTCACGGTGTTCTTCTATGCTGTAAAATGGCGGGTACGTGAAGATTTAAAAAAAATGTATCATTGATTAAAAAATCCTTTAAAAATATTTATTTAATACATTTTCAATAAAATATAAGTGCAAGTTCATAAGCTGAATTTTATATTCAGTAGGCTATTCAATTTCATTATCCTAAAAACCCAGAGTCTCCCCCATATCAGGATGGTTTGACCCAACCTGGCACACGCCCCCTGTAATCACCTGTCAATCACCACCGCCTTAAAAACTCAAACAAAGTGGAACGTAGCAGCAATGCTGCTGAAAACTTGGAGGGACAAGTGCAAAACAAGTCGAAACCAGAGCCGGCAAAAAAGTGTGAATAGACGACACTCCACTGCATAAAAAATCCCCTTCAAAATAAAACCACAGGATAAAAAATATATATATATATTTTTTTTTTAATCCAATTTCTTTTTGCCCAGGCAAAGGCCCGTGAAAACGGGTCCGCGACCCACCAGTTGAGAATCACTGACGTAGGTGAAGGGCTGTCCTTGTCCCACCTGAACAGAGGCCCTTTGGCTGGAGGACACCTGAACAGAGGCCCCTTGGCTGGAGGACACCTGAACAGAGGCCCTTTGGCTGGAGGACACCAGTTCCCTGCATCAGCACAGCCTCCCTTCAGGAAACAGGACGTTCTGAGACTCTTCATCAAACCATAAATCACAGAAGAGATTAGAAAACATCAGAACAGCTTCATGTTGAACTCTTACCTGGACAGGAGGTGTTCTTTCCCTCAGGTGTCCTCTCCCGGTCTCTGGGAGGGGAGACCACTTGCTGCTTGATGAGTCGGTCTACCCTGCTGTCAGAAAGCCCCTGAAGGTTCCTTCTTTCCACCAGGGCCTGGGTCAGCTTCAGGACCTGCTGGTACCCAGTCTGGTCATCAGGACCCTGGATGTTGTCCTGAGGACAAACAGAGCGCTGTGAAAGATTCTATCTTCATTGTTATCATCATCATCATTATACATTATTGTAGTCGGTGATCTCACCTCAGAGTCTGAGGAGGGCTGCTGGGGAACAGGGTCCTGAACCTCAGGGGCCTCAGGAGGAGCATCTTGGTCGGGGGTGCTGGACCAGATGGTTCAGACGGTGCATCGGCTGGATCACCTGACCAGGCTGGTGGAGGAAGATGGTCGGGTCCTGGACATCTTCCACGATACCATCCTCATTCTCATCGTCCTCCTCCTCCTGAATGAAGGATGTTCCATTTAAACATGGAGATGAACATTAGCAGTAAATACTACAGATCAAAAAGAATGACAAATGAAGATCATTTGACACTTCCAGTCATTGAGCTTGAGATCTATAATAAAACAGAGGAGAACCGTGACATGACAGTATTTTCTTTACTCACATCAGTTTGTAATAAAAACATTTTTATCAGAGCAAACTCTGTATTTAATGCTTTAAATCTTCTTTAAATATGATTCAGTAACTTTTCTAAGATTCATCATTTATTTCTCCACATGAACATTGATGGAAGAAAATTATAGAATGTTCTTTTTAAAGCGAGAGTATGACACGGACTTTGTGTGTGTGTCCTACGTGATAATGAGTAGGGTGCCATATCGTCTGTGTCATGCTACAAGCTGATTGACTGTCCTGTTGTGTTCACATCAGTAGCACATCTTGTGTTTTGGAATCTGCTGTCTGAGATGATTGTGAATACGTCAGAGAGGCAGAAACGATGCAGGTCACTGACCTTATCTGCAAATGATGTTGTTTTGAACACTCCCGTTTATGTGTCATCTTAGGTATTTAAACCAGTGCTCTCATCTGTTAGGAGAGCAACTTTGGATTTCATACTTGTATGTGGCTTCAATGCTGTCTCTTTCTTGCAAGAATAAATGTCCTGATTAATGATTTTACACACGGTGTCGAGTAGAATTTTTCTAACAAACATCAATGACACTAAAACACAACACGACTTATTTAAAAAGAAAACTCTCCAAGGTCATTACAACTCTACTGAACTGTTGACTTACATACACATGAATAAAACAAGATCATTTAGCTTTACATGACTAATCATAATAATTATGACAGATAATATATAATAATATAATATATAATAATATTACATAATATATAATATATAGTATAATAATAAATAATAAATAATATAATATATAATAATATAATATATATAATGTAATATATAATAATATAATATAAAATAATATATAATATAATAATATATAATATATAATATAATAATATCCATCCATCCATCCATCCATTGACATCCGCTTATCCGGGGTCGGGTCGCGGTGGCAGCAGGCCTAGCAGGCCAACCCAGGCTCCCCTCTCACCCTCAACACGTTCCAGCTTGTTCTGGGGGATCCCGAGGCGTTCCCAGGCCAGCTGGGAGATATAATCCCTCCAGCGTGTCCTGGGTCTTCCCCGGGGCCTCCTACGAGTTGGGCGTGCCTGGAAAACCTCTAACGGGAGGCGTCCAGGAGGCATCCTGATTAGATGCCCGAACCACCACAGCTGACTCCTTTCGATACGAAGGAGTAGCGCCTCAACTCCAAGTTCCCTCCTGATGTCCAAGCTCCTTACCCTATCTCTAAGGCTGAGACCGGCCACCCTACGGAGAAAACTCATTTCGGCCGCTTGTATCCGAGACCTCGTTCTTTTGGTCACAACCCAGAGTTCGTGACCATAGGTGAGGGTCGGAACGTAGACCGCCCGGTAAATTGAGAGCTTTGCCTTCCGGCTCAGCTCCCTCTTCACCAAGACGGTCCGGTGCAGCGCCTGTTTCACTGCTGCAGCCACACCGATCCGTCGGTCGATCTCCCGCTCCATCTTACCCTCACTCGTGAACAAGCCCCGAGATACTTGAACTCCTTCGCTTGAGGTAGGAACTCCGTCCCCACCCGGAGGGAGCAATCCACCGGTTTCCGGCAGAGCACCATGGCCTCAGATTTGGAAGTGCTTACTCTCATCCCTGCCGCTTCACACTTGGCTGCAAATCGCCCCAGTGAATGCTGGAGGTCATGTTCCGAAGAGGCCAACAGGACTACATCATCTGCGAACAGCAGAGAGGCGATCCTGAGACCCCCGAACCCAACGTTCTCCTCCCCCCGGCTGCGCCTAGATATCCTGTCAATGAAAGTCACGAACAGGACCAGTGATAAAGGGCAGCCCTGGTGGAGGCCAACACCCACCAGGAACGCGTCTGACTTGTTGCCGAGAATACGAACACAGCTCCTACTGCATTCGTACAGAGACCGGATGGCCCATTGTAACGGGTCCGGCACCCCATACTCCCACAGCACCCCCCACAAAAAACCCAGAGGGACCTGGTTGAAGGCCTTCTCCAAGTCCACAAAACACATGTACACTGGTTGGGCAAACTCCCAGAACCCCTCCAGTAGTCTTGCGAGGGTAAAGAGCTTGTCCACTGTTCCACGACCAGGACAGAATCCGCACTGCTCCTCTTGAATCCGAGGTTCGACAACTGGTCGGAGCCTCCTTTCCAGCACCCTGGCATACGCTTTCCCCGGGAGGCTGAGTAGTGTGATACCCCGATAATTCGAGCACACTGAGCAAAGCCTGGGGTAAGCCCTGCTTTCCCTTCCTGAGCCGTCGGATGGTTTGCCAGAACTTCTTTGAGGCCAACCGAAAGTCCTTCTCCATGGACTCCCCAAACTCCTCCCATGCCCGAGTTTTAGCATCCGCGACCACTGCAGCTGCAGCCCTTCTGGCCTGCCGGTACCTCTCAGCTGCTTCAGGAGACCCCTGAGCCAACCAGGTCCGAAAGGCCTCCTTCAGTTTGACAGCTTCCCTCACCCCGTGTCCACCACCGGGTTCTCGGGTTGCCGCCACGACAGGCACCGGTGACCTTTCGACCACAGCTCCTAGCAGCCGCGTCCACAATAGAGGCTTTGAACATGGTCCACTCGGATTCCATGTCCCCAGCCTCCCTTGGGATGTGTGAGAAGTTCTTCCGGAGGTGGGAGTTGAAGACCTCCCGGACAGGATCCTCCGCCAGACGTTCCCAGTTCACCCTCACTACACGTTTGGGCTTGCCGGGTCTTTCCAGCCGATTCCCCTGCCAGCTGATCCAACTCACCACCGGGTGGTGATCAGTTGACAGCTCTGCTCCTCTCTTCACCCGAGTGTCCAAGACATACGGCCGCAGATCAGATGAAACGATTACAAAGTCGATCATTGATCTACGGCCTAAGGTATTCTGGTACCAGGTACACTTATGAGCCACCCTATGTTCGAACATGGTGTTCGTTATGGATAAAACGTGGCTAGCACAGAAGTCCAACAGCGAGACACCACTCGGGTTCAGATCAGATCGGGCAAGCTGTTCCTCCCAATCATCCCCCGCCAGGTTTCTCTGTCATTGCCCACGTGAGCGTTGAAGTCTCCCAGGAGAACTATGGCGTCAGCAGGAGATGTTAAGGTTGAATGAAGAAAGCTCCTAAAGCAACTGTCTCATTTTTCATAATTAATATTTTGTAACATTTACATAATCAGTACGTTTAGACTATTTCATAATGAGTATGTTTAGACTATTTCATAATTACCGTATGGTCAGACTATTTCATAATCACCATGTGTTAAAACTACTGTATGCTTAAATCGTATTATGGTTACAGTGTGTAAATTATACCACGGCAGTTAGATACAATGTATTGCGCAATCGGGGGAGATCCTTTGAAACCTGAAGCGGAACGGGCAACAGGATGACCTACTAAAACGGCGACAACACGGGACGGTGGAAGGACGCGGAGACAAACGACGGGGACTTCGAAGGAATATATAAGGACACTCAGAGGGATGTAACGGGACTTCTAGAGCGCACAGACGGCAGCGCGGATCGCTGCGCCAGAGGTCGGCGAGGCGTGAAACGCGCACGTCGGCGTGAACTGGAAGTCATTGGGGTCATGCAGCAGGACGAGGGGGAAGAGGGCCTGCGGCGTGATCCTGTTCCATGGGACATTTTTCTTATTTTTCATATCATGTATTTAAGGTGTAATTGTTTTCATTTTAAAGTAAATACTTTTTTACTTAAACTTCGAACCACCATTCGGCTTTGTTTATTAGCGGATTCCTCAGTGGGGCTCGGCCTCTTTGTCATGCGTCTCCAGCGATACAGTCTTCGTAGCAAGGATGCTATTTCACAACAGAGGCGCCGTTTCCAGGACCCCTCCCACCGACTCCAAGAAGGCCAGATACTCCGAGCCTTCAGAGCCTTACTCCCCGCAACCCGCAGGGAGGCGACCCTCTCGTTCTCCGAGGAGAACTCCAACACGGCGGCGCTCAGCCGGGGGCTCGTGAGTATCCCCACTCCCGCCCGGCGCCTCTCACCCTTGGCAACTCCAGAAAAGGACAAAGTCCAACCCTTCTCCAGGAGCTTGGTTCCAGAGCCAGTGCTGTGCGTGGAGGTGAGGCCAACTATATCTAGCTGGTACCGCTCCACCTCTCGCACCACCTCCGGCTCTTTCCCCGCTAGCGAGGTGACATTCCACGTCCCTAGAGCTAGTCTATGCTGCCGGCGATTGGCTCGCCCAGGGCACCTGCCCGGCCCGCCACCCGGTCTACATAGCAACCGACCCCGATGCTTATCCCTGCGGGTGGTGGGTCCACAGGATGGCTGCTCCATGGTGTTTCTTCGGGCTGAGCCCGACCGGGCCCCATGAGCGAAGGCCCGGCCACCAGACGCTCGCCTACGAGCTCCCCTCCTGGGTCTGGCTCCGGGAGGGTGCCCCGGTTTCCCTGGTCCGGACAACATAGCTCCCAGGATCACTGAGCCACTCAAACTCCTCCACCACGTTACGGTGGCGATTCACGGAGGAATAATAATATAATCTATAATAATATAATATAATATATAATACGTATTATTATTATATATATTATATATAATGATAATATAATAAAATATAATATAATAATAATATCATTTAATATATTATAACAGTGTATAATACATGGTGTATTAATAGACAGCGTGCAGCCAGGAGCTGAATAACACGTGAATAACAGGTTTAAACAGCACCAACATCAGCTGGTTAACAAGTCATAATAAATAATATATTTTTATAACTTTAGATAATAAAGTAAAGTTTACCACATTAATAACCACAAAGCTCCACTGTCTGACTGTCATCATCAGTCAGTTCAGACTGATAATAACTCAGAGACCGACGTCACTCACTAATATGAGCACTAATGTGTTACACACTCATATTTAACACTAGTTAATAAGCACGATATCAATAAAGTGTAATAAAACCGAAGTTACCGTACTTACATGTCACTCTTGTAATGCCACAGACAGAAGCGAGCGCTCGGTAGCGAGGATCCAAGATGGCGGCTCCAGATTTAGGAATCGGAACAATCGAGCCTTCTGATTGGATGATGAAAACTGGGATAGCGTGATTGGCTCCTAGAAGTTGAGACAGGCTTTGGAGTTGTCTGATTGTCTGCTCAGTAATTGAGACAATTGAGACTTTGACACAGAGAAGAATGACTTCTCGGTTCACCTTGTTTGTATTTTATTGTTCTTTACATCTGTTGGATTTACGTTCGATGTGAAGCACTTTGTAACTTGCTTTTAATAAAGTATCATATAAATAAAGTTATTTTTATAATAATAATGTTACACATTGAATAAGCTTACCATTGTACTGATGATCACAGGAGAACTGAGACTGATAGCACCAATCTGAAACACAGAAAATTCAAAAACATCAACATCAGCAGCCAATAAAGTAAAGATTATAACACACACAGTATCAGTCCGCCTGCACTACTACCCTCTGCACTGCACCCTCAGTCTATATTGTGAGGGCAGAATGGGATGTTTCTTCCTAATATACACTGACAACTGTCCAGCTAGATTGTTTGTGTTTTTACAAATGTGTCCTTTTGTTATTAATGATTATTTTCCCTTATAGCAAACAGTGAATTGTTCTCCAATGTATGGGATTGGCTCCTGACTGTTATTCCCGGCCATACAAAACCCCCTAATACACAGGAATTGTCTTCCTATTCACAAAAAAGTTGTCGTTTGAGCTTTATCTTTCCGTGCTATCAGGATAAACACAGAGCCAATATTTTGCATCGGCGAGGTCCCATTCTCACATGTTTGTCTGAGGGTTTATTAATATTTCACAATTGGTTTGCATGTTTCCACCCAGTACTCAGAGACAAATATCTGCAGCTATCTCACAAATCAAATATTTATGAAAGACACATGCCATTGAAAAAATACGGGGAGGGTCTCCCGCTCTGTTATTCGACCGGTGACTTCTCCCGGTGTTTGTGAAGGAAGTCAGTGTTTCTTTGCCATGTTGGTAAGCTGTTTCCTCCTGCTCCGGCATGATAATGGGTACTGAAAACAAAAGTGGATTTCTATATTTTTTTGGCAGGTGTTTCAGATTGTATTCACTAGTGCCATCATTCACTACTGAAAATGTGTCATTCTTTGAACTCAGAAATCTGTATTGAGGCCAGGCCACATGTTTGCTCATGTTTTATGTGTAACATACATTTGGAAAGTACATTTATTCAAGTACGGCACTAAAGTACAAATTGGGGGTACGTTAGTATTTTATTTTTATTTGGCTGCCATAGGTTACTAGGATTTTTTTTTTTTTTTTTTTAGAATATACTTTATTGATGCACAATATGGCATACAAGGATCAAAGAACAAGTATTTTCATTTTTTGTGTATGTGTTAATCAGTTTACAATAGTAAAGAGGAAAAGAACAGGAAAGTAAAGCAAATAAACAAAAGTAAATAAATAAAATAACAATAGTAATAATTAATCAAAAACAATTTAGTTAACTATAGTTAAAATATTAAAAACATAGCACCAGAAATGCCCAAGTTTGGGACATGCCCAAAACATGTGTAGCAAATCTGCTTGAGGATGATCACAACGGTTACATCCTGCATCATGGTCTGGGAATATTTTAGCTAGTCTGCTGTTACTAAAGTGCATCCTATGGACCACTTTGAACTGAATAAGACCAAGTCTGGCACAGGACGTAGACGTGTTCACCCTCTTCAGTGCACCCACCCACCAATTCTCTGTCAGGTTCATATTCAACTCACTTTCCCACTTGGTCTTGATTGTAGAAAAGGTTTTCATTGTATTTATGATCTGGTTATAAACTTTAGAGATCAGCCCCTTCTGAGTTGGATGCGTGTCCAGTAGGCTTTCCCAAAGTGTTTTGCATGGGAGGTCAGGGTATGACGGGAAGTGTTTCATTACAAAGTGGCGGACCTGAAAGTATCTGAAGAGGTTTGAGCGGTCCAGGTCACATCTCCTACACAGAGAGTCGAAGCTAGAGAAGTGGTCATCGTCATAAAGATCCCTGAAACACTTCAGTCCTCTTCTTTTCCACTGTAAGAAGGTCTTGTCTACTACAGACGGTGGGAATAGATGATTATTACTAATCGGACCCAGAGAAGAAGCTGTTAGAAATTTAAAGTGAAGACGAAATTGAATCCAAATTTTAAGTGTAGCGAGGACAATCGGGTTAGAAGAGTGGCCGGACAGTTTTATTGGAAGAGATGAGTATACCGATGCAGGAAGAGAAGAAGAATAGCATGATTGAGCCTCCAAAATGCACCAATCAGTCTCAGGGGCATTAGTCCAAAATTATATATATTTTTTGAATGTTAGTTGCCCAATAATAAAAAATTAATTTAGGAAGAGCCAGGCCACCTATGTCCCTCGGGCGATGGAGAAAGACCTTGCTCACTAGTGGCGACTTACCTGGCCAGATAAAGTTTAAAATAATGCTATCAATAGATCGGAAAAAAGATTTTGGCAAGAATATTGGATAAGCATCTAAACAAGTACAGAAATTTGGGGAATACATTCATTTTTATAGACTGCACCCTGCCAGGTAGTGACAGGGGTAGGTTGCTCCATCTAAGGAGGTCATTTTTCATATTTTCAACCAAAGGGTTAAAGTTGGCTGTATGAAGAGAGGCAAGACTGCGGGTTATGTTCACACCAAGGTACCGGAAACCTGAACTGGCTAAACGAAAAAGGTACTGAAGACTGTTGAATTTGGCAAGCCAAATCGTTTATTGGGTACAATTCACTCTTTTTGAAGTTTAATTTATATCCTGAAAATGAACCAAATTCCATCAGAATCGATTTAATTGAAGGAGAAGATGCCACTGGGTCATTCACATACAACAAAAGGTTATCTGCGTACAGTGACACACGATGTTCTATCCCACCCCGCCGTATTCCTTGCAAAAGTGGAGATGTTTTCAATGCAATGGATAGTGTTTATATTGCAATTGCAAAAAGCAAGGGGGAAAGTGGGCATCCTTGGCGTGTGCCTCTCGTTAAAGAGAAATATGGGGAACGTAGTGAGTTGGTGCTGACACATGCCTGCGGAGATGAATATAAGAGTCTAATCCAGGAGGCGAAAACATCCCCAAAACCGAATTTCTGTAGGCCCGTGAAGAGATACCCCCACTCAATCCGGTCAAAAGCCTTTTCAGCATCTAGTGAGACGACTGCTTCCGGGACCAGTGCGGAGTGGGAAGTGTGAATTATATTAAGCAACCTGCGGATGTTGGAAAATGAATGACGATCTTTTATAAAAACCAGTCTGGTCTTTGGAAATAATTATTGGCGTAATATTTTCAAGTCGGCGAGACAGTACCTTTGAAATGATTTTCGCGCCTACATTAAGAAGTGAGATCGGCCGGTAGGATCCACAATCAGACGGGTCCTTGTCCTTTTTTAGTAAAAGTGTGATGGTTGCTTGTGAGAGAGTAGGTGGAAGAGTACCCTTAATCATCGACTCCTGATACATTCCAAGAAGAATTGGAGAAAACTTGTCTTTACATTTTTTATAAAACTCTGCCGTAAAGCCATCAGGCCCCGGAGTCTTGCCACTCTGCATAGTTGTAATTGCTGCTTGGACTTCTTCCAGTTCTATTGTCCAATCTAGTTCAGCGATTTTATCTGATTCAAGACATGGGAAGTCAAGGCCGTCTAAAAATGTTGTCATTGGTCCTTTAGTTGAGGTAGATTCAGAGGTATATAATTTAGTGTAATATGCCTCAAAAACGTTGTTAATTTCTTGCGGGCTTGTTTTCAAGTTTCCATGACTCTTTAATTTCAGGGATCAGTCGTGAGGCTGCTTCCCGTTTAAGCTGATGAGCTAGCAGACGACTGTTCTTGTTCCCATACTCATATGACCGGCCACGAGAGTACAACAGTAGTTGTTCGGCTTTTCTGGTTGATAGTAGATTAAATTCTAATTGCAGGTTTTCCCTTTTTTCGAAAAGTTCAGGTGATGGATTAGAAATGCACTGCTTATCGAGGTTGTGAATGGATTCAGTTAAATGTTGTAGTTGTTGCCTCCCCATGTTGTTCAAGTACGATGTAAAGGAAATGATTTCCCCTCGTAGAAACGCTTTAAGCGTTTCCCACAGAAGGGAGAAGGAGACTGTATTGGACGTGTTAATTTCGATGAATGTATCTATGGATTTTGCAATTTTAGTGCAAAAATCCTCATCAAAGAGCAATAGGGGGTTTAGTCTCCATAACGGACGGTCTTTCTGATTCAAAGTGAAGGAGATGTCTAATTGTAGAGGAGCATGGTCCGAGATAATAATGGGTAAATATTCCACAGATTTAACGTAGGGTATGAAAGCTCTGTCTAAGAAGAAGTAATCAATTCGTGAGAAGGAGGAGTGAACATGTGAAAAGAAGGAAAAAACCTTTGAGCTTGGGTTTGAAAGCCTCCAAGGATCTACGCATCCATTGTCATTCACAAACATTGAAAAGGATTTGGACATTTTGGTGGGAGGAACACTTCTAGAGGCTGAGCGGACCAGGCAAGGGTCCATTACACAATTTAGATCCCCTCCAAGCACCACTTGGTGTGTATTTAAGTTTGGAAGGGAGGCCAAAAGTCTGTTAGCAAAGTCGATGTCGTCCCAGTTGGGAGCGTATACATTAACCAACAAAACAGGTATATGGAATAGAGAGCCGGTCACTATCACGTATCGGCCGCAGGAGTCCGAAACAACATTTGTTGGAGTGAATTGTATTTTTTTGCTGACTAATATTGCAACCCCACGTGCCCTGGTAGCAAAATCTGAGTGAAACACATGGCTAAACCGAGCCTTACGCAGTCTGAGCTGATCAGATCTTTTCAAATGCGTTTCCTGGAGGAAAACAACATCAGCTTTAAGGTTTTTTAGGTGTGCAAGCACTCTTGCACGTTTTACCGGTCCATTTACCCCTTTTACATTCCATGAGATAAATCTGACAGTTATCTCCAACCCTCCGAGTATCAGAGGAATTGCTAGTGTTAGCCATGAACAGTTTATGGTTTAGAGTAGAGGGACACTGAGATGAGTTTGAGAAAAGATTGTTAAGATAATGGTTGGAAAAATGAAAGAAGAGCATATTTGGTTCTGTCCTTCAGTTCTGTCCTTGTGATAACGGCATTCATTAGTTTGTTTGCATTACAGTGTAAATTGTAGGCCAAGCCCATAATACCCCAAAACCCTAAAAACAGTACGAACGATCCTAGGTCTACTTCCCCAAACGAAGAGAACCGCAGGAAAAAACTAATCTTAAACTTCCAGTGCATCAAATCACTTACTACCCTAGAACGGGAGCCTGAACAAGGGGTGGCTCCCGTGCAACAGTCAAAGGAGATTAACAGGTTACATTTTATAATAAACAAGTAATAAGCACATTGAGTACAGATACTAAATGACAACACGGAGAGGTGTGATGACTTAATAGTAACAGAAATCCAAAAGCTGAAATCTACTAGTGTAAAAACATGAAGCAGGCAGGATAACAATTAAGCAGGATTATTGTCATACTGCTGTAATCGAGTGTGCACACATGCAGGTTATTATGTTAACAGGCCATAGAGAGTCTTTATCAGACAGTACATTCCAAAAGTTTACAATAAGAGGACCAACCACTGGCAGTAAAGAATTGTGGCAATCTTGGTCGTAGTAACAGTATTGACATCAACATCAACCCTTAGTTATAATGGGAATCTAACTGGCACAAAGTCAACTGGGTAAACCTAGGGCTCAGTCTTAGACAAGCTAAAGATTCAGTTTAAGCAGGACAATAGGCGTCAGTCAGGTCTATATGAATCAGATATAGATAAATGTATATCAGAAGCAGATAACCTGAGCAAGACTAGAACAAGACATCAACAACAGTCCCACATGAGTTCACTCTGTGAAGTCAGTTTGTGAGTCAAGCTACTCACGGTTCACCAAATCACCGACATTTTGGTCATAGAATTTTTGCGCCTCCTCCGCAGTGTTGAAGGAGTGTGTCTCCCCCTGGTGGTCGACCTTTAACACAGCAGGAAAGATCATGCGAAACTTCACTCCTTTCTGGTAAAGAAGAGCCTTCACGGGGTTAAATGCCGTTCGCTTCTTGTTGACATTGGCGCTGTAGTCCGGGTAGAAGACGACTCGTCCCCCGCGGTAGTTGAGTTTGTCCCGACTCACTCTCAGTGCGCGTTCCTTGTCCTGGTAATAGTGAAATGTCACCATCATAGCTTTCGGTTTGGAGTTGGGCCCGGAGCGCCGAGGCGGTGCGCCCGGTCCAGAGTTGGCGGAGTGGGGAATAAGTCGCTTCCCAAGGTCTCGGCAAAAAAGCCAAACATAAATTTGACCGGATCAGTCCCTTCTATTTTCTCCACCAAGTTGGTCACTCTCAAATTGCACCGCCTCAATCTGTTTTCAAGATCATCCACTGTGTCAGCGAGAATGGAGTTTCTTTTTTTTAACGAGGCACACATATCCTCGAGGTCGACAATTCTGTCACTGTAGTCCGACAGGGCTCCCTCGATATCGGTAACGCGCCAGCCGTGATCCTACGTAGTTTCACATAGCTTGTTGATCGAGTCCGCCAGTGGGGCCAAGGCCTCATCAATCGTGTTTTTGAGGTCACTAACCAGCATGGTGCGCAACTTCTCCAAGTCCGCCAGGAGAGACGTCGAGTCACCCGCTGAGTTAGCCATCTTGACTTTAGTTGTAGCTGTAGCCGTCGTTGTCGTCCTTCCCGGTGATGTGGTGGCTCGTTCCTCTGTCTTCGTCCGAAGTTTATGACTCATTGTCTCTCAGACGTAAAGATGAAGCCGTACAAGCTGAAGTATCAATGTGTTTTTAAGATTGAATAGTGTAAAAGTGGAAGCACGAAGCACGGGAGCCTCCCCTAGGCACGTCTATCCCCTTCGCATGCTAACCGGAAGTCGTTACTAGGATATTTCATGCAAAACATATGAGTTCATAGAATATTATGTACAGCTATTTACTGAAGTAATATTTTCAGAATCATTAATTAACAAGTACTTCCCTAATAATTCCTAATGGAGGACTATATAGTAGAAAATGTTGAGTTACTTGGAAAACAGACTGGGGAATCCTATATTACTGAATCATCAGTTTAATTTATTGTACAGACCACTTTTATGAGGTATTCTAATGTAGCAGTTGTGTACTCTATCTCTTGCGTTGTGTATTAATCCAGGCACGCTTTATTACGGTTTGGCTCCAACCAGCCGTTTATTCACGGAGACAGCAAGCTGGTAACAAACGAACATATTAGAGTTCTCACAGCCCACCTCGTGGCAACAAGCTCCAGGAACTGCCAAAGTAAAATAATAGAAACAATTATTTTAGCTAGCTGTTTGTTAATAAGTTACTCCACAGAGATTTCTTATTAAGCTAGCACAATGTTACGGAGCTTAATACAGATCAACCTACCACAGAGATAGCGTACAGCAGACTGGTAACAATATACGGGGCGCACCACTCAAGTCTGCAGGGGCCCAGCAGAGGGCGCTAATACCACCCAAGACGCTAGTCTCAGTGGGAAACTAATAATAATACATTGTAAATGACAGACAAAAATAACAGGAAATAATATATAAATGATATGGATTAGTAATAACAGTAGTGATTGCAAATAATGGCCAGTGATGGCAAGTGGAATCATTAACTCTGCTACATTCCCCCCTACTGATCTCCACTTGCTCATCCAACAAAAAATACAAATAAAATGAAATAAAATAAACCCAACAAAAAAATTTGACAAGTGCCATGAGAACACCATGAAACAGGAACATACCAGGTAGGATCCACTACGTACAAAATTAAAAACAAAAATAATGATGCACAGTACTGGTCAGAATAGTGATATGAAGTAGTCCAGTCAATGACTATTCCTTAAGAATTAGAATTAGAAAGGGTAGCAAGTCCTCTCAACACCCATAGGAAAACATGCCCATGTACATATTAATTCACTAGATATCACATAACACATATAGTACCATCACAACCTATCCAGACTCACACTACCAGTGGCCTCATACAGGATCTCATTTCAATAGTAAAACACACACACATACAAAAAAAAAAAAACGTAGAAGATTTCACCACCACCAAGTACACAAAACCACAGAACAAAAACATTACCACCCTAGGAGAACCTTCTGGTGCATTTGTTGAATAAGCCTCAAAGCCGGTCAAACAACCCTCCCATACCTAGTTCTTACTCCCTGTGTCCCCTCACTGCAAGAGACGTCATGTCGAGTACACTCCGTACCCAATCTGACAAGAGAACCAATGTCAGAAGGCTGTGTGTTAAGCGGAGGTGCAGAAGTAACAGGTTGAGAGTCAGTCAGGACAGCAGGACAGTCCATGTCAGCAGGCAGGTCACACGAAACAGTTCGGCCCGGTCTCTCATCCATCTATTCCAAGTCATCGACAGCAAGAACATCCACTGAAGCAGCCAGCTGATCTCCAATAGAGGGTGGGAGTCTAGAGATCCATGACACAGTCCTGTCCTCAGGTGCACAGTAAGGCAGTGCCACAGAGCGCACATCATCACCCAGCAGGGAGTCATCCGTAGCTCCAGTGGCCAGGTCACTGCCACAAGATCCATCATCTTCAGACTCATTTCAGAAGAGGCAGGAAGGTCACAGGCATGATAAGATTCCTGTGGACCACCTTCTCCTGGTCTGTGGCACAGTTCTTGATCCTGAAGGTATGCATGTTCTCTTGTTTTCCCACAACAGTGTAGATGTGTTTGTCCCAGCGATCAGCCAATTTCCTTTTCCCTCGTTCACCTCTGTTAGCCAACAGGACTCTGTCGCCAACCTCTACAGGGGCACCCTTAAGCTTCCTGTTGTAAAGGTCAGTCTGCCTCCGCTGCTGCTTTGTGGTGGAGAATTGGGCAACCCTCATAGCCTCGGCCAAATCCCGATGGAGACACTGCACATAGGCATCATAATCCACCACCTGATCATCCACAAGGACAGATCCAAACATCAAGTCAACAGGCAGCCTTGGGGTCCTGCCAAACATCAGTTGGAATGCGGCAAAGCCTGTGGTCTCATGCACTGTAGCGTTGTAGGAGAAGGTAAGAGAATTCAGCAGCTGGGGCCATCGGTGCTTGGCCTTTGGTGGGAGTGCTCTGATCATATTTCCCAGGGTGCGATTAAATCTCTCAACAGCTCCGTTGCCCATGGGGTGGTAAGGTGTTGTATGTGATTTCTGAACACCAGCAACTAGGAGCATCTCCTCAATCAGACTGCTCTCAAAGTTAGCTCCTTGATCCGAGTGTACTCGCTCGGGAAAGCCGTACACACACAAAAAGTTGTTCCAGAGCTGTTGAGCAACAACCTTAGCTGACTGATTGGGGCAGAGGTAGGCCTGAGCCAGCTTTGTGAAATGATCAGTAACCACAAGCACATCCAGGGACCTGTTGGAGGAGTCCTCAGCGGACCAAAAGTCCACACAAACCAACTCAAGAGGTCTAGACGTTGTAACGCTCTCAAGTGGTGCTTTGGCCTCAGGCTCGGGAGACTTGCTGAACACACAGCGACGACAGCACCGCACATACTGCACCACGTCTCTCTCCATCCCCTGCCAGTAGAACCTTTGCATAGTCAGATAGTGTGTTCGGCCTTGATGACCCGCTTCATCATGCACACCTTTAAGAACCTTATCCTTCAGCGCAGAGGGCACAACACACTGGTAGGTTTTTCTCTTTGTTACATAGTCCTTGGAGACACTATACAGGACACCTGCGTTCATGGTGAGTTTTTCCTCAATGTCTGAGGAGCCGCGCGTTCTCGTCTTGATGGACGCCTCTGACGTTCCACAAAGTGAAGCACTCGACTCAAACAGGGGTCTGCACGCTGCATAGCCATCAGCTTATCTCTAGGCAGAGGGCGGACATCAGACAGCTCATGTGGTTGAATGGACCGAACAAGTTGAGGCAAGAGGTGGTAAAAGCCTGTGGTGGTAAGCGCTCTTGGTCCAAAGAATGGTCCAGCACAGCAGATACTGCCTGTGAGGAGATGCAGGTATCTTGGGACAGTCCCCCTGGATCTTTGGAGTCCACAGCAGGGTGATGATGCATCTGAAACATGGCTGCAAGGTCAAAGGACTGACGAAACACGTCCTGCACCCGGTCAGAGTTCAAGGCGCTTGCTTCCTCCAGTAATGCTCCAGCCTGTGTGCTGGATAGCGCGACTGGGCGTAGCTGAGAGATTTGCTGGCGAACTCCACTGGTCGTGCAACATCATCGCCCTCAGCCAGTTGGGACAACACAGCACCAAGGCCGTTGGATGAGGCATCAACGGACAGCAGGAAAGGCTTACTGAAATCAGGATGAGCCAAGGTGGCATTTTCCAGCAAAGCCTATTTCAGCTTCTTGAAAGCGTCACTGCATTCCGTAGTCCAGTCAGCCAAAGTGAACTTCCTAGCCACAGGTGAGTTATTTTTACCCTTGGCATAACGCGGATTCTTCACACCAGATGTCAAGGCAAAGAGAGGCTTGCTGATACTTGAGTATCCTTCAAAGAACTGCTGGTAAAAACCGACCATACCAAGGAACGATCTTATCTTGGTTGGAGAGGGAATGTTGGTGCTCTCATCCATCAAATCCTTCTCACCCAGATCAACAATGGCCTTGACCTTCTCTTGATCAGTGGAGATGCCATCCTTACTCACAATATGCCCCAGGAACTTCACAGACGGCCGCATGAAGTGGCACTTCTTTGGAGCTAGCTTCAGGTTGTGCACCTTCAGCTTCTCAAACACCATGTCCAGCCTCTGCAGAGCTAACTGTTCGTTGGGGGCAAAGACAAGGATGTCATCCAGGTAACACAAGAGGCTTAAGAAGTTTTGATCACCGAAGATAGCCATCATCATCCTCATGAACGTGGCTGGGCTGTTGCACAGTCCCTGTGGAAGCCTGTTGTACTCGTACAGTCCAAAAGGAGACGTGAACACGGTGAACTTCTTATCCTCCTCATGGACCTCCACATTGTAGTACCCAGAAGTCAAGTCCATGGTTGAGAAGAAAGCGTTCCCTCCAAGAGCAGCCAAAGCATCGGCCTGGTGCGGCAAGGGATGTGCATCTTTCACAGTGCGTGAGTTCAGCCAACGAAAGTCTGTGCAAAGCCGCAGATCGCCATTCTTCTTCCAGACAAGAACAAACGGTGATGCATACTCACTTGTAGACTACCTTATGATCTCACGTTCCTCCATTTCATTCAAAGCAATTCTCAACTTCTCATAGTGTGAAGGAGACAGACGACGATACGGCAGTCTGAAGGGTTTGCTATCACTCAGCCGAATTCGGTGGACAAAGTCTTTGGCCTTTCCACAGTCCATACTATGACATGAAAATATGGACTCGTACTTGGCCAACAGATCAACCAGCTTCGCCTTCCAGAATGGAGACAGATCACTTGAGTTGTTGTGGCTGGATTTCTTTAGTTTATACTAACCCTTTCTTAAAACCTGATTCTGTATAAACTTAATAGCTTTTTCCTATCTGACTGCTAGTGAGGCGCCACAGGAACTCACTTACGGGAGCTCAGTAATTGACCACCTACAGAATACCAGAGAGATTGGATCAAAGTTCAATTCACGTAGATTTATTTGCAACACACAGAGGATCCCTCTCCCAGGATGGACAGAGTACGAAAATAGCAATGCACGGGTTAGGTACGGCCCACTGCTCCACCCCTCAACCCCGCCCCGGTGGCCATCTTTTCCCCTTCGTATAGGGTGACCTCATACCTCACGCACGCCATGCACCCCAGTTGACGACGCCTCAATACAGAAACTGATTACTTCACTGTCTGCCTCCCATTCTTACCCTCCCTCGTCATAACCTTCAACCGCTACTAGTCATAATATCTAGTCCTTCCCTAACCCTTGGGGTCTGAATCGCTTTAAACACCAGCTGGGGGCAAAGGCACCATCTCTACCGGCCCACGCTAGAATGTGCAAGGCCAGACTTTATCTACTGCTGAGCCTTGTATCAGAGAGCCGTTTGCATGTTTCTCTTACACACAGCTCCCTGTGTCTCAACTGTGTGCACTCCCCTACTAAGCTTTATCTCCTCAGACTAATTAAACACTGTTCTCTATGTGGGTTGCTTTACCAATTCACATAAGTATAACTTATACTAATACTATGTCAATGACTAACAGATACTGTATATGTAACTATGAATATTGTGTTCTTAATAACCCGGATATATACGTTAATGTGGCTTCATAGTTTCACTACGCACAAGACATGTATTAAGCACAAACATAAACATTTTCCCTTCCACACTGGGCTGTTGCACAGTCCCTGTGGAAGCCTGTTGTACTCGTACAGTCCAAAAGGAGACGTGAACACGGTGAACTTCTTATCCTCCTCATGGACCTCCACATTGTAGTACCCAGAAGTCAAGTCCATGGTTGAGAAGAAAGCGTTCCCTCCAAGAGCAGCCAAAGCATCTGCCTGGTGCGGCAAGGGATGTGCATCTTTCACAGTGCGTGAGTTCAGCCAACGAAAGTCTGTGCAAAGCTGCAGATCGCCATTCTTCTTCCAGACAAGAACAAGCGGTGATGCATACTCACTTGTAGACTTCCTTATGATCTCACGTTCCTCCATTTCATTCAAAGCAATTCTCAACTTCTCATAGTGTGAAGGAGACAGACGACGATACGGCAGTCTGAAGGGTTTGCTATCACTCAGCCGAATTCGGTGGACAAAGTCTTTGGCCTTTCCACAGTCCATACTATGACGTGAAAATATGGACTCGTACTTGGCCAACAGATCAACCAGCTTCGCCTTCCAGAATGGAGACAGATCACTTGAGTCAACGTCAATGTCCTGCGGTCCTAAGTCGTGGAGCACAGAGCTGCCAGATCCACGTGCAGAATGCTCGGTGTCAGGCTCTTCTCACTGCCGGTGTCAGTCTGGTCAACAGTCTTAGTCACATTGCATTTCACGTTGTCAGTTTGGTCTTTCTCATACAAGTAGTCAGTGTCAAAATCCTCAAGTGCCAGACAGGGGAACACGTCAGCAATCTTGCCGTTGCGTTTCAAAGTCACTGGCTTATTGGAAGGGTTAATGACCCTCACTGGGACCCATCCATCCCCCCACAATGGTGTCACACTCCATCCCACCATAACTGTTCTTGGCACTGTGCGTGAATCACTCGGCTCCACAATGACCGTGCTACCAGCTGAGAGGCACTTATGGCTAGGTAGACGACCCCACACCAGATGTTCTTTCAAAGGGTTCAGGGTCACAGCATGTTTAAGTTTAACAGTGCCCACCTTGTCAGGGATCTCACTGCCCCTCCACTTCTCCACAGTGGCCAACATCTGCAGAAGGGCCTCCTCCTCACCAGATGCTTGATCTGAAAGAGACACTTTCTCCCAGAAATCTCCAGAAGCCTTCAGCGTACGAATGAGATGTTTTATGACGTTGCTTCCAAGAATCAAGTCATCGCTTTGACCATCCACAATGAGTGTGGGAACCGAGATTCGACAGTCCAACACTTTCATCTGAAGTTCACACACTCCGACGGGGCACGTCTCAGCCCTTCACATCCAATTACGACAGACGACAGAACACGCCACTGCCTGATGTCCAGCAGCATGGCAGCAAAAGCATAGACGCTCACTCCTACAGTGGGACATTGTGTCATGGTCGTTGCTCCCACAAATGACATACGGACCCCTAAACCTGGTGCGACTGCCATTCCTTGGTTTAGGCGACCTGGAACGCTGAAAGGACTCCTGAGTTAACAAGCGCTCCAGAAGAGTGATAACATGTTCAAGAGACTGACCATCACTTGAAAAGGGCCTACCAGCTGCGGTTGGTTGAGGAGCAGGAGAGTTCACTGCATTCTGAACATGGCTGTGTAGGACATCTGCTGCCTGGCGGATATGAAGGTAGATTTGTGTCTTTATTACGCAAACAAAAAAAATAATTTTGAGAGCAAATTTCTCGTTTGTAAGTCAAAATATATAAACAGAGTTAGTTTTGCTTATGAAACTAGAATTTTAGGCTGCAAATCAAAAACTTTTGCTCTCAGAAAAAAAAACCTTCGCTCTCAAAAAAAAAACCTTCGCTCTCAAAACGAAAAGCTACGAGTTGAGTTTGGACGTAGTGGGCTGCTGAATGAGTACGCTGAATGAATGAATACGCTGCTGAATGAGCCAGGAGTTTCTATTGGTGGGTTTGACTTGCTCTTGGCACCTAAAGGTGCGTTCACACCAAACACGGCGCGAATTTTCGCGTCGCGTCATTCGCGTGGTGTGTTCACACCAAATAGTCCGGCGTTGCGAATATTCGCAACGCCGGACTATTTGTGGTTATTTCGCTTTTTCGCACTCGACGCGCCGCCGGAGAGGGCTTATCTCTGTGGAAATAGTTCCTTTCTGCCATCCACCGTGGAAGAAATAACCACTAGTTCTGCTTTGTACATGTTGTGGAAGTCCCACAAATGTTGGAACATCAAACGCCCTCATGTCTGGGTTCATAACATTATCCGTAGTCGCACACAGCTTCTCCAGGAGCTGCGTCCGGAGGACTTCCTCTTCCAGACTATCGACTTCTCCTTCATAGTTTCTGATTAGCAACGGCAGGACGGCGGTGATGACGGGCGGAGCTTCTCAACGCTGATTGGCGTTCGCAACTCAGCGTCAGGCGAATTATTCGCGTCGCGTCATTCGCCGAGTTCGCGCGTTTTTGCGCCACGTGGTTCGCCCGATTTCGCACCGTGCGATTTGCCGCCCGGCGAAAATTCGCTTTTTCGCAACCATTTCGCGTCTGTGCATTGACTTTGTATGTAATCTGGTCGCGCGAAAAATTCGCGCCATGTTTGGTGTGAACGCACCTTTAGGTGCCAAGAGCAAGTCAAACCCACCAATAGAAACTCCTGGCTCATTCAACAGCGTATGCCCCGCCCACTACGTCCAAACTCAACTCGTAGCTTTTCGTTTTGAGAGCGAGGGGTTTTTTTTTGAGTGAAGGTTTTTTTTTTGAGAGCGAAGGTTTTTTTTCTGAGAGCAAAAGTTTTTGATTTGCAGCCAAAAATTCTAGTTTCATAAGCAAAACTAACTCTCAGTTTATATTTTTTTACTTACAAATGAGAAATTTGCTCTCAAAATTATTTTTTTTGTTTGCGTAATAAAGACACAAATCTACCTTCATAGGCGGATGGCAAGCTACTGACTGGGCGTGCGGCCTGATGCTGCTGGAGACGCTTCTTACGATGATGTTCATCCAGCCGGACTTGTACATCAGCGGCTGTCCATTCCTCAAGTGGCTTGCAGCTGAAGACTAGATACAGTTCAGGATCAGGACAGTGAGTGATGAACATGACCGTTACTTCACGGGAGGGGTTGTCAAGAGTCTTGTCTTGTCTTTTTAGTCCCTCAACAGCAGTGTCAATGGCTTTGTTAAGCCGAATCCAGTAGTCAACAGCAGTCTCAGTGAAGGATGGCTTGGTGTCATAAAAGTCGGCTAGAGGCATGAAAGAAGTCACACTGTCACTAAAGTGCTGTTTGAGTACGTCGAAAATGGGCTGAGGCCCTGACTCTAAGGTCAAAGTGGGTTTGCTACGTAGCCCAACTTTCACAACATCACTCGCCCTCCCTCGCAGCCTGCTCAGTACTTATTCTGCCTGGTCACACAACTCAATGCCCCTCCTACCCAGATACACCTTGACAGATTCCTCCCACTCAGAAATGGAAATTCTGTCAGTGCTGTCCCCCCTGAAAGGGTGTGGCTCATAACTTTGGTGGCTCACTGTGAGGTTAACCTTGGAGAGATCAGCAATGGCAGATCGAGCCACACTGACATCATTAGCTGAAATTGACTTAAGACATGAGACAATACTCTCTCCAATACTGGTCCCTATCTGCTTCACCAAGTCACTGAGAACATCCACTGGGACATTCCCTACATCCTGACCCACAGAAGGGGGAGACTGCTCACCCAATCTGTCATTAGTAGCAGCAAATGCATCATCACATGTACTCTGATCCACCATAGCATGATGAGGGGTAGATGTTACAGGTTTTTCCTCCCTAAGCCCACCCATGGTCGGTAATGATGAGCTAAACCACAAACCTTGACCCCTGCCTATACCAGATAAATCCATTTTCAGTGAAAAGCATAAAACTCAAAATCCAAGAATGTGCAAGTCGTGAAAGAATAATGAAAAAAAAATGTATATATACTTGGCACAAAGACAAAAATAACTATCACTTTAAAATTAGAAAACTGAAAAATATTCCCAGAAGAAAAAAATAAAAATCGAGAAAAGAACTTATTTCACAGAGGAAAATAAAATAAATTCACAATTTGACAGAAACTGCATCCATTTAACACATCTTTGTAACGTCTCTTTTTCTCTTTTGTCCAAAATACATGAAACACAGTCAATGCTCAGTAAACCGAGCCAGGTTGTCGACTCACGGCACCGCGGCTTTAATACGCAGCAGCGCGTTGAAGTTGCACTCCCACGATGAAACGGCAGAAATCCCGCGGCGGAGAAGAACGGGTCACGGCACCATTGTAGCAGTTGTGTACTCTCTCTCTTCCGTTGTGTATTAATCCAGGCACACTTTATTACGGTTTGGCTCCAACCAGCCGTTTATTCACGGAGACAGCAAGCTGGTAACAAACGAACATATTAGAGTTCTCACAGCCCACCTCGTGGCAACAAGCTCCGGGAACTGCCAAAGTAAAATAATAGAAACAATTATTTTAGCTAGCTGTTTGTTAATAAGTTACTCCACAGAGATTTCTTATTAAGCTAGCACAATGTTACGGAGCTTAATACAGATCAACCTACCACGGAGATAAGCGTACAGCAGACTGGTAACAATATACGGGGCGCACCACTCAAGTCTGCAGGGGCCCAGCAGAGGGCGCTAATGCCACCCAACACGCAGTAGTTGTAGTAGTCACAGTAGTGATTGCAAAAAATGGCCAGTGATGGCAAGTGGAATCATTAACTCTGCTACACTAACTCTGAACCTTCTGCTGAGCAGCACAAAACTATAACAACTAATTAATTACTAATTACTTAAGCATTAGTTGGTCTACTGTTTTCTGTTACCCTTTTACTTGTAAGAGTATTACAGTGTAGTATTGTTAGTTTTACTTACGTAATGGATCGGAATACTTCGTCCATCACTATGTGTTAGTAGAAATATCTTTTTTTTATGGCTCCTCGTCGCTTGTTTTTATATCAGCCAATCAGATTACTGTCCGCACAATTATTGACCAATCGGTGCTTGGCTTTGATATCCTGTGCGGCGCAGAGTACATGAACAATATGAATGGGTTTCAATGGATCCGGATCCGGATCTGAGCCAGACATAAACTCTGCGCTGTGGACACGAAAACACGGTTCAAAAGGAAAGGAGAGATCGAGACTATGCTCTGCTCATGTACCCCCTCAAAAGAACTTCGAGATGGGGCGGAGAGATTCAGGGTCCCCGACAAAATGAGTAGTAGTTTTTTTGTTGTTGCATTTCCTACAAATCAGAGCGTTTGACTGCCCTTATCATGTTTCCATTTCCCCCACACGCACATATTGTTATTATGCACATATATCCACACACTATCCATCTAGCTGCGGGTGTTTAATTGCCAATGAAATGCACTGACAACTACACAGACAACGCGCTGCGACTCTCGGAGGCGCTCGGAGGCACTCCTCTCCGCGCGCATGAGCCGGGGCGCAGGATGCTACATGAATGAGCACACTGAGCGGAGCATCACATAACAAATAATGGGCCATATTTAGTGTTGAACAGTTTCAGTGCCTATATGGACTGGTGTTCTCACTAAAGCGATAACATAAACATGTGCATTTATATCGCAAGGGAAAATAAACGGTCGTTATATAACTCAAAGATCCGGTCAATTATTATATATTTGAGCTTTGGACTACATTAAAAAGTGATGAAGTATCGTCTCTCCGATGTAGGCATGTCAAACAAAGCCAATTAACCGTCACTCCTGTGTTATTCCTTCTAGATCTATTCAGAATTGGACTTCACAACATTTGGAGTATCCCAACATTAATAAGAGATCCTAATTTAGTATATTTAAAAGATACCCATTTGGAATTCATAAGAAAAACACATCATGGGAGCGATTGTGATATGTGTTAACTGATGACTAATAATTGATTGCGCGGACCAGAAGGTTTCGTCACTTCAGCCACCAGACAGTCGTTAGTGCTGATTTACCCCATCAGAGTCTTGGTGCCAAACCGAGGGGATTTCTTTCTCTGAAATTAAACCTCGGAATCACCTGCTGTGAATTTGGAGACATTAGTGCGCAGCTCGACGCGTCTCTCTGCGGCAATGAGGACGCAAACGGCAGTCATTGGCTCAGTGTGGATCTGAGCAGGTGCGCGAGCGCGCGAGAGTCCGGTCCACAGTGGCTCTGAGGGAGTCTCAGCTCGGTCAGATCTTCCTTTGGCTCAGTTGATACAGGATCTCTGAATCCTATGTGCTCTTGAACTGGGAGCCCGTGGTGAAAATGCAAGTTGCTGATGAGAATGCCGGACGTAGGGAGGAATGCGGGGTGCCACAGCAGTGCTTTGGACAGGGCAGGTGTGTATGTGGAGAGCGTCACGCAGGCGCGGGCCTCTCTCTCATCTGGGGAGCCGTGGCTCCTCGGCTCCTCGCCTCGTTTTTTGTTTTTTTTCACTGCAGAATATCTTTTTGAATCTATTTTTGGAGTTCTGCCTTTTTTAAATTCTCTGGATTCTGCAATAGATCAACTTTCTAATTGAATAGTGAAAATGGTTGTAAAAAAAAAGAGAGAGAAGCAACTTCATCCTTCTGGTTTCATTGAGAAGCTTTCTGATGTATTCATTCACGGTATTGTTCAGTGTTACCAGGAATTAACTAGCTTACATAAATCCAGATATTGATAATCAATCACTTGCATTCTTAGATGACAAAGCACCCCGATTTTGATCAGCAATATAAGAAACATATCAAAAGACGGGGTTAAATTCTGTAGAAAAAAAAAATAGTTTCCTCTCCCAGAAATATCAGAGGATAAATATCTCTTTATTCAGTTAATTAACCAATTTCCTTAGGACCTTTACTGGGGCAAAGGACATGCAAAGAATAGCTCCAGTTGTTTGACATATTGTCATGAAAAGAAAGCAGCCTTACCTCCTGCTCCCGCGCAGGTTGTCCAGAGTGCTGCCAGAAGAACGGCCAGGAGGAGCTGCTGCATGTTGGGGCTGACTCGGCCGAGCGAAGGCAACACAATGACTTGTTTTTTCCATGTGATCGCATTCTTGCAGGGGGTCTTATACTCATCTATCACCATACTGTAATGGTAAAAAACATGTATCTATGGTGTCAACTTGAGGTCAAAGTGTATTCTGCTGAACTTGTGCTATGGAGTGAAAAAACATTGTATGCCTGTATCATGTTTAAATTGCGAAAGCAACAGGAAAACAGATGTTTCCTGTCTCAAACCAATTCTTTGAAAATTAGATGTATGTGTGATATAGGTAAAAGGTTACAGCCCTAGTGTCATAACGTGCGGAACTGAAACCATAAAAATGTATAAGTACTCTGTATGTTGAATGATCATTTGAAGTTCTCCAGTGCACTGTGATACGTGACTGTTTAACGCCTTCCACTTGCAAGCTTAAATAAACGACAGGACAACTTTGATTCCGGTCAAGACTGTTTATTCGAACCGGTTTATTATACACTTGATTTATTCCAACTCTTCTCTCGAGCTACGTAGAAATCTCCCATTACAATACCCAGACAGGAAAGACCGAGTGGCCCCTCCCCCTTCGGGTATCGTCTCTAATAATGCTCTCCACTGATAAGAGGCCTAAATAGGGGGGCCCATCAATGGGCTCCTGGTGTGCAGGAGCCAAATCTAATAAAATCATTAGTCAGGGTGTTGATAGAAATACATCCCGGTGATTGGGGAGGTGGGTATGGCACTGAGGGGAATCTGATGGAGTTAATCATCAATGCGGGGCAGCTCATTGCTCCACAGGTAACAGAGGATTAACGTAGAGGAAATAGATGAATGTTATTGTTAGTGGACCGAACCTTTTCATCTCTTTCTTCCCCTTGTTCCTTTACATTTAAGGTTAGAAACATCCTTGTATTTCACACTGTCAGTACAGTCTTTGATGTATCCCGTATCAGCGTGTTCCGGATCTGTGTGAAGCTATAGGATGTCTAAAGCAGCACGCTCTGCAAAGGAACATGGTTATAGAGGTATAGCAACATAATGTAGGGAAGTGTGTATTAATTTATGTATTAATAAAGCATGTTACTTGGTGATAATGGGGCTAATAACTAATCTATTATAAAGCATCATATTAAATAAACCGATCTTGTGTTTTATTCTGAAAAAATAACTGGCTTTGATTTAAATGTAGTAAAAAGTTGAATATTTCCCTCTGAAATGAAGTGGGGTGGAAATGTACAAAGGCATTAAATAGAAATACTCAAGTACCTCAAATTCTACTTCAGAAAGCACGTCAGCAAATGGACTATGATATATTTGGTATCTCATAAGAAAATGTGGGATCTACACCGACATTCTAAATAAAATTATGTGGATCGTACTGACTGAGCCACTCAGTGGGTTCTCTCTCGTGCGTGCGCACGCACGCACGCACGCACACACACACACACACACACACACACACACACACACACACACACACACACACACGGCCGTGACAGAAATAAGCATATGAAAAGTGTCACATCTTACCTAAGAGACGATTCTATAATCTTAAACAATTCTAACTTTAACAGTATCAGTACTAATCAAAATATAGACTTTATGTCACGTCCAAGAAACGACAGATATGAAATTTCATATGTACGGTCAGGAAAGAAGTAGTCAAACATTAAATTGATCACATGACTCTTAGGTCATCCCTTCTTGGTGAAAGTGGTGCTGTTAAAACCATCCCTTTGAATCAGCCATCCCTGGTCTCCCCATAACTATGAGAGATAAGGGCATAAAACGCAAATTATTTTCTAAAAAACATTTTCACTCTTTCTGTCCATATATTGGAGGAGCTTGATGAACAACAAACAACAAACAATCCTCGGGCTCCTAATGGTTGTTCCTCCATAATGTATGCGGTTCCCAACCTGGGGCTCACAATTTCTTGCAGCCAGCTGATCAAATGAAAATAGGAATATGCCGAGAGGACTGTTGTTTTAAAGACTATCCTTGTGACGAGGATGTGTTTCACTTATGTATGGAATTTATGGCTGAGCACAATCTGGCAATGTCTGATGATGTGTATGAAATTACGGACTTGTATCTAAGACTTCGTCAAATGATTACTGATGGGCTCGGGGAATGAAATATGTGCTATGAGAAACTGTCATCTAGGCTGCTATGATGTCAATATAAATATCAAAAGATCATTTTTTCACTGTCAATTTTTGCTCCAGTTTCAATGTCTATCTGTAGAATATAACACAGAAGTGAAATTAAAAATATATATAATTTATTAATTAACCTGTATCCGTTTCAAATTAAAAGCCCTCTAGCGTTTCTGTGGATGGAATCCCGTCATTTGTTAAAAAAGCTTTTATTGATGCTATTATCAAAGACAAACTCGATGTTCAAAGATTGGGCTGGCAGTAGCAGCAGCTGTGTGAACACCACACGCCCGCGAGCCGCAGCAGTTCAGCGAGGTAGAAGTACACAGAAAGTCTATATATAACGTTAAACGTAGTAATATCTTACCGGACACAAATCTAAAATGTCAACACAATAACAAATCGCTGACATCAAAACACTGAGTTGCGTTTAGCGTTTACCTGCGTGCAGGTACCGCAGGTAGAGGGCAGGGGCTTCCGTCTCAGCCGGGAGCTGAGTTTACAAGAATTTGCCTTTTTTTTATATAGCCTTTGTTAAAAACTCTAAGATGAATAGGTAGGCCACATACAGACAGCTTTAGCTTATTTTACAACGAGTTTCTGTTAGCTTAACCAGCGCACTGTGGTTAAGTAAAACATACCGAGAGACTGCGGTCAAAATAGCGCAAAATATGTCTTTTCTACATGTTGTTGAACGTCCGTTAGCCTCTGAGTTAGCCTCTGAGAGGAGCTAACGACTTTTACCTGCAAAGGTTGTATTGCAGTTACAGTGACAGGCGTAGTTGTTGTAGGAGCCATTGGTTAGGTCTGTGTATTATGTGTGTGTGGAGCATATCTCAGGTTGACCACGGGTGGCAGTGTGTATTAGTGTGGGAGGTATTTTATATATGGGGCACAGGTGCAACTGACAGGGGTAATGATGCATGGGTGACGGGGAGATCGCACGGTTTTTACCGCAAAACACACCAGAGGGAAACCAATAGATGAACTATAATTAAACGGGAACCTCACCCAAAAATACGAACGGCCTGGAATCTCTTTTGTAACAGCGAGTAAAGAACAGGATCTTCTCCCGCACCCAGCCGAGTGGCTCGTCACGGAAATCAGTCACTATAGTTGTTGTTAACTCAAACTTTATCTTTACTTCACCTGGTTCACTGTTTCTTCACCATGGCTTCATGCTCTGCTTTGTTGCTTTTGTTTGTATGAGATAGTATCTCATAATTATAAGATAGTAAATCGAAATTATGAGATAGTAAGTCATAATTATGAGATAGTAAATCGAAATTATGAGATAGCAAGTCATAATTATGACTTACAGGATCTTATTTTTTTCATCACGGTAATGGGCTTCCATAGTATAGTCTAAACTGTAAAAACTAAAAGTGTCTCGAATATCCAACAGGGAGGAACTTACAAACATATTTAGAGGGGCTTCAAGAAATCCTTTACACATGGATGAGTTTCTTTGAAGAACCCTCGACAAGCTATAAAACTCCTGACCACCACAGTGGGTTCCACTTTTGTCATCTCACAGCTTCTGGAGGAACCCTTTTCATTTGTCCTAGAGCACATTGGAGGGTTCCTAGCAGAACCTACTAACGGGCCATGTTAGAATTGCTGGAGGGCAAAAAGAAATCAGACGGACTAAGAAATAGGCTAATGATCTTGACAATCTACTGTATGACAAATTGTATAGCATTATGAATATTTAGACAGTGTGCCACCAGGATATTCTTGGCAGTGAGTGAGAGGGCTCTTTTCACATGATGTTAGAAAACTTCCACGCTGAATTGAAGCTGGTTATGTTTACTTCTGCTGGCCGAGTTCACCCAGACAGCTGGATGCTGTACAACGACTTGTAGACAAATTATGGTGTAGGACAGGTTCCAAACTTTTTACCTGTCGAGTGGCCTAGAGGAGCCACAAAGAAGTTATCCAGTCTTTGTGTGTGAACAACATAACGTTGTCTACTACTCCCTGGGATGCTATGGTCGGAAAGCATTGATATATGTATCGTATATAGTGGGTCAGTATATGATCATCATCAGCTGTTGCCTACTGCTGCATTGTCAGTGACAGGTGGCCTTTTGTTCGATTTCTAAGGTCAATAATATCATTGAAGGCTTTCTTTATGTCACAAAAGTTCTGGAACAGAATTACATTATTTCTATACAGGAATTTTAAGTTGTGAGTTGTTATCTAGTGTATTCACTCTTATGTTACATTAGTTTTTAGATTTTGGTCCACATTTTGGTGGGGCCACAAAATATTTATACAAGAATATTTGAGTATGTAATCCAAACATACCATATATATATATATATATATCACATTGAACCATATTCTCTCAGAACTGTGTGCGAGTGAGAGAGGGGAGACACTGCGATGGCTGTGACCAACAGCGGTGGTGCCAAAAATTCCAGCCGGATAATGTCATCTAAAAATCACACAATGAAGATCTGACGACATATCTTACCATACCAACATATAGGACCACTAAAGGACAATGTTAAAGATCTCTCAAAAGGACTCAGGACCAGCAACGAAAACTACATTTGTCATCTCTTGACAACCTCATCCTTGTAAACATTGTTTTGAATAATGGCTAAAGTGCCCTTAAAATAGGGTTGTATGAAAATGGTTCCTTAGCCTGGAGTCTCCCTCGCAGCATTAAAATCAACCAATGGGATGCTTAGAGGGGCCCTGGCCATCAGGCCCCACTCAAGATCTAAAAGGCTCAGGTTGAACGCGCGCACACATGCGCATGGTTTGTCGCTCCAGAGCTACACGTGCAGTAGGGCTAGTTCTGCTGTACCCCAGAAGCAGTTTCAGGCACAAAGACAAAGTTACACACACTATGTCTCTAGAGAATAGATTTAATTCATAATATGATGATACATTGCAATAATGTTATGAAGTGGACAAAGTTGAGTTTGCTATTATTGTGTCTGAAATAGAGGAAAGCCTATAACGTCTTCTGTACAACTGCGGTGGGGCCGTGCCCCAATGGGCCCCTCATGCAAAAGCGCCTTTGAGTTTAAGAAGAACAGGATACAGCGTTGGAGGCGGAGCCTTGTTCATTCCTATGAAAGTTGCTCAGTGGCACATGTAACAAAATAATGTTATGTGCATATATATTGTTGAATGATCGTAGGAAAAATATGAAAAGTCTAAAAGTATACTTGTGTACGTATAACCTGCATAAGATGCTATAATGTATAATCTTTTCTGTATAATGGGTATTATATAATGTATCCTGTGTAAAAGGATTCTTCATTTATTATTACCATATAAAGGCAACGAACCTCCTGTACTCTGATTGGAGACAGGATGTATTATGATGTGTGACACGTGAAGAGGAGGAGGAGTGGACCGCTTCTGTGTCTATTTAACCTCTCCCCTGATAAGAGATGGGGGATTTCCCTAGCTCTCAGAGCTAGGATAGGCTCCCAGTTTTTTAGAAAGCTGGATTTTCCTAACTCTCTGAGACTAGGAC